>CM061267.1:34422500-35022500 GCA_030848825.1 Tadarida brasiliensis | reverse complement strand
TTTATCTTTCATTTTGTTTATGTGTTGTATCACAGTTATTGACTTGCAAATATCGTACCTGCCTTGCATCCCTGGGGTGAATCCCACTTGGGTCACGGTGAATAATTTTTTTAATGTATTGCTGGATCCGATTTGCTAATATTTTGTTAAGGATTTTGACATCTATGTTCATCAAGGTTATTGGCCTTTTGTTCTTTTTTTTTGTAGTGTCTTTATTTGGTTTTGGAATTAGAGTGATACTGGCCTCATAAAACGAGTTTGGAAGTCTTCCTTCCTCTTGAATTTTTTGGAATAGTTTGAGAACAATGAATGTTAGTTCTTCTTTGAATGTTAGGTAAAACTCCTCTGTGAAGCCATTAGGCCCATTCTTTTGTTTGCTGGGAGTTTCTTGATTACTTCTTCAATTTCCTTAGTTGTTATTGGTCTGTTCAAGTTTTCTGTCTCTTCCTGATTCAGTTTTGGGAGACTGTGATTCTAGAAACTTGTCCATTTTGCCTAGATTGTCCTATTTGTTGGCATGTAATTGTTCATAGCATTTTTTAAAGAACCTTTGCATTTCTGTGGTGTCAGGTGTTACTTCTCTTCTTTTGTTTCTGATTTGTTTATTTGGGTCCTCTCTTTTTGTTTCTTGGTGAGTGTGGCCAAGGGTCCATCAATCTTGTTTATCTTTTCAGAGAATCAGCTCTTTTTTTCATTGAACTTTTGAATTCTTTTTTTAGTCTCTATCTCGTTTATTTCCACTCTGACCTTTACTATGTCTTTCCCTCTACTTGCTCTGGGTTTTTTGTTTGTTGGTTGGTTTGTTTACTTTCTAGATCTCTAAGTTGTAGGGTTAGATAATCAATTTTTTTTTCTTGAGGTAGGCCTGTAGTGCTATGAACTTACCTCTCAGGACTGTTTTCGCTGCATCCCATAGATTTTATGTTGTTGTGAGCTCATTTTCATTGGTTTCCAAGAAATTTTTTTATTTCTTCTTTGATCTCCTTGGTAACCCATTCATTGTTTAATAAAATGCTATTCAGCTTCCGTGTGTTTGAATGTTTTTGGTTTTTTTTTCCTCACCTGAGGACATTTTTTCATTTTTTGTTCAGATAGAGTGGGAGGGGGAGAGAGGAAGAGAGAGAGAGAGAAACATCGATGTGAAAGGGACACATCAAGTGGCTGCCACCCAGACGACCAACCAGGGCCGGGGACAAACTGCAACCGAGGTACATGCCCCTAGTGGGAACCGAACCCAGGTCTCTCTGGACCACGGGCCGATGCTCTAACTGCTGAGCCAAACCGGCCAGGGCTGTTTGAATGTTTTTGAGTGTTCTTATTGTAATTGATTTCTAGTTATATGCCATTGTGATCTGAAAAGGTGCTTGATATGATTTCAATTTTCTTGAACTTGTAGAGGCTTAGTTTGTGTCCTAAGATGTGGTCTATTTTTGAGAACGTCCCATGTGCACTTGAGAAGAATGTGAATTCTACAGTTTTGGGGTATAATTCTGTGTAGATATCTATTAAACCCATTGGATCTAATGCATCATTTCCAGTCTCTGTTTCCTTGTTAATTTTTTGTCTAGAGGATCTATCCAGTGATGTCAGTAGGGTGTTGAAGTCCCTTGCTCTGATTGTATTTTGTTGTTATGTCCTCTGAAGTCGTTCATAAAATTTTTAAATATATTTTGGTGCTCTATGTTGAGTGCATATATGTTTACCAAGGTTACATCCTCCTGTTGGATAGATCCTTCCAATATTATGTAGTGACCTTCTTTGTCTCTAGCTATGGCCTTCATTTTGCAGTCTATTTTATCAGATCTGAATATAGCTACCCATCTTTATTTTCCTTTTAGTTTGCTTGGAAAAATTTTTTCCATCCCTTCACTTTAAACCTATGAGAGATTTTTTTGTGAGGTGGGACTCTTGTAAACAACATATATATGAGTCATGCTTTTTTATCCATTTATCTAGTCTGTGTCTTTTGATTGGAGCATTTAATCAATTTACATTTAAAGTCATTATTGATATTTGGTTATTTATTGCCTTTTTTATTTATTATGGTTATGTTTCTCTTCTTATTTCTGCTGCTTATTAGTGCAGTCCTTTTAATATTTCTTGCAGTGATGGTTTGTTGCTTATATATTCTCTTAACCTTTTTTGTCTGGGAAGCTCCTTATTTCATCTTCAATTTAGAATGATAGCCTTGCTGGATAGAGTAGTCTTGGATTTAGATCCTTGTTCTTTATTACCTTGAATACTTCATGCCATTCCCTTCTGGCTTGTAGTATTTCTGTTGAGAAGTCAGCTGATAGCCTTATGGGAGTTCCTTTGTAGGTTACAACTTGCTGTCTTTAGGGTTTTCACTTTGTCTTTAATTTTTGGCATTTTAATTATTTTGTGGTTTGGTGTGGGCCTGTTTGGGTTCTTCTTATTTGGGGCTCTCTGTGCTTCTTGAGTTAGTATGTCTTTTTCCTCCACCAAGTTAAGGAAGTTTTCTCTCATTATTTCTTCAAATATATTCTCTCACCTGTGCTCATTTTCTTCTTCTTCTGGAACTCCTATGATGCAGATGTTACATTTCATATTGTTCCACAGTTCTCTTAGGCTGTCTTCCTTTTTTTTTTTTCTTAATTTTTTTTTCTCTTTTAATTTCAGAGAGAGAGAGAGAGAGAGAAACATTGATGAGAGAGAACATCACTTGGCCACCTCCTGCATGCCCCCACTGGGGATTTGGCCCACAACCTGGTCATGTGCCCTGACTGGGAATCGAACCAGCGACCTCTTGGTACATGAGTCGACGCTGAACCACTGAGCCATACCAGCTGAGCTGTCGTCCTTTTTTTTAATTGTTTTTTTCCACCCTGTCTTCTAATTCACTGATTCAATCCTCGGCTTCCTCTACTCTGCTGGTTACTCTTTCTGATGTGTTTTTTATTTCTGTTATGTCTTTCTTCATTTCTGCTTGGTGGTTTTCATTTCCAGTTTGTTGATTTTTCAATGTTTCTATATGTTTACTCATGCTGTTGAGCTCTTTACTCATGTTGTTGAGCTTCCTCATAATCATTACTTTGAACTCTACCTCTGATAATTTGCTTAATTCCATTTCATTTATCCCTTCTGTAGAATTCTCTTGTTCTTTCATTTGGGGTTTGTTTCTTTGTTTCACCATTTTGGCTGTCTCAGTGGGTTTTGGAGCCTGACAAATTTTCCCTGTGGGTGTTGGTGTTCTGCTGATTATGGTTCCCACTACTGGATTTGATGAGTGTTAAACTTGACATTAAACACCACTGTCAAATCTTACTTTCCTACATAGATTTGCAGGCCAAGCAAAGGTTCAGTTATATTCTAGCTTTTGCCTGCAAGCTATTAATCTCAGGTATATGATGAGTCTCAATTTATAGCCCTCAGCTGAATGAAAAATCCCTCATGTGTACAGAGTAAGAGAAATTCCAGCAGATGGGGCTATGGCATTTTCCCCCCTCCTTGCTTGCTGGTATTCTCTAACTGTTAAAGAGCCTCACTTTGCATTTCTCTGGCCTAATGGTGTTAAATTCCTGAGGGAGGGGCCATTGCTTCTGCCCTGGGCTCTGGGAAGTGGATTTTTGAATAAGATGGCTACTGTCCTATAAGGGAGTGATTCAATTTAAAATTCCCAGTGTCCCCATTCTCAGCTCTCTCTCTTGTGCTACAAACCCCAGACTCTCTTCACACAGTTCCAGTCCAGTCTGCCCTCCCTCTGCTGGAGCCCAAAGTGAGTGACTGTGGCTGATTCAGTGCTGTGGCCTTTAATGGACATGCCGTTTTTCATTGTGCCTCTCCTTGCTGGACAAAGCCTCCACTCTGGTGATCTCAGCCAAGTGTTATGAGGGCACCTTTCCCTGTTCCACCACTTTGTGCTAGGGGCCACCTCTGTGCTGGGGAGCCACTACTGTTCTGGGGACCCACCACTCTGTGCTGGGGAGCTGGTTGGAGTTTTAACCCCCCAACTTCTCAGAGAGAACTACTCACAGCTAAAACAGCTCTTAGCTGCTATCCATGGGCTCCCAGCTCATCCTCTCATGCCTCCACAGTTCCTACCAGGCTTTATTTGATGTGTCTTTCTGTCCCTGGTTATAAGGGTTCCTTCCAGATGCTTTTCAGTTGGTTTTCCCCATTGATTTTGATTGTTTTGTATTTTTAACCCATGTGGGAAAGTCCTTTTTTTTTAATTTAAATTTTATTTTTAAATTAGAGTTTATACTCAGTATTATTTTTGTATTAATTTAAGCTGTACAGCACAGTGGTTAGACAATTGTATACTTTACAAATTATTCCCCCAATTATTTCCAATACATATTGGGCACTGTACATAATTATTACAATATTATTGACAATATTCCCTATGCTGTTCTTTATATCCCCATGACAAATTTTTTTTTTTTTATCCTCACCCTAGGACATTTTTTCATTTTTTGTTCAGATAGAGTGGGAGGGAGAGAGAGAGAGAGAAACATCGACACGAAAGGAACACATCGAGTGGCCACCACCCACACAACCAACCAGGGCCGGGGACAAACTGCAACCGAAGTACATGCCCTTAGCGGGAACCGAACCCGGGTCTCTCTGGACCGCAGGCCGACGCTCCAACCGCTGAGCCAAACCGGCCAGGGCCCCATGACAATTTTGTAACTACCAATTTGTTATTCTTAATCACTTCACAATTTTCACCCAGTACCCTAATCTGCATTCCTCTCTGATAACCAATCTTTGGTCAGTTCTCTGCATCTATGAATCTGTTTCTGTTTTGTTCATTCATTTATTTTGTTCTTTAGATTTCACATTTAAAAAAAAAAAATCATATGGTACTTGTCTTTGCCTGACATTTTACTTAGCATAATGCCCTCTAGGTCCATCTATGCTGTCACAAATGGTAAGATTTCACTCTTTTTTATGGTTGAGTAATATACCATTGTATATAGATACCACTTCTTTATCCAATCTTCTATTCATGGGCACTTGGATTACTTCCATATTTTGGCTATTGTAAATAACACTAAAATGAACATAGAGGTGCATATATTCTTTCAAATTAGTGTTTTAGATTTCTTCAGATATCTACCAAGAAAGTGGAATTGCTTTGTCATAAGGCAGTGCCATTTTTTTTTTTTTTGAGGTAACTCCATAATGCTTTCCACAATGGCTGCACTAGTCTGTATTTTCACCAACAGTGCATGAGGGCTCCCTTTTCTCCACATCCTTGCCAACACTTATTGTTTACTGATTTATTGAAGAAAGCCATTCTGATAGGTGTAAAGTGATATCTCATTGTGGTTTTAATTTGCAATCTCTGATGATTAGTGACACTTAGCATCTTTTCCTATGTCTCTTGGCCATCTCTATGTCCTCTTTGGAGAAGTGTCTATTCAGGTCCTCTGCGCACTTTTTAATTAGATTTTTTTCGGTGTTGATTTCTTTGAGTTCTTTATAAATGTTGGTTATTAACCCTTTATAGGATGCATCATTGACAAATATATTCCACCATTCAGTAAGTTGTCTTTTTGTTTTGTTGATGTTTCCTTTGCTGTGCAAATACTTTCAAATTTGATGTAGTCCCATTTGTTTCTTTTATTTTTTTGTTAACCTAGCCCAAGGAGACATATAAAAAATGTTATGAGAGATTTCAGAGATTTTATTGCCTGTATTATATTCTAGGAGTTTTATGTTTTCAAGTTTTACATTTAAGTCTTTAATCTATTTTGAGTTTTTTCTTATATATTGTGTAAGAAGGTGGTCTAGTTCCTTTCTTTCTTTCTTTCTTTCTTTCTTTCTTTCTTTCTTTCTTTCTTTCTTTCTTTCTTTGTATTTATCTGTCCAATTTATTCAATACCATTTATTGAATAGCTTGTTTTTACCCCATTATATGTTCTTGCCTCCTTTGTCATATATTAATTGACCATACCGGCATGGTTGTTTCCTGAGTTCTCTCTTCAGTTCCATTCATCTATGTACCTGTTTCTGTGCCAGTACCATACTATTTTGATTGCTATAGCCTTATTGTATAGTTTGATATCATGTTGCATAATGCCTTTCACATTGTTCTTCTTTCTCAAGATTGCTGTGGCAATTCAGGGATTTTTATATTATTTGTTCTAGCTCTTTGAAATGTGCCATTGGTATTTTGATAAGAATTGTGTTGAATCTATAGATTACTTTGGGCATTTTAATAATGCTATTTCTTTCTATCCATGAGTACAGTTTCATTTATTTGTATCTTTTTCAATTTATTTTTTCAACATCTTATAATTTTTGAGTACAGGTCTTTTACCTTCTCGGTTAAATTTATTCCTAGGTTGTTGTTGTTTGTTTGTTTTTTGATGCAATTATAAATGAGATTGCTTTCTTAGTTTCTCTTTCTGATAGCTCATTATTGGTTTATAAAAACACAACCAATTTTTGAAAAAACTTTTTTTTTTTTTTTTGTATCTTTCTACTTTACTAAATTCCTTTGAAATTTATAGTAGTTTATTGGTGGAATCTTTAGTGTTCTCCATATACAGTATCATGTCATCTGCAAATAATGACAGTTTCACTTCATTTCTAATTTAGATGTCTTTTATTTATATTTCTTTTCTGATTGCTGTGGCTAGGACTTCCAGTACTATGTTGAGTCAGAGTGGTGAAAGTGGACATTCCTGTCTTATTCCTGATATTAAGGTCAAATGGGAAAGCCCTTTATTTTTATTCCAGTGAAGTATCCATATTTTTTTCTGTTCTCTGGTAGAGAATGGATGGATTTAGACTCAATGAAGAAAAAAAATTGACCTCCAGGAAATTCTGAGCCATTAAAAATCTTGAAAAATATATGTGTATAGTTATGCAACATAGTCAACTCTCATCTCTTCCAGATCATGGTTGTTGATACTTTATACCAACTTTATTCTCTAAGTCCCTACCCTTTGGTGAAGGTGCTTCCTCCACTTTTTGCCCCAGAGTAGATGGGGATTTTGCTGTGACCAGTTTCTACCAGTTTTGTGGTAAGGGAGGGTGTAAGCTCCCATTTCTTAGGTGAAGGTGATGTGTATTAATCTGTTCTCTTTTGATTGCTATTTGCAGACACTCAATTAAGCAAGATTAAGAAAGAGAAAATGTATTGGCTTATGTAGCTTAGAACACTGGGGTAGTCCAATTTTACAAGGAAGAATATTCAATAAAGACTTAAACCAGAGACCCAATGTGACCTGATCTAACTTGTTTTTATTTCTTAAAAAAAAAAAAAAAAGTTATATTTATTGTTGAGAGTATTACAGATATTTCCTCACACTGTTTTTTTCCTCATTGCCTGACTCCACTCAGTTTCTGGCCCTCCCTAGGCCTTTACCACACTACTGTCTTTGTCCATGGGCAATGCATATATGCACATAAGTTCTCTGATTAATCTATTCTCATTCCCCCTTCTCTCTTCCTTCTGAAATTCATCTGTCTGTTCGATGTTTTCATGCCTCTGGTTCTATTTTATTTGTCAGTTTAAGTTGTCCATTAGATTTCACATACAAGTGAGATAATATGATATTTGTCTTTCTCTGACTGGCTTATTTCATATAGCATAACAATCTCCAAGTCCCTCCAAGCTGTCTCAAATGGTATAAGATCCTTATTTTTCACAGCTGCATAGTATTCCATTGTGTAAATGTACCACAGTTTTTTTTTGTTTTTGTTTTTTTAATCAACTCATCTACTGATGGGCATGTGAGCTATTTCCAGGTCTTAACTCTTCTAGATAGTGCTGCTACGAAAAAATGGGTGCTTATATTCTTTCTGATTGGTGTTTTAGGCTTCTTAGGATATATTTCCAGAAGTGAGAACACTGGGTCAAATGACAGTTCAATTTTTAATTTTTTGAGGAAACACCACATTGTTTTCCAGCCTGCATTCCCACAGGCAGTGTCCTACAGACCCTTTTCTCCACATCCTCACCAGCACTTGTTGTTTAATGATTTGTTAATAGCATCCATTCTGGCAGGTGTGAAGTGATACCTCATAGTCATTTTCACTTGTATCTCTCTGATCATTAGTGATGTTGAGCATTTTTCCCTATGTCTTTTGTCCACTTGTATGTCCTGTGTGGAGACGTGTCTATTCAGGTCCTCTGCCCATTTTTTAAATGGATTGTTTGTTGAGTTGTATAAGTACTTTATATATTTTGAAAATTAACTCCTTATCCTGTATATCATTGACAAATATGTTCTCCCAGAGAGTGGGTTCACTTTTCATTTTGATGTTAGTTTCTTTTCCCATGCAGACGTTTTTAGTTTGATGTAGTCCCATTTATTAATTTTTTGCTTTGTTTCTCTTGCTCTAGGTGATGTATCAGCGAAGATTCCACTATGTATGATGTCTGAAAATTTTCTGCCTACATTTTTTTCTAGGATTTTTGTGGTTTCAATGGTTACATTTAAGTCTTTTATCCATTTTTAGTTTATTTTTGTGGTCTAGTTTCTTTTCTTTCTTTCTTTTTTTTTTTTTTTTTCATGTAGCTGTCCAATTTTCCCAACACCATTTATTGAAAAGACTGTCTTTACTTCATCGTATGCTCTTGCCTCCTTTGTTGTATATTAATTGTTCATACTGTCTTGGATCAATATCTGTGTTCTCTATTCTGTTCCACAGATCTATATGCCTGTTCTTGTGCCAGTACCAGGCTGCTTTGATTATGATGACTTTGTAGTATAATTTGATATCTGATATTATGATTTCTCTTACATTGTTCTTCTTTTTCAAGATTGCTGTGGCTATTTGGGGTCTTTTTTTTTGTTCCATATAAATTTTTAAAGTATTTGTTCTAGGTCTGTGAGATATGCCATTGATACTTTAACAGGTATGGCACTGAATCTTCAGATTGCTTTGGGTAGTATGGAAATTTTAATTATGTTGATTTTTATGATCCATGAACATGGTATATGTTTCCACTTCTTTATATTTTCCTCTATTACTTTTTTAAATGTCCCGTATTTTCCTGAGAACAGGTCTTTTATCTCCTTGGTTAAGTTTACTCATAGGTATTTTTGTTGTTGTTGTTGCAATAGTAAATGGGACTGTTTTTAAGTTTCCCTTTCTTAGTGTTCATTATTGGTGTATAAGAATGCCATTAATTTCCAGATGTTAATTTTGTATCCTATTACTTTACCAAATTCATTTATTAAATCTAGTAGATCTTTAAAGAAATCTTTAGGGTTTTCTATATACAGTATCATGTCATCTGCGAATAAGGATAGTTTCACTTCCTCTTTTCCAATTTAGATCTCTTTTATTTTCTCTTCTTGTCTAATTGCTGTGACTATGACCTCCAGTACTATGCTAAATAAGAGTGGTGAAAGTTGTCATCCCTGTCTTGTTCCTGTTCTTAAGAGAAATGCTTTCAGTTTTTGCCCATTGAGTATAATGTTGGCTGTAGGTTTTTCATACATGGCCTTTGTTAAGTTGAGGTATGATTCCTCTATTCCCACATTACTGAGCGTTTTCATCAGAAATGGGTGCTGGATTTTGTCGAGTGCTTTTTCAGCATCTATTGATATGATCATGTGGTTTTTATCTTTCATTTTGTTTATGTTGTGTATCACATTTATTGATTTGCAAATATTGTACAAGCCTTGCATCTCTGGGATGAATCCCATTTGGTCATGGGAATAATGTTGTTAATGTATTGCTGGATCCATTTTGCTAAGGATTTTGGCATATATGTTCATCAGGGATATTGGCCTGTTGTTCTGTCTCTTTGTAGTATTGTTATCTGGTTTTTGAATTAGGATTATGCTGACCTCATAAAAAGAGCTTCGAAGTCTTTCTTCTGCTTGATTCTTTTTGGAATAGTTTGAGGAGAATGGATGTTAAGTCTTCTTTAAATGTTCACTAAATCTCTGCTGTTAAACTGATGGGACCTGGGCTTTGTTTCCTGGGAGTTTATTGATTACAGCTTCAATTTCTTTAGTCGTTATTGGTCTGTTCAAGTTTCCTGTCTTTTCCAAGTTCAGTAGTGGAAAACTGTGTGATGCTAGAAATTTTTTCATTTTGCCTACGTTGTCCAATTTGTTTGCATATATTTGTTTATAGTACTTTTTAACAATTTCTTGTATTTCTGTTGTGTCAGTTGTTACTTCTTCTCTGACGTTTCTGACTTTGTTTATTTGAGTCCTCTCTTTGTTTCTTGGTGAGTCTGGCTAAATTTCATCAATTTTGTTTATCTTTTTTAAGAATCAGCTCTTTGTTTTATTGCTCTTTTGAACATTTTTTAGTGTCTGTTTCATTTATTTCTGCTATGATTTTGACTTTCTTTCTACTTACTCTGAGCTTTTTTATTTTTTTTGTTTGCTTTCTAGTTTTCTACATTGTATGATTAGATAGTCTATTAGAAATATGAGGTAGGTCTGTAGTGTTAGGAACTTCGCTCTCAGGACTGCTTTCATTTTTTTCTCAGATTCTGTGTTGTTGTATATTTATTTTCATTGATTTCCAGGAAGATTTTTATTTCTTCTTTGATCTCCTTGATAATCCACTCATTGTTTAGTAACATGCTATTTAGCCTCCATGTGTTCTTGCTTGTTTTTCTTAGAATTGATTTTTAGTTTCATGCCATTGTGATCTGATAAGATGTTTGATATAATTTCAGTCTTCTTGAACTTGTAGAGACTTAGTTTGTATCCTAACATGTGGTCTGTCTTTGATAATGTCCCATATGCACTTGAGAAGAATGTGAATTCTGCAATTCTGAGGTGTAATTCTCTGTAGATATATATTAAATCCATTTGATCTAGTGCATCATTTAGAGTCTCTGTTTCCTTGTTAAATTTTGTCCGAGGCCCTGGCCGGTTTGGCTCAGTGGTTAGAGCGTCAGCCTGTGGCCCACAGAGACCCGGGTTCGGTTCCCGCTAAGGGCACGTACCTCAGTTGCAGTTTGTTCCCGGCCCTGGTTGGTCATGCAGGAGGCAGCCACGCGATCTGTCCCTTTCACGTCAATATTTCTCTCTCTCTCTCTCTCTCTCTCTCTCTCTCTCTCTCACTCTCTCTCTCTCTCTCTCTCTCTCTCTCTCTCTCTCTCTTCCTCTCTCTCCTTCCCATTCTATCTGAACAAAAAATGGAAAAATATCCTCGGGTGAGGATAAAAAAAACAAAAAACCAAAAAGAAACAAACAAACAAAAAATTTTGTCTAGAGGATCTATCCAGTGATGTCATCAGGGTGTTGAAGTCCCCTGCTATGATTGCATTGCTGTCAATTTCTCCTTTAAAGTCCTCCAGAAATTTTTAAATGTTTTTTGGTGCTCCTATTTTGGGTGCATATATGTTTACCAAGTTTACATCCTACTGCTGGACAGATCCTTTCAATATTATGTAGTGGTCATCTTTGTTTCTTGTTATGACCTTCATTTTGAAGTCTATTTTATCAGATATGAGTATTGCTACCCCAGCTTTCTCATCCATTCAGCTATTCTTCGTCTTTTGACTGGAGCATTTAAGCCATTTACATTTAAGGTTATTATTGATATGTACTTAGTTATTTGCCATTTTTTTCAATTATGGCTATGTTTCTCTCTCTCTTTTTTCTACCCATTAAAGCAGTTATTTTATCATTTCTTGCAGTACTGGTTTGATGTTAATATATTCCGTTAACCTTTTTTTTGTCTGAGAAGCTCTTCATTTTACCTTCTATATGGAATGATAACCTTTCTGGATAGTGTAGTCTTAGATTCAGATCCTTGTTTTTCATTATCTTGAATACTTCATGCCATCCCTTTCTGGCTTGTAGTGTTTCCATTTGGAAACAAGCTACTAGTCTTATGGAGGCTCCTTTGTAGGTAACCTGTGACTTTACTCTTACTGCCTTTAGGATTCTCTATTTGTCCTTAATGTTTGGCATTTTAATTATGATGTGTCTTTGTGTGGGCCTTTTGGGGTTTTTCTTACTTTGGGCTGTCTGTGCTTCTGAGTTTGTATGCCTTTTTTTTTTTTTTTTTTTTTTTTTTACCAAGTTAGAGAAGTTTTCTGCCACTCTTTCTTCAAATATATTCTCTAACCATTGCTCATTTTCTTCTTCTTCTAGTATTCCTATAATGTGGATGTTGTTACATTTAATATTTTCCCACAGCTCTCTTAAACTGTCCTGCTGTTGTTTAATTGCATTTTCTTTTGTTTCTCTGATTGGGTGATGTTTTTTGCTACACTGTCTTTTACTTTGCTCATCTGATCCTTGACTTCCTCTAATCTGTTGGTTATTTCTTCCAATGTATTCTTTATTTCTGCTATATCATTTTCATTTCTTGGTGGTTTTTCATTTCCAATTGGTTGATTTTTACTGTTTCTATTTTACTCATGCTGTTGAGTTTCCTCAGAGTCATTACTCTGAACTCTACCTTTGATAACTTGCATAACTCCATTTCACTTAGCCCTTCTTCTGTAGAATTCTCTTTTTCTTTCATTTTGTTTTTGTTTCTTTGTTTCATCATTTTGGCTGTCTCAGCAGGGTTTGGAGCCTGCCAAATTTTCCCTGTGAGTGTTAGTATTCCACTGATTGTGGCTCCCTCTGCTGGGTTTGGATGAGTATGGAAGTGACCATGCTAAACACCAATATCCAGTTTTACATTCCTGGGTGGAATCACAGACCAAGTAAAGATTCAATTATCCCAGAGCTTTTGCCTTCAGGCTGACTATTAGTTTTAGTTACCTAATGAGCCTCAGCTTGTAGCCCTCAGCTAAATGAAAAAAATCCCACAGGTAGGCAGGATAAGAGGATTTCCAGAAGGTAGAGCAATTGCTTTTCCCTGGACTAACGTTGCTTTGAGAAGAAAATGGTTTTTGCACTCAGTCCCTATAGCCACAACACCCAACACTGAGAGCTAGGTCCAAAGTTCAAATCTTCGGAGGCTCTTCTCTGCCTATTGGCTTGCAGGTAGTCTCTGGCTCTTAATGAGCCTCAGGTTGCCCTTTTACAGGTCAGGTGGTGTTAGATTCCTGAGGGAGGGGCAGTTGCTTCTTCCCCTGGCTAAAGCTGCTCTGAGAAAGGGCCTTTTTGAGGGTGTTGGCTACTGTCTTGTTGGGGAGTTACTCAGCATAGATCTCCTGATATCCTCCTTCCCAGGTCTCTCTTCAGTGCCATGAACCCCCTACTCTTCTCACACAATTCCAGTCCAGTCTGCCCTGCCTCTTCTGGAGCCCAAGGTGAGTGGCAGTAACTGTAATTTCATGCACTGACCCTTCATGGAATTGCTGGTGTTCCCTGTGCCTCTCCCTGATGGACAAAACCTCTGCTCTGGTGATATACTCAACCAGGTGTTTTTTGGGAGCCTTTCCCTGTCCCTCCACTGTGTGCTGGGGAGCTGGATTGGTGCTTAAACCCCTGACTTCTTAGAGGGAACTGCTCACAGCTAAGACAGCCCTCAGCTGCTTCCCATGGGCACCCAGCCAGCCCTCTCACACCTCCAAAGCTCCTACCAATCCTCTTTATGTCCCTGATTATAAAGGTTCTCTCCAGCTGTTCTTCAATTGGTTTTTCCAGATAACTCTTTTTATTTGAGTTGTAATTCTAGTTCGGTCCTGGGAGAGGGTCTCTGTAGCTTCCATTCACTCCACTGCCATTTTCATTCCTTCAGTGTATTCTTTATTTTTGCTATGTCATTGTTCTTTCTGACTGGTTGTTTTTCATATTTTCTATGATATTTTCTTCATGCTGTTGAGCATCCTTGTAATCATTACTCTGGACTCCATATCTGATAAATTGCTTACCTCTATTTCATTTAGCTTTTTTTTTTTTTTTTTTTTTTTTTTAATGGAGAATACTCTTGTTCTTTTATTTGGGACTTTTTTCTTTGTCTCCCCATTTGGCAGCCTCTTTGTGCTTGTATCTATTTATTAGGTAGATCTTCTATGACTCCCTGTCCTGGTGGTCTGGCCTTCTGTAGAGGGTGTCTGTAGAATCCAGTGGTGTTGTGTCCTTGATCTTCTGTGCTGGGTTCTCTATAAATGTCCCTTGTGTGGGTTATATGGGCCCTCCTATTGCAATTGGCCCTTTTTTTTAAAAAAAAAATTATCTTTATTGTTGAATGTACTACAGATGTTCCCCATTTTTTCCCCATTGACCCCCTCCTCCCTCTCCTGCCTCTGTCCTGCCTTCCCCACACTATTGCTTGTGTCCATTGGTCATGCATACATGCATATAAATTCTTTGGTTTATCTCTTACCACCCCAACTCCCCCCTTCCTTTTGAGGTTCATCAGTCTAACAAACAATTTGTACTTCTTAATCCCTTCACCTTTTTCACCTATCCCCCCAAACCCCCTTTCATCTGGCAACCATCAAAAAGTTATCTGTACCTATGAGTCTGTTTCTGTTCTGCTTGTTCATTTTTTTTTTTCTTTTGTAGATTCAATTGTTGATAGGTATGTATTTATTACCATTTATTGTTCATATTTTTGTTCTTCATCTTCAAGAAAACCCTTCAACATTTCATATAATACTGGTTTGGTGGTTATGAACTCTTTTAGCTTTTTCTTGCCTGGGAAACTCTTTATATGGTCATCAATTCTAAATGATATCTTTGCAGGATAGAGTAATCATGGTTGTAGATTATTGCTTTTCATCACTTTAAATATTTCTTGCCTGTCCCTTCTGGCCTGCCTAGTTTCTTTTGAGAAATTGACTGACAGTCTTATGGGAGCTCCTTTGTAGGTAACTAACTGCTTTTCTCTTGCTGCTTCTAAGATGCTCTCTGTCTTTAACCTTTGGCATTTTGATGTTGATGTGTCTTGGTGTGGACCTCCTTGGGTTCATCATTTTTGGGACTCTCTGTGCTTCCTGAACTTGTATGTCTGTTTCCTTCACCATGTTAGGGATTTTTCTGTCATTATTTTTTCAAATAGGTTTTCAATTTATTGCTCTCTTTCTTTTCCTTCTGGCACCTCCATGATCTGAATGTTGGTATGCTTGAAGTTGTCCCAAAGCCCTCGTACACTATCCTCATTTTTTGGATTCTTTTTTCTTTTGGCTGTTCTGATTGGTGCGTTTTGCTTCCTTATTTTCCAAATCTATAGTTTGCTTCTTGGCTTTACCTACTATTGATTCCCTATAATTTTTTTTTTTTATTTCAGTTAGTGCATGCTTTATTTCTGACTGGTCCTTTTTTATGCTCTTGAGGTCCTCACTATGTTCTTTGATGTTCTCATGAAGTTCCTTGAAATTTTCACTAAGTTCATTGAGCATCCTTATAAGCAGTGTTTTGAACTCTGCATCTGTTAGATTGCTTATCTCCATTTTGTTTAGTTCTTTTTCTGGAGTTTTGTTCTTTTCTTTCATTTGGGACATGTTTCTTTGTCTCCTCATTTTGGCTGCCTCCCTGTGTTTGTTTCTTTGTATTAGATAGAGTTGCTCTGCCTTCTAGGCTTCCTAGGGTGGCCTATTATAGTAGGTGCCCTGTAGGGCCCAGTGACACAGCCTCCCTGATCACCCTACCTGGGCCCAGGAGGTCCACTCCTCATGTGGACTGTACCCTATTCTGTTGTAATTGAGCCTTGATTGCTGTTGGCATATTAATAGGAAGGATTTACTCAGGTTGATCAGCTGTAAGGACTGGCTGTGCCCACTGACCACCAACCTCTAACTACCTTGAAGGATCAGCTGTGTAGGGGCCCACCACACAGAGCAAGACTTACTTAAGCAGGGTTCTGGTACCCACTGAGTCTAGTCCTTGTGTATGTCACTTGTGGAATTGTTTGGGTGGTTGTGCTTTGACGTGGTCTGAAGTGGCCACTGAGTGTGCTGGCTCTGAGGCGAGGTCAGCCACTACCTATATTCTACCCAGGGCCACCAGGCATAAGCTACAAAGCTATTTGCAGATAGATGTTTCTTGTGCTGGGCTTGGTGGTGCCCATGCTAAGCCAAACTGTGAACCAAGGCTGGATGCTTTTGTGCCAGGCCTGGGGCCACTTAGTGAGAGGTATGGAGTTTGCTGAGGCTAAATGCTGCTTGTTTGAGAGACTTAGGAAAATCTGAAGCAGGAGCCAAGACAGGCCAATCCTATGGTAAAGCCACTGGAAACAACTTGGGTGGGCCCAGAAGTGGGGGGGGGGCAAGGCTTCAGGAAATCACCAGGGCAGAGCAAACAGTGTTAGCCAGGTTGCTGGCATCCCAGTAGGGTGCCCATCTGCTGGGCCCATGGGGGAAGGGCTCACCAATGGAACAAGGCCTCCACCACCATGTCTATCTGGAAGAAAGCTGCCTCTCCAGCTCTCTCCCTGATGCTAAACAACTTAGTTCTTCCCCATATGTCTCTGGTGCCTTTCAAGCTGCCTGCCCCATGCTGGACCCTGTCTGGATGTGGCTTCTCCTTTAATTTTGTAGTTGTAGGATTTTCATTCAGCTTTATTTAAGGTGTTTTTGAATGATAGTTGTTCTGTACTTTAGTTGTAATTTTGATATGGTTGTGGGAGGAGATGAGTACCACGTTTACCTATGCTGCCATCTTGCCCTATTTGAGATGTAATTGGCTGTTGATTGCTGTGTCCTTTTCGTGCATGAGCTCAATCCTCAGGATGGCTAACTATGAGGCTCAACTCTATGTCATGGCAACTGATATATAGGTGCTGAAAGAACAAGACAACAAAAAACAGGACCAAAGTGAATACCACACATACACACAGAAGAAAAAATAATAACAAGAACCCAAACAACCCCACCAGCAACAAAAAATAATTTAAAAAAAAAGAAAAAAAGAGAGAAGAGGAAGGGAGATAAAAGTGAATACTATAATAAAAGAGATAAATAGAATTAGAGCAGAAAGAATGAAATGAAGGAAACAAAGGTACAGAGCAGAAAGAGAAAAATAAGAATAAATGAGAAGAGAAATATATATGTAAAATAATCATTAAAAGAGTGATAATAATGAATAAAGTAATATATGGAATAGGAAGGAAAAAACAGAATAGAAATAAATAAAAAAATCAAATAGAAAACATATATGGAGAAAAGGGAAGAGAGAAATGAGGGATATGAGAGAAAAAAAGAGAAGCAGGCCTGGTAGGTGTGGCTCAGTTGGTTGAACATCTTTCCATGCACCAAGAGGTCACCAGTTTGATTCCTTATCTGTGCACGTGCCTGGGTTGTGGGCTCAGTCCCCAGTAAGGGTCATGCAGGAGGTGGCTAATTGATGTTTCTCTCACATTGATGTTTCTCTTTCTCCCTTTCCCTTCCTCTCTCTCTAAAATCAATCAAAACATATTTAAAGAAAAAGAGAAGCAGAGACAAAGTGAAATCTAAGAAAATAAAGAGATGATTATATACAAAATAATATTAAAGAAATAAAAAGACAAAGAAAAAGAAAAAAAGTAGAATTTGGCTCCACAGATTTTGGTGCCTACTGTGTTCACCCTTTGGACTTGTTATTTGTGGCTCTGGCTGGATTTTACTCAGATGTTGTCCAAGACTGGCCCATTGGTGTACCATTCACAGACCTCCTGGTAGGTTATCTGGTGCAATTGATGTTAGTTGTTATCCCTTCCTGGTTTTTGTTCACCAGGCTGACACTTGTCAGGGCAGAGTCCCCAAGGTTCAATTGCTTCCTGAGTTGCTGAGAAGTGCCTGGTTCCCTGTGGACTTTTGTTGTCTTCTGGAAGCTTTTTTTAAGCTGAAAATTATTTTTCCTTTCAATCTTTTCCTAATATTTCAACTTCAGAAATTAGTTGCTTAAAATAGCGAGTTTGGCAACATAATAGCAACAAAGCACAGGAGTGAAATTGGACAAAAGACTGGCTATTTGGTTAAGGAGAAATGGAGGCAATAATTTATTTTGACTGTCTTAATGTTACTATAGATACTAACATAATTTATTTGATGATAAAAGTTAGTATTCAGTAAGACAGTGGTCAGAATATAGAGAGGAACTTGCTGTGACCTAGCTCACATATGTGGCACAATTTATGCCACTTTGTCAGCTAATCTCAGTGAAAGGATTTCCATTCAGGCTCAAGAGAGAGAACCTTTCCTTCAAAACTTGTTGCTGATAATCAAAGGAAACAGATATACTTTTTTTCTTCTTTTGTCATAACCCTAGAGAGTTGTCACTATTGACGAGTATTATTTTTATTAAATATCAATCTTCTTGAGGCCACTGATTATTTTTTTGGGGGGAGAAGAAATGTCCACTAATTTCTAACATTATTTTATAAAGGAAACAGATAATTTGCATAAAACAATACACAGAAATCCAATTACCTGACAACTCTTCTGCTGGATGCCCATTTGCCAAATGACCAATTTGCCTAAAGCTAATTTTCAAAAAATAAATTTACTGAATGACCTATTCTCCAAATTACTGACGATTAAAAACTGTTTTGGCCCCACCACTGCTCCCACTTCTACCACTATCCTTTGTCACCACCTTTGCCCTTGTCAGGTCTTTGCCTCTGGTGGCAAAACAGCTACAAATTGTGCAAAGGCCTGTTTCAAGGTATATGTCTGACAGTCTTTAGAGTTGGTGTCTTCCATTTTAGAGAAGAGAAAACTGAAGTTTACAACAGTCAATTAACTTGCTTATTTTAGTGAATTAAGATTCCATGCATATTATGTATATAGGTTGCTCTGGGTCCAAAGCATCCACTGCTATTAACTATTTTGTTATGCTATTATTTACTCATCTGTAGAGTGTTTCATACTGTGACCATACCTGAGAAGAATCGGTTATGCCAAAATAAGTTTTTAATGACCAGAAGCTTTCAAGAAAAATAAGTAAAATAAAGGACTGATATATTATCTAATGTCCTCTGAGGGAATGGCATATCTAAATTGATAAAATATCCTGTTTAAAATAATTACATGTGTTCCACATTGATGGAAATATTTAAATATAATAATGTAAAAATACACAATTCTATATCTATACAGGGTGTGGAAAAAGTAGTTTTACAGTTGTAAGTATGCAAAACACAGAGTTTATTCTTGTGTTGTTACTTATTAATTTTGCGTTATTTTCCACACACACTTACTTTTGCCCCACCCAGTATGAAAGAACAGGGAACTCTATTATTTCTTTAGGGTCATTCAAAAGCTATTCCTGAGCTTGGAGTCATTGTTCTGATCAAGAAAAGGCTAGGTTCAGAATTTACTTAGAACCTAGGTCTAACAAGCATTTAAAACACTGAGAGAAGAAAGTTACATATTTATTTGACAAATTGAATCACCTGTCAAGCAAAATTGTTACTATTAAGACTTTGGGAACAACTCCTGGCAGTCAGGTGAGGAGGGTAATTTTTCTTTGGAATAGTTGCTCACTGACAGAGTGATGTCTTCCAACAGGCAAAGGAGGTCGCTGTCCCTGCCCACAGAGTAAGATTCTAAGATAATAGTTTAATTGCCTGTGGTCAACATTAAACTGAGATTGAAGTGGCAGAGATGTGATGTTCATAGGCATTTGTGAACCCAAGCAAACTCATGTCATTTTCCCCAAGAATTACAGTATGGAAAAAGCAGTCTCTTTAATCACATCCTAAGATTTAATGCCTGCTCTTTTGCAAGAGAAGATATTTTCTGGATAAGTGGTTATTGGCTCTTCAGGAAAATGGGAGGATTTTAAAATCCCTCTTCTGGAATTTAGGTGGGAAACAAGACAACTGCACTACATATTGCACTATATATATTGCACTTGGTGATACCCTTGAATGAATTAGAAAATGGAGTTCCATCAGGAAAAAGGTATATGTACAATTTGGTCAAGGCAATCTGGGCTGATTCCAGCTACCCTGTTGCTTTGGCTGAGAGTCTCTGTGCATGCACGAATTACTCAACCATATGTTTTCCTCCCCCTTGCAAAAATTGTGACCTACAAAAAAACCACACTAATTACAAACTAGTTTTCAAAAGACCACTCAAGCCAAGTTTATATACTCATCAAATATAGTATAATATAATTAAATTATTTTACTTTTTATCCTAATAGCTGGTTGCCTAGTCTTTTCTTGTTTCTTCTATTTTACAGTAAATAAATGTAGCATGGACCTTAAAAATAACATACTAAACAAAATAAGTCACACAGAAAAAGTTAAGAAATATATGATTTCACTCATATGTGGCATATGAAACTGAAAGCAACAAATGAACAAACAAGAAAAACAAAGCTCATATACACAGGCAACAGTATGATTATTAGCAGAGAGAAGGAAGGTAGAGAATTAGTAAAGGGTAAAGGGGGCCAAATATATGTGACAGATTATTTGACCTTGGGTGGTGGGCACACAATGCAATATGAAGATCATGTATCATAGAAATTTACACTAGAAACCTATATAATCTTACTAACCAATATCATCCCAATAAATTTAATAATAATTAGAAAATAAATAAATAAATAAATAAATAAATAATATAATCCAAGTTTTAAAAATAAAGTAAGTAAATATATTTTAAAGTAAGTTTTTGATATAAAAGGACCCATGAGTACACTCTCTCTCATATATATTTGTACATATATATAATATTTATGATATATATTACATATATATAATAATACTACATGCATACATAAAATAACAGTACATAAAAGAAGAAAGGGAAGTCTTTTCCCATCACTAATCTCATCTTCTAGAAAGAGCCACTGCAGGACTAGGCACTGGGAACTTAAATAATTTGCCCAAGATCTAGCCACCAGTAAGCATGGGTTTTATTCAGGGCCTTTTGACTCAGAGTGTTGCTCTCTAAAATTTGAAACTCCACTGCCTTTTAAGCACTTTGAATCTCTTCATTTTTCCCTTGGACTGTTCTCATTTATTGCCACAGAAAAACTTCATTTCTCTTGCTTTTTTCTGTCTTCATTTTGCTAGTTGGGAATCCCATATGATTCCGGTCACATCAAACAAGTACAAGAATAGAGCTAATGAAATATCTTTATTAAATAAAATAAAAATTTTACCTTTTTAAGTGAAATTAGACAGTATCAGGTAGCAATGATATAAACCTTAAAATATCTTGAATCCTCTTCTAAATCTATAGTGACATCTTTTACTTTCTCTTCCACTTATAATTAAAATTTTAATTTAATTTAAGCACCAATGTTCACGGAAAATTTCATATTAAGTTTTATTGTACCTCTTATTTTCCAAATTTATAGCAACTTTCCCTCACTTTGTATGAATAAACTTGAATACTGCTTCAGATTTTTTCTTGAACTCAAGTATCTCTTTGGAATTCATAAAGTACATGAAGTATGAGATAGAATCCTAAAAGCAACTTTATTTCTATATTTTTGTTTGATTCACCAAAGGAGTTTCACTGCATTGTGGTCAACATCATATACACTACAGGATTATATTGTACTTATTTAAATGTTTTCTCTGTATGTGTTCTTTTATGCTTTTATGTATATAATATTTCCCATTGCATTTTGAAATTCTCAAAAGTAGAAACTCTTTCTAATTCATGGTATGTCTGTTTATAATATATCTATGTTGGTTTATTTTTACACAAGTTTAATAAATTTTAGTACATTTTGTTATATGATTAGCAATCAGATGTGAAAAGCTTTTCTTTTTACAGTGATAGTTTTGACAAAGTGATATGACTCATATTATACCTTTAATTTATGATGTGTATTTAGTAATTTTTACTAATTTTATCCAAAATTATTAATTATAATACATTTTGGGAGGAAGCTAGTATAAAAGCTTCAGTCCAACCCTTAGCATCCTGATCCTAACTCAGATCACCTCTAGTCTTTATTTTCCTGCAGCATAATTGAGAAGGATGGGACCCAAAATATCCTGGTCTGTGGAGCTATGGCTCTTCCCTTGCAACAGAATGCATTCTATGAACTTATACAGTTTGCTTTTCCACATGTAGCTATAAGTAGGGAATGTTATTCATTATAATAATTACAATGTTGTTTTCAGATTAAATGTGGACATCACCTCAATTATAATTTATAATATTTTTATAAGTCCTGAATATTTTAAAGCCACTTGTTTGTCCTCATATATTTCATTTTTTCTCCTTCATACACTATATTTTGTTTTTATGCATTTTAACTTGCCTGTATAGTATGATACTTTATATTTTGTATTGCTTCCTTTTTTTCTTAATGCTATGTTTTTAAGATTGATCCATGTTTGCTATTTGCATTTCTACTTTATTACTTCTAAACAGGATAAAACATTTTACAGTATGCATTCACCATATTTTACTTTAGTCTGTTATGTGATGAACATTTTATTTGATTCCAACTCTGCCACCACCACTAATGTGACATGTTCTTCTAAATGTCCCCTTAAGCAATTGTATGAGAGAGTCTTCAGAGATATACCCTGGAGAGAGATTACTGGGTCATTCGTTACACCGCTCAGATTTTCACTAAGCACTGCCAGATAGTTCTTCAGAATGACTGTACTAGTTTTATTTCCACATTTTGGCTAACTGTTGATATTACTCAACTTTCTAATTTTTACAAAACTAATGTATGTGAAGTGATACTTTAATTGGCATTTTTTTTCTAGAAATTAGTCAGTTTGCACATCTTTATAAATACTTGTTAGCTATTTGTGTTTCCATCTATAAATTCCTCTTCCTGACTTATTGTTTTCTATTAGGTTCTCAGAATTTTTATTTTTTTATAAGATTTTTATACAGTGTATATATTAATACCCAATTAATTTTTGGTTTTGAAAGGTCTTTAACCTTTCTAGTCTGTCAGTAATTAGTTATGGTAACTGATGGACATAAATTCCAAATTTTGGTTTACTCTCCACCTTGTTGGGAACATCTGTAAATACTTTCAACAATAAAGATAAAAAACAAATTAGAAAAGAAAGTCCTTTCTCACTCCAAAGTCACAAAAATTTTCACCTACAATTTCTTATATCTGCTTTAGTTTAATAATTCAAATAAAAACATTATTTAATTGAACTTCAGCACATGCCAGAGCCTTTCCTCAGAGTGAGTTATCTGAACACCTCTATGACATGGTGGTAAACCAAGTTCACCATTTGGATAAAAAGCATATCCTGGAATGAACCAGTTTTTCATATTTAAATTGAATTTAGATTTTAAAAATTGAAATGTGAGGGAGTTTTTTTTTGTTTTGTTTTGTTTTGTTTTAATCTCTACTTTGTTTAAACGGGAAGGAAAAAAATATGAGAAATGTTCATAACTCATGATGTGATTCTGTTCCAGGAGCTAGAAGAGACAGATGTTTTAGTGCATTCAAACTAAACATTTCTGAATGGTGGCAGTATTAAAGCTGTGCTTTCATAGAAACTCTGAGCATATTTTTTTCTCTATATTTTGATTTTTTTTGTGCATTTGTTGTTTCTTTCAGTTCTTAAATTAACCTAATTTATAAATTGAGTTCTATTCATCTCCATTTATTTTTCTATTGCCTGAAATTTGTGTCAAAATCTCAGAGGATATAGACCCAGAGGAAACAACCTATTTCCCAATTTTAGTTGTTAATTTACTACTAAGGTTCTTGGATTTTAAAATTTATTTTATATTTTTGATCCTACATCTCACCTTGGAAGTTAAGGGTGGAAACTGTTTCCTGGGAGCATTGACCTGTACCCTGAAGGAAGATATAGAGAATGTTCACATATTTAAAATATTTTCACAGCTCATTTGACCTTTGTCTCCTGGGAGTTTGATTCCTTCATGAACCTGCCATTCCAGAGATAACCAGAGACCATAGAGCAGAGCCCAAGGAAAAGAATAGTATTACTAATACAGTGACATCCGAGGGCAATCATACCCTTATCTTTCAGTGTGAGGAAGAAGCTCTATAGTGGGTGCTCAGCACAGAGTGATCCCTCCTGACTCTTACTGGCTCAGGAGGTGGCCTTTTTTACTTGTCTGCTCTTTGAGTTTTTTTGTTTGTTTGTTTTTGTTTTGCTTTTTGTAAGCACAGATGTGTGCTTGGATATGAGAGCTGTTTAAGGAATGCCTTGGGATGAAAAGTAACTTTTATTCAGTTATTAGGATCAATTCTTCAGATTTCACTAATCTAGTAAATATTTACAGAATCACTCAAAAAAAAATCCTCCACTGGATATTTTCTCAATAGATTACTGCTAACATGACTTAAAGAAAAAAGATATCTTATATCTATTTTCATATTTAAAAAATTATATTTTTGATAATCCCCCTCTTGGCAGAGTTGGACCTATAACTAGCTTGTATAATTTATGGGATATAGAAAGGCCCTTCTGTTTATGAATATTCCACCAGCTTGTTATAAAACCCAACATTCCTCTCAGAGAGGCACTCCTTTAGTTAAATAAGACATTCTTAAATAAATTCACAGGCACAACTACCCTAAAGCATAGTCCTTTTATTGCAATCCTGTTATGGGAAAGCAGTGTACAATAAACTAAAGATGCAAATGAACACATGATAAGTAAGGTACCTGTCCTTGAGGGGCTTATAGTCTGGAGAGGCAGGGCACATATACTGAATATAATAAGACAAGGGGACATCTGTGTAGATCTTTACATTAATCTGTGTAAATCATCACATTTAGAGGAGCTCAGAAAAATCTTCATGGGCTAGTCCTCAGTGAAAGGTTTTTGACAAGATGCTGGAGCCTAACATTGAAAGGCAGGGCTTGGATAAAGAGAGAAGACAAAGAGCATTCTAGACAAGGAACAAAGAAAGAGAGGTTCAAAAATTAATAATATGCTATAGAAACAGGACAGACAAAGGTGATAGATACAAGAGTTCATGTAAGAGGTTCCTGACAGTGAGAGGATGCTGCTGAAGACAAAAAAAAAATGTGTAACAAGGTAAAATGAGTGGATATTTCTTGACATCTATTTTAGATCTAACCTATGAAAAGCATAAAGTTTTTTTTATCCTCACCCAAGGACATTTTTGCATTTACCTTCAGATAGAGTGGGAGGGAGAGAGGGAGGAAGAGAGAGAGAGAGAAACATCGATATGAGAGAGACACATCGATTGGTTGCTACCCACACAACCTCAACTGGGGCTGAGGATGAATCGAACCCAGGACTCTGGTCTATAGGCTGACACTCTAACCGTTGAGCCAAACCGGCCAGGGTGAAAAGCATGAATTTTTTAATACACATAAATCAAAGAGAATAATTCTATTTATTATTTGAGCCATAGAAAGAATTAACAAAACTGTGTATAGATGACAACCAGGGCTCCTCCTAAACAAAACTGTGAACGTATCAAATCTGCCTTTGATACATTGTTACCCCTTTTCTAGAAACCCAATTTATTTTATCATTTGCTGTCTATTCTACTGGATATTTTCTGAATGCCTTGGAGATGAGCCCACTGGGGATCTCCATGGGGATTTTATCAGAAAAATTGGGTGGTGGTGGTGGTGGGGTGGGGGGTGGGGGGTGGATAAACCCATTATAGCCCTTGGATCCTTGCTGTCACTGGATGCTCTTAACTTGAAACCCATTACTCTTTTTCTGGAACCTTCATCCCAGACTGCTCTGTGCTTTAACTTGCCTGACTTCTCTTCCACTGCACTCATGTACCTGAACTTTTCAATGTAACATCTGAATCATCAGTTACTCCTCTATCCTCAAACCCTTCATGTAATGCTTCCTTTCCTTCTTGGTCTTACTAAAGACCTGGAAGTCCTTAGAGGTATAATATCTACAGATGGTCATTATACTGAGGTTACTCATCCTGCACATCCCTCATAACTTAGGGTAAGGCAAACACCCACCTCTCCTCACACTGCCCCTTTTAAATCTATTTTTACTGGTCAAATCAAAGCCCTAAGTCCTTTGAAGCTCTTTATTTCCTTCTACCAACTAAAAGAATAGCAGACTACCAGATGTTTAGACCTGATTTACTATTTTTCCTTCTAGTCACTGCCTTCCATTGTCTAGATGGCTTTGTTGTTTACATTGATGCTTTAATATAACATTTTAGCTCATTTTCTTTATCTTTCTTCCAGTAGCCTTTACGCCTAGTTTATTTCAGGGACCCAATCCTAATACCACACTCTGGATATTGGAATCACTTGCAATGGTTCCTTCTCCAGAATAATACATTGAAACGTTCCCCCTATAATTATAACATCTTATCTTTCTAACTCTTCATCCAATTACTATCACTCTTCTTAACCTGTATTCTTTTTTTTTTTAAATCATCACCCAAGGATATTTTTCGATCTATTTTCAGACAGAGTTGCCACTGGATCGCTGCAACGCAACGAACCTACAACCACAATGAACCTACAACCGTACACCGATTGGAGTGTGAGGGAGCTTTGCAAGGGAGCAAAAAGCTCCAGAGCTTAGGGTGCAGTCCCATTTATTAGCAGTTTCGTTCCCCCAGGTTACAAGTGGATTTATGTAAAATATTCCCTTGAGATGGCTCTGCAAACCATACAGCCTAGCTTTGTCTCTTGCTTTTTACAGGGAAAGAGACTTTGAAACCAAAAGATAGCAAACCCCTATTCACATGCAAATGAAGCCTCAATGCTTCTAGGCTGGCCAGGTTTCGGAGAATACATTAACACAGTGTTGTAAAAATGTCCATCATCCAACCCCCCAACCCCACACAGAGTGGGAGGAAGAGAGAGAGAAACATCGATGTCAGAGAGACACATTAATTGGTTTCCTCTCACACGACCCTGACCAGGGTCAGTAACCGAACTGAAACGGAGGTACCTGTTCTTAGCCAGAATAGAATCCGTGAGTTTTCAGTGCTCAGGCCAACACTCTTAATTGCTGAGCCAAACTGGCCAGGGCTATAACCTCTACTTGTATATATCCACTCTTCTCATTCTTCTACTAGTTTTCCATGTATCAGTTTACATTTGCCTTGCCTTTCTTGCCCATGCTTGATTGAATGCTATAGTCCATTATTTTATCCACACTGTTGGAATCCTTAACTTATTGTCCTTCTGTCTCATCCACTGGTAAAATTTTAACACTAGAGCAATCCAACTATATACTTTTTTCATAATAGCACATCATTGATGAACTGTTGGAAACACACAAAGCGCACATACAACTGCCTGGGCTACTGCCATCACAATTCCTAATTTCTAACTTTAGTTGGTCATCATTGCTTCCTGGCATTTTTTCTGGTGTTTCTATTTTGCTTTCCTCTGCTTTCCAAGGTGTGTATTACAAATCTTCTTCATTAGCTTCTAATGTCCACTCCTCCACTCCACATTCCTATTTTCACCAGATGAATTTGCCTCTAGCCTCACAGAAAAATGAAAAAGTACTCTCTTATTTTTTATTCCTAATCCAACAAATGTAACATGAGCAACTATCATTTTCTCTTTCTATTCTGTAGTATCAGAAAAGGTACCCTTCTACTTTAGTAATATCCTACCCATTGCATTTTGAGTCCCAGACTTTCATAAGATGCTGCTGTTCACATTATTAGTTTCTCATGTATCTGTAACCTCAAACCTCTTCACCTAATTACCATTAGTTCTTCCATCTTTAAATGTCTCCTAAATCCCACATTCCTCTCTAACTATGTCTCCATCATTCTTCCTTTCCTCACTGACAGAATTCTCTAGAGCTGTCTACAATTGCTCTATGCTGTAATCACTTCTCTGTTTACACTATCATCTCACTGTCACTTTTACCACAATTTGAATCTGCTCTTTTACAAAGATGAGGCTGTTCATTACAAAAGACATTTGTAGGGTCCTCACCTTCCTTGTCTACTATGCAGCACTGACATTTCTGCCTTCTCCCTTTTCTGACATAGTGCCCTCTTGTACTACAATTCCCTTCATAATACATTCACCATCGTATGTTTGAACTCTTCAATTTGCCAACAAATCTTCACTCATACATCAACAGTCAAGCCTCCTTCTCAACCCTCCCAATGTAAAAGAAGAATTGTTCCCTGTTGCCTGAGGGTAATCTTGGGGCCTATAGGTTTGAATCTACTCAACTAGAAGCTCAGGCTTCTTCCTTGAGGCCTCCTCGCTTACCTTTGGCATAATTGTACATTATGTCCTACTGATTCTGCCTCTTTACTGTTGCTTGAATCTGTCCAGTCTTTTGATGTACTCTTGATCTGTTTACCATTATAAGGTCCATATTGTTATTTCAACAGCCTCTTTAGAGGCCAATTTATTGCTGAGTTAATTACAGTTTGGCTTTAGGACTCTATACTTCCTTGGTCTTAGAATGTTGTATTCTTTGTTTTATAGAGATCTCCCAAATTGTCTAAAGACCAGTACCCACCACACTTGGTTCTGTTCGCAGGTCCTACACACTCTGTTTTCTCTGGTATTGCTCTCAACTAACCTATTTCTTCACCTATTGCTCTCAAATAACTTATTTCTGAAGTGTGACAGTTTGCAAATAAATATTATATCATTCCATTTCTTGTTTAAAAATTCTTCCATGGTTTCCTATTGTTTAGGTTTCAGAAAAAAATTCCTAAACATAGCTTTTACATCCATTCTGACCTAACCCCTGCTTTTCTCTCTGGTATTACCTTTCATTACACATTTTACATGTTTTTCAGTGGGGATGGGATTCTCTCACTTACAGTAAGGTAGGCAGAACAGGTACTGACTTTTTTTAAAGTTTAGGAAAATAAAGTTAAGATAGAGTAAATAATCTTCCCAAATCTATGGAACAGCCCTAGCCGGTTTGGCTCAGCTGTTGGAGCATCAGCCCACAGACCAAAGAGTCACAGGATCCATTCTCATAAGGACACATACTTCAGTTGCAGTTTGGTCCTGGGCCCTGGTCAGGGTCATGTGGGAGGCAGCCAGCCAATGTGTCTGTCTTATATTGATGTTTCTCTCTCTCTCTCACCCTCCCACTCTATCTGAAGATAAATGGAAAAATATCCTCGGGTGAGGATTTAAAAAAAACAAAAAACAAGTCTATGGAACAAATGACTTACGTGGCTGATATATGAATGGAGTTCTTTAGATTCCTTTTGTAATTTATTTTCTATTATAATATGTGGCTTCTGTGTACAGATGTGCTCATTTTGGGCTTATACTTAAAACAGAGAAGTCTTGTCAGTAATTTCGGGGTCACATATTAATTGATAAGGTTTTCACAATTTGATTTGTAAGTAAACAAAGTTAACTTTTTATGTGTAAAATCTAATGTAATTATCATATGTTAGTTGTTACAGTAATCTAAATTTTCACTTTAACTTTTTTAAGACTAGCATATTTTAAGGTATGTGGTTTCCAAAGAGCTGCATTTGTAAAGGGGATAGTTCAAGCAAGGATGCTTCCTGTTCTGTGTGAGGCCTTACTACTTTCAGAATAGAGTACTGACCAAGATGGTCTAAAGCTTGCCCGAACATTAGCCAGGTTTCTTCCTGACCATTTTCCTTGACCTTCATTTATTATTTACTTTTAAAAAATTGCAACTGTAAATCCTCTCTCTGAGCTTTTTCCAGAAATGTAATAATGGAATTATCTTAATAAAGTCTACCTTGCCATTTTTAACAAGTGTCCTGTACAAATTGTCTTCTATAGTGTCACTTTTTTTTTTTATCCTCACCCGAGGACATTTTTTGCATTTATCTTCAGACAGAGCAGGAGAAAGAGAGGGAGGAAGAGAGAGAGAGAAACATCAATGTGAGAGAGACACATCGAGTGGTTGCCACCCACAAAACCCCAACCAGGGTCGGGGACAAACTGCAACTGAGGTACATGCTCTTAGAGGGAACCGAATCCAGGACTCTCTGGTCCATGGGCCGACGCTCTAGCCAATGAGCCAAACCAGCCAGGGCTATAGTGTCCACTTTTAAGAGCATCTATAAAAATATGAAAAAATTTATCTGTAGACAGAACACAGTTGCTGATCTTGGTCCTTTTCATTTCATTTTACTTGCCTAAAAGCACATATCCTAGTTATTTCCTACTTGTATGCAAAAAATAATGTAGTATTATCAATGACCCTATACACTAGTCCAGAAGTCTTTGATTTGTTTAGACACTGCTTAAATGGATTCTGACATAGCATGCCACTTTGGCTCATGGGCCTCTATACCTTCTGTGTGGTATAGGTTATTTTCTTGCAGACATGTTCCTTTGTATAAGAGCAGACAGCCTTGTTTTAAGTGTCTTGAGTTATTTTATGACATGGTTTCATTTGTCTCCATAAAAACAGGAGGATATTGAGAAGGCTGGAATATAAGAAAAGACAGTTCAGCCCACCAGGCTCTTTTCCTTTTAATGCACCCAGGAGAACATCTAATTGCTTCTTGAATGACCCCCAAGGTCTTCCTGGAATGAGCTTGTTGTCTTCTTTGTGGAAGAGACTATCCTCATTTCATTTGAACTCATTGTGACTTAATTATAGGATACACATTATAAATTGAAGGCAATCAGTAATCCTTAATCAAACAGGGTAAATTTGTTTCACATGCAAGACACAATGGGCCCTTGTGAAATAGATGGCACACTTTCATTTGCTGAATGATAACCAGATTAATTAACCCACCTGATAGCTGTATATTCAATTTCCCAACTGCAACTCAGGTCTATCTTATGCTTGCCCTTCTTTCTTGTTATCATTCCATGAAACTGTTTTTTGTTTTTTTTTAATGTTTACAGTATTACAGCTGTCTCCCATTTTCTCCCTTTTTGACCCCCTCCACCCAAGTCCCACCCCACCCCCTTTGAGACAGCATGGATGGACCTGGAAACTGTTTTTAATAGACTTTCAAGTTCAAAGACTATCATTTCTCTCCACATATATTATCTTGTCAATATATAAAATCAATCATGTTTGTCTATGAACAATATATAGTATATATGTATTATAAATATAAATGTATATAATATATACACATACATACATATATTTGTATGCACACATACATGCAAACACACATTCAGCGGAGAAGCTATTAGAATTACTTTCTTTAGTTACAGCTCTATTGCAAATCTGAGTTCAATGGTTCTATCTCTAGAATTTTACAGTAATTTCCTCAAGCCTCCAGCAGTGCCTAATAACTTTCTCTAGAGCAGAGGTTGTAGCAGTTTGGTTTCTGTTGGCTGTTTTCCCTGAAAATAACTTTAAACAATTTAATTGATTTATATTGCATTTATCTTGCAAAAAGTTGAGGTTTTTATTAAATTATATGTCTGTTCAGTGCCTCTCATTGTGTATCCTGATTACTTTTGATGACTCAGTGTAACATTTAATAACTATTAGTTTTGATTTGGAGAGTTCTTAAGCAGAAAACAAGAATTCTTACAGCTACATAGATAATTAACTTGAAGCTTGTTTGTCTCTTGAGAGACATCAGATATGTAAATGAGGAACTTAAGCCTTAACAAGACTTAAGAAAATCACAAACTTTTATCACATGAAAGTTTAAATCTGTGGTTAAAAAATATATCAGCAGCCCTGGCTGGTTTGGCTCAGCAGTTGGAGCATCGGCCTGCAGACCAGAGAGTCCTGGGTTCGGTTCCCCCTAGAGGCATGTACCAAAAAAAAAATTATATATATATATATATATATATATATATATATATATATATATTCAGCATGCTTTGAAGAACTAATATATGCTTCTTGCTTCAGATTTGTAACATTTTAGGGACTTAAATTTTTTTTTTTCAAAGCTGCAGGAGCTAAGTCAGATCAGTTAATAACAACAACAAAAAGTAGATAAGAAATCAAGGAAAGCAACCACATTTAAATGCTTTACAATGACTACCACCTTATTGGAACTCAACAAATATCTTAAAAACTTATACCAAATTTTTCTCTTTTATTTTATAAAACTCTCATTTGTAATATATAACATTGTTTCAATCTTTTCATCATAATGCCTTGCAGAGCAAACAAATATGTGATATCTTTGGACTGCTTCATTACTGCAGACTTAAAAAAAAAGGAAGAGCCATTCATATTCTATGTTTTAAACTAATTAATCAATAATCTTCACTTTTCTGTACATGCTTTAAAATGTAATGTATCTCAAGAAAAATATGGAGAAAAAGACTTCACATTCCTGTGCTTGTTTTTAATATTAAGATAAAACATTTTACAATTAAAACAAGTTTTAGTTACCTGGATAAAATAATTTTGTTATAATTGATAGGTTATGTTTTCTTGATACAGTGGAACCAGTGAATAAAATAGGTAAAATTGAGAAGCTATTTGTATATTCACAGGAGAATAACTTCTTGAAAAGTCAATAGTTGTTTTGATTTCTTTGAAAAAGCAAATCATTTAAAACTTTTTAACACAATTTACTTGGCTCTCGGTGGGCTTTGCACTTTTAATGGAATATACTTCTAATTCTTTCCTTAGGTCTTTAGTTGGGTATGCAGACTGAATATCAGATATTCTAAAGCTGTAGTTAGAAATGGCATCTAACTTAGATACAGAGCTTTCCCTGACTAAGACTTGGCTGGATGTTCCCGCTGTTGATGCAGTCACCTGTGTCTTGTGGGTACAAGCATCCACTTTGTGTTCACACAGGGCCATTGTTGCAGTGGCGTTTTCCTCTGCAAATCTGGGCCACATCACCAGGCCTAACCTGAGCTAGAACCAGGATTAGTATGGAATGTGCATGATTTCCTTAAGGAGATTGTTTGGCTCTTAAGTAAATACTTTGCATAGCACCTGTTCAAGAATAAAGGGCATCTATATACTTGATCAGTTCTCTTCAGCCAGAATTGAGTGCCTCCCATGTCAACTGTGGCAAATCTAATCTAAGATAAAATGCTCTAATGACAAAAGGCACCATGGTGCAAAGGGTCACAATCATGTTTTTCTTAAGATATCAATGCCAGATTCTCTTCATTTCACTCATCATGCTAGTTTGTCACAATATAGTCATGTTTTTCTACATATTTTCCCCTTTTCTAACGGATAAGATATTATTAGAATTTGTATAGTCATAACATCAATTTTAAATGACAATTAGTTTTTATTTTCTTCTTCTTTAGGTTTGTTTCAAGGGTCTCATACATGTTCTGAAGAGCTCAGAATGGCCCTGGACATGGATTGGTTATCATTACAGTGTATCCTCTAAAACACTATAGGGGGTGTTTATAATAAAACAACCTCTTACATTGGTATTTTACTTGCCTATTCATAAAACTTTGTAATATTTGTAATCTCACTTGACCTTTGTAATATTATGTACTCTTTTGCCTCATTAGCAGAAGTCAATTTCTACACACATTAAACACATCTCCTAGAAAATGAACCAAGCCATCCTAATTATCTTAAACATATTTTTTCCCTTTACTGATTTTAGAGAGAGAGGAAGTAAAAGGGAGAGAGAGATGGAAACATCGATGAGAGAGAACATTGATTGGCCACCACCTGCATGCCCCCCCCACTGGGGATCGGGCCCACAACCTGGGCATGTGTCCTGACCGGGAATCAAATCAGCGACCTCTTAGTGCATGGGTCGATGCTCAACCACTGAGGCACACCAGCCAGACCATCCTAATTATCTTAAAAATAACATAATACAAAGCTTTTGTAGCAAAAAGAGGACTAGTTCTGTGGTGGAACAGCAGTGATATAGTGTTGTATTTACACTACATAAATTGATCTAAGAAAGCTTTAACCATCCATTTATAAGTTATCAAGATCTGGACCAGTTGTCCCTTAATTCTTACTTCTTTGGCTTTACCTCTTCAGATCCATTCTAGATAACGCATGATAGACTGGCTTACTCCTTCAGAAGGGAAAAAAAAAATCAAATGAAAAACATAATTACTTGCCTAGCTTTCCTGTTTAATTCATTACCTAAAAAAGATTTTTAACATTATATTAATGATTTAAAATGCTAACAAAAATATTTATAATTAAAACCAAACAAGAAATCTTAAAGGGGCAGAGAAAGAAATTTATGGTTCATCATTTAGCATTTTTAAAAGGTAATTTAATTTTGTTTCCCTTCAAAGTAAAGGAAAGATTTCAAAGTTTTAAATTATTAGAATACTTGGCTTTTGGAAAGAGTGTTATTTTTTATTAAATTACTGGGACCATCTTTAATAACCTTAGCCCTAACACTAATCCTACATCATTCTTGACTCAAGATTACCTTAATTAGAGAGTCTTTTTATGAGGTTACTTTTTATTATTGACACATACTATTTTTTTAGTTTTCTCTTTGACATTATTTACATCATAGCCACTTTTTCATATTCAAGATACATATTTATTATTTAGATTTAGATTTATGATGTTAAGAAAAAACACACAGGAGGTAAAAATGGTGGTGGAGTGAATGGAAGCTACACAGTCCATCTCCCAGGACCAAACTGGAATTATTGCTAAAATAAAGACAAGTCGTCAGGAAAAAACAACAAAAAACCAGCTGGGGAGAACCCATATAACCAAGGATGGAAAGAGGACACCAAATGGAGCCTGGTAGGAACTGCAGAGATGCAAGAAAGGGCAGGCTGGGAGCCCACAGAAAACAGCTGACGGATATTTAGGGTGTGAGCAGTTCCCTCAGGGTTAAAATCACAACCGGGCTCCACAGCACAGAGTGTTCAGACAAAGCCCTAAGTTAGCTACAGCCACTCATCTTGGGTTCAGGCAGAGGGAGGGCAGACGGGATGGGAACTGTGTGGAGGAACTTGGGAGTTTGGAGAGCTGGAAGAACACTGGGAGTTTTGTGCTGAATCACTCCCTCATAGGATAGTAGCCATATTATTCAAAGAGCTTCTTCCCAGAGTCCTAGGGACAAGCAACAGCCCCCCTTTCAGTAACTTAACACCACCTGGCCAGGCCAAAGAAATGCAAATTGAGGCTCATTAACAGCAAGCAAGCCTCGGCCCCACACACTGGAAATCATCTTACCCTGAATACCTCATTCAGCTGAGGGCTACAACCAAAGGCTCATCAAGTAACTGAGTCTAATAGCTAGCAGGCAAAAGCTAAAGGAAAATGGAACCTTTGCTTGGCCTGCATATCTACCCAGGAAAGTGAGACTTAACAGTGGTGTTTAACATGGGTCCTCCCACACTTATCCAAACCCAGTGGAGGGAGTCACAGTCAGCAGAACACCAACACCTACAGGGAAAATTTGGCAGGAACCAAAACCCACTGAGACAGCCAAAATGGTGAAGCAAAGAAACAAATCCCAAATGAAAGAATAAAAGAATTCTATAAAACAAGAGATAAATGAAATGCAATTAAGCAAGTTATCAGAGGAAGAGTTCAGAGGAATAATTATGAGGAGGCTCAACAGCATGAGTAAAGAGCTTAACAGCATGAGTAAAAATATAGAAACATTGAAAATCAATCAACTGGAAATGAAAAACCACTAAGCAAAAATGAAGAATGACATAGCAGAAATAAAGAACATATTGGAAGGAATAACCAGAAGAGTAGAGGAAGCCAAGGATCAGATCAGTGAATTAGAACACAGGGTAGAAAAAAATCACCCAAACAGATAACCAAAAAGAAAAAGAAAAAAAAAATAATTAAAAAACAGGAAGACAGTTTAAGAGAATTGTGGGACAATATGCAATGTAACAACATCTGTATCATAGGAGGGCCAGAAGAAGAAGAAAATGAACAAAGGTTAGAGAATATATTTGAAGAAATAGTGACAGAAAACTTCCATAACTTGGTGAAGGAAAAAGGCATACAAGTTCAAGAAGCACAGAGAGCCCCAAGTAAGAAGAACCCAAACAGCCCCACACCAAGACACATAACTATTAAAATGACAAAAATTAAAGACAAAGAGAGAATATTAAAGACAGCAAAAGTTTAGCAACAGGAACCCTCATAAGGCTATCAGCTGACTTCTCAACAGAAACACTACAGGCCAGAAGGGAATGGCATGAAGTAATCAAGGTAATGAAAAACAAGGATCTGAATCCAATCTACTCTATCTAGCAAGGCTATTATTCAAAACAAACAGTGAAATAAAGAACTTCCCAGACAAAGAAAGGCAAAGGGAATATATTAGCACCAAACCAGCACTGCAAGAAATTCTAAAAGGACTGCTGTAATTAGCACAGTAAATTGGAAGAAAACTATAAGGAGAATAAACAAAAATGGCAATAAATAAGTACATATCAATAATAACCTTAACTGTAAATGGCTTAAATGCTCCAATCAAAAGACACAGAGTAGCTGAATAGATAAGAAAGCATGACTCATATATATGTTGTTTATAAGAGACACACTCACATTGAAAGACTCACATAAGTTGAAAGTGAAGGGATGGAAAATAATCTTCCAAGCAAATGGAAAGGAAAAAAGAGCTAGGATAGCAATACTCATATCTGATAAAATAGATTTCAAAATGAAGGCCATAACTAGAGACAAAGAAGGCCACAATATAATATTGAAAGGATCTATCCAACAGGAAGATATAACCTTGGTAAACATATATGCACCCAATATAGGAGCACCAAAATATATTAAAAATCTTTTGGAGGACTTCAAAGGAGAAATCGACAGCAATACAATCATAGCAGGGGACTTCAACACCCCACTGACATCACTGGATAGATCCTCTAGACAAAAAATTAGCAAGGAAACAGAGACTCTAAATGATACACTAGTTCACATGGATTTAATGGATATCTACAGAGAATTACACCCCCAAACTGCAGAAGTCACATTCTTCACAAGTGCACATTGGACATTCTCAAAGGCAGACCACATGTTAGGACACAAACTAAGTCTCTCAAAGTTCAAGGAGATTGAAATCATATCAAGCATCTTCTCAGATCACAATGGCATGAAACTAGAAATCAATTACAACAAGAACACGCAAAAACATTTAAACACATGGAGGCTAAATAGATGTTATTAAACAATGAATGGGTTACCATGGAGATCAAGGAAGAAATTAAAAACTTCCAGGAAACCAATGAAAATGAACACAAAAACAACACAAAATCTATGGGATACAGTGAAAGCAGTCCAGAGAGAGAAGTTCATAGCACTGCAGGCCTACATCAAGAATCAAGAAAAATTTCTAATAGACTATCTAACCTCACAACTTAAAGAACTAGAAAGCAAACAAAAGAAAACCCCAGAGCAAGTAGAAGGAAGGAAATAGTAAAGATCAGAGCAGAAATAAGTAACATAGAGACTAAAAAAAAAAAAAAAAAATTCAAAAGATCAATGAAACAATATGGTTCTTTGAAAAGATAAACAAGACTGACAGACTCTTAGCCAGACTTGACAAGAAACAAAGAGAGAGAAACCAAGTAAACAAAATCAGAAATGAAAGAGTACAAGCAACAGCTGACACCACAGAAATACAAAGGATCATTACAAAATACTATGAACAATTATATGCCAACAAATTGGATAATCTAGGTGAAATGGACAAATTTCTAGAATCACAGTCTCCCAAAACTGAACAGAAAAGGGATAGAACACTTGAACAGACCAATAACAACTAAGGAAATTGAAGATGTAATCAAGTAGCTCCCAGCAAACAAAAGCCCAGGCCTGGACGGTTTCATGGGAGAGTTTTACTGAATATTCACAGAATATTCACAGAATATCTAACACCCAGACTCCTTAAACTATTCCAAAATATCCAAGAAGAAGGAAGACTTCCAAACTCATTTTATGAGGCCAGCATAATTCTAATTCCAAAACCAGATGAAGACACTACAAAGAAAGAAAACTGCAGGCCAATACCCCTGATGAATATAGATGACAAAATACTTAACAAAATATTAGCAAAGTGGATCCAGCAATACATCAAAAAAATTATTCACCAAGCCCAAGTGGGATTCATTCCAGGGATGCAAGGCTGGTACAATATTCGCAAATCAATAAATGTGATACACCACATAAACAAAATGAAAGATAAAAACCATATGATCATATCAATAGATGCTGAAAAAGCATTCAACAAAATCCAGCACCCATTTCTGATAACAACGCTCAGCAATTTTGGAATACAGCGATCATATCTCAACATAATAAAGGCCATATATGAAAAATCTACAGCCAACATCATGGGTAAAAACTAAAAGCGTTTCCCTTAAGAACAGGAACATGACAGGGATGCCCACTTTACACTCTTATTTAACATAGTATTGGAAGATTTAGCCACAGCAATTAGACATGAAGAAAAAATAAAAGAGATCCAAATTGGATGGGAGGAAGTGAAACTGTCTTTATTTGCAGGTGACATGATATTGTACATAGAAAACCCTAAAGATGCCATCAGAAGTCTACTAGATTTAATAAATGAATTTGGAAAAGTAGCAGGATACAAAATTAACATCAAGAAATTGATGTCATTCTTATGTAACAATAATGAACTCACAGAAAGAGAAACTAATAAACAATCCCATTTGCCATTTCAGCAAATAAATATTAGGATACCTAGGAATAAACTTAACCAAAGAAGAAAAGAACCTATTCACAGAAAACTACTGGACATTGAAAAAAGAAATAGATGAAGATATAAAAGAGTGGAATCATAAACCTTGTTCCTGGATGAAAGAATTAACATTATTAAAATGTCCATATACCCAAAGCTATTTATAGATTCAGTGCAATTCCCATTAAAATACCAACACCTTATTTCACAGAACCAGAACAAATACTTCAAAAATTTATATGGAACTAAAAAAGACCCGAATAGTCACAGCAATCTTGAAAAAGGAGAACAAAGTAGAAGGGATCACAATATCAGATATCAGGTTATACTACAAAGCTACTGTAATTAAAACAACCTGGTACAGGCATAAGAACAGGCATATAGATCAGTGGAACAGAACAAAGAACCTGGAAATTGACCCAAGACATTATGCTCAATTAATATTTCACAAAGCTCACAAGAGCATACAATGGAGTAAAGAGAGCCTCTTTAATAAATGGTGTTGGGAAAATCGGACAGCTACATGCAAAAAAAATAAACTAGACCACCAACATACACCATACAAAGTAATATACTTAAAATGGATAAAAGACTTAAATGTGACTCATGAATCCATAAAAATCTTAGAAGAAAATGTAGGCAACAAAATTCCAGACATCACAGGCAGACAATTTTCACTGATATAACGCCTAAGGCAAGATAAACAAAGGAACAAATTAATAAATAGGACTACATCAAACTAAAACGCTTCTGCATAGCAAAAGAAACAAGCATCAAAATGGAAAGGGAACCCACTATATGGGAGAGCATAATTGCCACTGATACATCAAATAAAGGGTTAATTTCCAAAATATATAGAGTACTCATACAACTCAACAAAAGGAAGACAAAGAACTCAATTAAAAAATTGGCAGAGGGCCTAAATAGACACCTCTTTAAACAAGACATACATATGGCCCAGAGACATATGAAAAATTGCTCAATGTCACTAATCATCAAGGAGATGCAAATTAAAACAACTATGAGGTATCACCTCACACCTGCCAGAATGGCTTCCATCAACAAATCATTAAACAGCAAGTGTTGGCGAGGATGTGGAGAAAAGGGGACTCTAGTACACTGATGGTGGGAATGCAGACTGGTGCCACCACTATGGAAACAATATGGTGTTTCCTCAAATAATTAAAAATTAAACTTCCATTTGACCCAGTGATCCGACTTCTAGGAATATATCCTAAGCAGCCTGAAACACCAATCAGAAAGAATATGTGTACCCCTATGTTCATAGCAGCACTATTTACAGTTATTAAGATCTGAAAACAGCCCATGTGTCCATCAATAGACAAGTGAATAAAAAAGCAGTGATACATATACACAGTGGAATACTATGCTGCTGTAAGAAAGAGAGATCTCTTACCCTTTGAGAGGACATGAAAGGACCTGGAGAGTATTATGCTAAGCAAAATAAGCCAATCAGAGAAAGACAAATACCACATGATCTTCCTTATTTGTGGAATGTAATAAAGAGGTTGATGAACAAAATAGATCCAGAGACATAGAAAGGAGTATAATTCAGACTCTCATAACTCAGAGGAGGGGGGCGGTGGGGAGGGATGAGATAAACCAAAGAATTTATGTGCATATATGCATAGCCAAAGGACATAGACAACAATGCTGGGTGTGGGGCGGATTGGGAGGAAGGTGTCAATGGGGGAAAAAGGAGAAACATCTGTAATAAAAATAAAAATAAATAAAAACACACAGTGAGAATAAATGCAATATAAAGGAAAAAGGTAGCCCTGGCCGGTTTGGCTCAGTGGTTGGAGCGTCGGCCTGCGGTCCAGAGAGACCCGGGTTCGGTTCCCGCTAAGGGCATGTGCTTCGGTTGCAGTTTGTCCCTGGCCCTGATTGGTCGTGTGGGTGGCAGCCACTCGATGTGTCATTTTCACATAGATGTTTCTCTCTCTCTCTCTTCCTCTCTCTCCCTCCCACTCTATCTGAATAAAAAATGAAAAAATGTCCTCAGGTGAGGATAAAAAAATAAAATAAAAATAAAGGAAAAAGGTAAATTTTTCTCAAGTCCACAGAAATGCAGCAATTGTAGGTGCTTGGAATTCAGGTAATTCTTGTTTTATTTGGCTATCTAAAGAACGATATGTTTTGCAATGATTTTCTTTGGTCAAAGACATGCATTAGAGAGAATCACAGAATTGGGAAGAAAATTTAAAATATTTGAAGGCCATGTGGTCAGAAAAGTTTTAACTTGTTGGCTCTTTACTAAATTGTTTATAATTCCTTGACATGATGATAATTAAGGAGTTAGCACTAGCTTTTTCCTTAAGAAAATGTATAGCTGCCATTGGCTATATTCAGTCTCTTTCCCTGTATTTCTTGCTTCGGGTAATCATTTGCAAAGGTGTTCGTATTTTAATAAATGGGCAAATAAAATATATTTTCTACCTTCTTTTAATATGATAAAGTCCAATTTTAAAAAAGATGAATGCAACTATGTATGTGGTTATAAATTATTTTGTAACAGAGAAAAGGAAAGTTATTTAGATTTTAAGTTAAAGTAGATTGAAATACATTTAAATGCAACAAACCATATTTTGGCAAACAATTATTCATTATTATAGTAACCGAATTAACTATCAGGGAACACTTTTGTTTCAGGATTCTAAAAATAAAACATAATAAAGGAACATAATAATTAAGTACTGAGCACATTTTTTTTTTTTTCTACAAAGAACCAAGACAACATCATGCAATCAATGCAATTCTGTTTCTTTGGGTTGGGTGCTCTTGGACATTTTCTATATACACTCAACATTGGGCATTAGTCAAATAGTATTTTTTTAATGCACTGTGATTTAAAATGGGGGTTATTTAATAAGTTTGTTTTTAGAACTTGTTATGTGTGCAAATATACTATCTTTGAATTAATTTTTTCTGATACTGTGCCCACTACACAGTAGTAAAAAAAAAAAATGTAATTGTAGTTTTATCCTTTACAGTTTAGGACAAATAAATGTCAAAATCAAAAGTTGGTGTCCCTCAAGGGAAAACATTCTCCAGTGATGAAATATTCTGTTTCACTTCCCATTGCTAGTCCTCTGAACACCCAGGTAAAACTGCCTCAGGAACTAATCAAATTCTGCTAATATGCATATAATAAAAACCCTGCCACAATATTTTATAATTTTATGATAAAAGTACGTGTCATTTCTAAAATAGTAAATTATGAAGATATGTGTACATCTGCTCTGAATTTATAGTTTATAAACACTCAGAGTGCTTTCACTGAACCAAATCTGATATGAGCTTATGTTGTTGATGGGTTAATTGTCAGTTTAATTTTCTACTTTAATAAGTGTCACTCTGCTATTTTCTATGTTCCTTGAAAATACTATGATATTGATAAAGTGTCAGACTCCTTCTTTGCAATGACAATAACATTCAACTTTACAAAACAATCATTGAGTTAGTTAGCTTTAAAAAAATTGCTATATGAGCGGTTTTCCTGTGCATTACTTGTAATTACTTTACAATAGTATTTTTGCTGTTCAAAAATAATATTCCACATAGTTAATGTAAGAATTTCTTACCAGAATCATCCCTTATTTTTTAATTCATGTGAATTATTTATGAGATAAATTCTTTTATCTTTAGGACTCTGCTTGTTTTGATACTTTTTATAAACTTATGACATGATTTTAAAAAAGGCTTAATTGCAATATTTTTTTAAATTTAAAAGTGAAATTTTTTTTATTACAGTTAACATCAAATTCACAAACATAAAGTATTAAATTTCTTGTCCCAAGTTGCAACATTATAGACAGATTTTTGAAAAATGTCTTCTAGAAATTATAGAAGCTATCGACACATTTGAATTGCTTGGTTCTATTTTTTTCATTATGAAAAAGCTAAATCCCTTTTCTCTGAAATTAAAATACTCAACTGGCAGAGGAATATACTTGAATTCTGAAATAATAAATCAATCTCATTATTCGGTATTGTAGAGATACTAATTACTGCATTTATCAAGAGACACAGTAAATAATATTCCATTTTATGCAGTTATAATAAATGTTATTGCTTTTAAGGACACAATAAATTATGGAGAATTATTTGCTGTTTGAAGGCCATGTGGTCAAAGGAAGAAGGCTTAACTGAAACACGAGGAGTTGAAGTTAGCCAGAAATTTCCTGTCTGGGTCAGAATTAGAGAAGTTACTGAGGGTCGCTTCAGAATTTCTTATATTAGAGTTTTTGAAAGTACAATTGGTTCTCATTTACCAATGACACCCCATCAGGAGGGAGAAGAGACTGATTTTTAGCCTATGTCAGTGTATTTCATGTAACAAAGTTTATGCCACAGCAATGTTAGTATTCCGCAGTCCAAATCATGTATTTTATAAAAGTAAAAGTAATAATTACAACAAAAATTTGTCTCTTTCACCAAATAGTAGCTTATAAGAACTGTTGGGCTTATTTTCATTTTATGTAATCATTAGATCACTCTTTTTCAATCACAAACAACAGAATTAGTGTATCTCAAGAATGAAGCTTCTTTGACTTTTGGATAAAGAGGAAGTAGAGAGAGAAAGGAGTGGAGTATGCTGAGATTTTAATTTTTTTAAAAAAATTATTTATTCATTTAACTTATCTTTATTGTTGAATGTATTACAGATGTCCCCCCTTTTTCCCCATTGACCCCCTGCTCCCCAATCCCACCCCCTCTTGCCTTCTCCACACTATTGTGTGTCCATTGGTTATGCATATATGCATAGAAGTTCTTTGATTTATCTCATCCCACCCTCCTTCTTACCTTCCCTTTGAGGTTCATCAGTCTAACAACCAATTTGTACTTCTTAATTCCTTCATCTTCTTCACCCATCTCCCCAGCCCTCTCCCATCTGGCAAGCAACAAAAAGTTCTCAGTATCTATGAGTCTGTTTCTGTTCTGCTTGCTCATTTTGTTTGTAGATTCAATTGTTGATAGATATGTATTAACTGTCATTTTATTGTTCATATTTTTGTTCTTCTACTTCAAGAAGACCCTTCAACATTTCATATAATATTGGTTTGGTGGTGATGAACTCCTTTAGCTTTTTCTTGTCTGGGAAACTCTTTAAATGTCCGTTGATTCTAAATGATATATTTGCAGGATAGAGTAATGTTGGTTGTAGGTTCTTGCTTTTCATTGCCTTGAATATCTCTTGCCACTCCTTTCTGGCCTGCAAAGTTTCTTTTGAGAAATCAGCTGACAGTCTTATGGGAGCTCCTTTGTAGGTAATGAACTGCTTTTCTCTTGCTGCTTTTAAGATTCTCTCTTTGTCTTTAACTTTTGGCATTTTGATGATGATGTATTTTGGTGTGGACCTCTTGGGGTCATCTTGTTTGGGACTCTCTGTGCTTCCTGGACTTGTATGTCTGTTTCCTTCACCAAGTTAGGGAAGTTTTCTGTCATTATTGTTTCAAATAGGTTTTCAATTTCTTGCTCTCTCTTTTCCCTCTCTGGCACCCCCATGATGTGAATGTTGGCACAGGCTCCTTACACTGTCCTCCTTTTTTTGGATTCTTTCTTTTTTTTGCAGTACTGATTGGATGTTTTTTGCTTCCTTATATTACAAATTGATAGTTTGCTTCTTGGCTTTACCTGCTGTAGTATTGATTCTCTTCAAATTACTCTTTTTCTTTTTTTATTAATTTGTTTTCGTTACAGATGTTGCTCTTTTTTCCCCCATTGACACCCTCCTCCCCATCCCCCCTGCCCCATCCCCAGCTTTGTTGTCTATGTCCATTGGTTATGCATACATGCATATAAGTTCTGTGGTTTATCTCTTCCCCCCCAATTGCCTCTCCTCTGAGGCTTGTCAATCTGTACCCCACCTCTATATCTCTGGGTCAAATTTGTTCATCACTTTCTTTAGTTCATTATATTCCACAAATAAGTGAGATCATGTGATGTTTGTCTTTCTTTGTTTGGCTTGTTTCACTTAGCATAATACTCTCCAGGTCCCTCTATGCCATCTCAAAGGATAAGAGATCTTTATTTCTTACAGCTGCATAGTATTCCATTGTGTATATGTGCCACAGCTTTTTTATCCACTGATCTACTGATGGACACTTGGGCTGTTTCCAGATCTTAGTTATTGTAAATAGTGCTGCAATGAACATAGGGGTACATAAATTCTTTCAGACTGGTGTTTCAGGCTTCTTAGGGTATATTCCTAAAAGTGGGATCACTGGGTCAAATGGAAGTTCAATTTTTAAGTTTTTGAGATAACAACATAGTGTTTTCCATAGTGGCTGCACCAGTCTACATTCTCACCAGCAGTGTACTAGAGTCCACTTTTCTCCACACCCTTGCCAACACTTGTTTGATGATTTGCTGATGGTGGGATTCTGACAGATGTGAGGTGATACCTCATTGTTGTTTTAATTTGCATCTCTCAGATGATTAGTGATGTTGAGCATTTCTTCATATGTCTCTTGGCCATTTGTATGTCGTGTTTGGAGAGGCGTCTATTTAGGTCCTCTGCCCATTTTTTAATTGGGTTTTTTGTCTTCCTTTTGTTGAGTTGTATGAGCACTCTATATATTTTGGAAATTAACTCCTTATCTGATGCATCTTTGGCGATTATGATCTCCCATATAGTGGGATCCCTTTCTGTTTTGATGGTTGTTTCTTTTGCTATGCAGAAGCTTTTTAGTTTGATGTAGTCCCATGTGTTCATTTTTTTTCCTTTGTTTCTCTTGTCTTAGGTGTTGCATTAGTGAAAATTCTGCTGCATATGATGTCTGAAATTTTGTTGCCTGCATTTTCTTCTAGAATTTTTATAGATTCACGAGTTACATTTAAGTCTTTTACCCATTTTGAGTTTATTCTTGTGTGTGGTGTAAGTTGATGGTCTAACTTCATTTTTTGCAAGTAGCTGTCCAATTTTCCCAACACCATTTATTGAAGAAACTGTCTTGACTCCACTGTATGCTCTTGCCACCTTTGTCAAATATTAATTGAGTATATTGTCTTGGGTAAATTTCTGGGTTCTCTATTCTGTTCCATTGATCTATCTGCCTGTTCTTGTGCCAGTACCAGGCTGTTTTGATGACCATGGCTTTGTAGTATAACCTGATATCTGGTAATGTGATCCCTCCTACTTTGTTCTTCTTTTTCAAGATTGCTGTGGCTATTTAGGGTATTTTTGGTTCCATATGAACTTTTGAAGTATTTGTTCTAGTTCTGTGAAATATGTTGTTGGTATTTTGATGGGGATTGCATTGAATCCATAGATTGCTTTGAGTAGTATGGACATTTAGTGATGTTAATTCTTCAAATCCATGAATAAGCTGTGTACTTCCAGTTTTTTATATCTTCCTCTATTTCTTTTTTTAATGACCTGCAGTTTTCTGTGCAGAGGTCCTTTATTTCTTTGGTTAAGTTTATTCCTAAGTGTCTTAATTTTTTTGCTGTGATGGTAAATGGGATATTTTTTTAGTTTCTCTTTCTGTGATTTCATCATTGGGGTATAAGAATGCCGTCAATTTCTTGATGTTAATTTTGTATCCTGCTACTTTGCCAAATTCATTTATTAAGTCTAGTAGATTTTTTATGGAGTCTTTAGGGTTTTCTATGTACAATATCATGTCATCTGCAAATATTGACAGGTTCACTTCCACCTTTCCAATTTGGATCCCCCATATTTTCTCTTCATGTCTAATTGCTGTGGCTAAGACTTCAGTACTATGTTAAATAAGAATGGCAAAATGGGCATTTCTGTCTTGTTCCCGTTCTTAAGGGGAATGCTTTTAGTTTTTGCCCATTGAGAATGGTGTTGGCTGTAGGTTTTTCATATATGGCTTTTATTATGATCCCTGTATTCCCACATTGTTGAGTGTTTCTATCAGAAATGGGTGCGGGATTTTGTCAAATGCTTTTTCAGCATCTAATGATATGATCATGTGGTTTTTATCTTTCATTTTGATTATGTGGTTTATCACATTTATTGATTTGCAAATATTGTACCATCCTTGAATGCCTGTGATGAAACCCACTTGGTCATGATGAATAATTTTTTTGATGTATTGCTGGATTCGATTTGTTAATATTTTCTAAAACATTTTGGAATCTGTGTTCATCAGGGATTTTGGCTGGTATTTTTCTTTCTTTGTAGTGTCTATTCGGTTTTGGAATTAGGATTATACTGGCCGCATTAAATGAGTTTGAAAGTGTCTTCTTGGATTTTTTGGAATAGTTTGAGGGAATGTGTATTAGATCTTCTTTGAATGTTCGGTAAAACTCCTCTGTGAAGCCATCTGGGCCTGGGCTTTTGTTTGCTGGGAGTTTCTTAATTACATCTTCAATTTCCTTTCTTGTTATTGGTCTGTTCAAGTTTTCTATCTCTTCCCGGTTCAGTTTTGGGAGGCTGTGTGTTTCTAGAAATTTGTCCATTTCTCCTACATTGTCCAGTTTGTTGGTGTATAATTGTTCATAGTATGTTTTGATGATCCTTTGTATTTCTGTGGTGTCAGTTGTTACTTCTTCTCTTTCATTTCTGGTTTTGCATATTTGGGTCCTGTCTTTTTGTTTCTTGGTGAGCTTGGCTAAAGGTCCATTGATCTTGTTTATCTATTCAAAGAACCAGCTTTTTGTTTCATTGATCTTTTAAATTTTTTTTTTAGTCTCTATGTCGTTTATTTCTGCTCTGATCTTTGCTATTTCTTTCCTCCTACTAGCTTTGGGTTTTTCTTTTTGTTTACTTTCTAGTTCTTTAAGTTGTAAGGATACAAAGCCAATTAGAAAACTTTCTTGTTTCTTGAGATAGGCCTGTAGTGCTATGAACTTCCCTCTCGGGACTGCTTTCACTGTGTCCCATAGATTTTGTGTTGTTTTGTGTTAATTTTCTTTGGTTTCCAGGAAGTTTTTAATTTCTTCCTTGATCTCGTTAGTAACCCATTCATTGTTTAATAACATGCTATTTAGCCTCCAATGTTTGAATGTTTTTGTGTGTTTTTATTGTAATTGAGTTCTAGTTTCATGCCACTGTGATCTGAGAAGATGCTTGATATGATTTCAGTTTTCTTGAATTTGTAGAGACTTGCTTTGTGTCCTAACATGTGGTCTATCTTTGAGAATGACTCATGTGCACTTGAGAAGAATGTATATTCTGCAGCTTTGGGTTGAAATGTTCTGTAAATATCAATGAAGTCCAACTGATCTAGTTTGTCTTGTAAGGACTCTATGTCCTTGTTAATTTTTTGTCTAGAAGATCTATCCAGTGGTGTCAGTGGCGTGTTAAAGTTACCCACTATGATTGTGTTGCTATTGATCTCTCCTTTTAAGTCCTCTAGAAGTTTTTAAATATATTTTGGTGCTCCTGTATTTGGTGCATATATGTTTACCAGGGTTATATATCCTCTTTTTGGATTGATCCTTTTAATATTATGTGGTGACCTTCTCTGTCTCTTATTATGGCCCTTGTTTTGAAGTCTATTTTGTCAGATATGAGTATTGCTACACCAGCTTTTTTTCCATTTCAATTTGCTTGGAAATTTTTTTTCCATCCCTTCACTTTCATCCTGTGTGAGTCTTTTGTTGTGAGATGGGTCTCTTCTAGACAGCATATATATGTGTCGTGTTTTCTTATCCAATAATCTACCCTATATCTTTTGATTGGAGCATTTAAGCCATTTACATTTAAGGTAATTATTGATAGAAAGTTATTAGTTGCCATTTTAAATTTATGCTTGTGTTCCTCTCTCTCTCTCTGTTTCTTCTTCTTACAACAGTCCCTTCAGCATTTCTTGCAGTGCTGGTTTGGTGGTGGTAAATTCCTTTAGCTTTTTTATCCATGAAGCTCTTTATTTCTCCTTCAATTTTGAATGATAGCCTTGCTGGATAGAGTAGTCTTGGATTCAGACCCTTGTGTTGCATTATTTTGTACACTTCATGCCACTCCCTTCTGGCCTGCATTGTTTCTATTGAGAAATCAGCTGACAGTCTAATGGATGTTCCCTTGTAGGTAACTTTCTGTCTCTCTCTTGCTTCCTTTAAGATTCTCTCTTTGTCTTTAATGTTTGCCATTTTTATTATGATGTGTCTAGCTGTGGTTCTTCTGGGGTTCATCTTGCTTGGGACTCTCTGTGTTTCCTGGACTTGTGTGACTTTTTCCTTTACCAGTTTAAGGAAGTTTTCTGTCATTATTTCTTCAAACAGGTTCTCTATTTCTTTCTCTGATTCTTCTCCTTCTGGTATCCCTATAACGCGAATGTTGTTACATTTAATATTGTCCCACAGCTCCCTTAAACTTTCCTCTTGCTTTTGAAACTTTTTTTTCCATTTGCTGCTCTATTTGAGTGTTTTTCTCTATCTCGTCTTCTAAGTCGCTGATCCGGTATTCAGCTTCTTCTAATCCACTATTGAACCCTTCTAAGGTATTTTTCATAACAGCTATGTCATTCTTTATTTCCTCTTGATTTTTATGCATAGCTTCTACCTCTTTTTTTAAGTTGTAGTAGTTCCCCATGAGCTCTTCATAATTCTTATTAAGTTGCTTGTAGTTCTCACCAATTTGTTTGAGCACCCTTAAAATCATTGCTTTGAATTCTTTATCTGACAAGTTGCTGTCTTTCATTTCCTACAGTTTTTTTTTTTTTTTTTCTGGTGATTCCTCTTTTTCTTTCCTTTGGTGTTGTTTCTTTGTCTCCCCATTTTAGTTGTCTGGTAGCTCTAGACCTGGTGAAGGATTTTTGGATGTGTAGGCTGCTCACTGTATATCAAATAAGGCTACTGTGCCTCCCAGACTGTTCTGTTGCGTGTTGCCTCTTGTCTGCTGTGGATCCTGGAGTACTGACTACTGGGGGCTGGTATTGGTGTGTCCTGGTAGGTACTGCTGCTGAATCATGTGGGCCCCTCTGGAGCTGTGTTCCCAGCTGATCGCTGGTGCCACCTGTAGCTGTTATAGTTCAGACCCTCTTGGAGCCGTGCTCCCTACCTGTACTGTGGGCATCTGTGTTGCACAGGCCTCACTGGAGCCTTGGATCCCCACAGATCTTCTGGGCAGCTGGGTTGTACAGACCCCGTTGGAGCCCCTGCTTCCCACTGATCCCATGGGGAGCTGGATCACACAGTCCCTTCTGGAGACTAGGCTCCATGCCAATCTTGTGGCCTGCTGGGTCGCACAGGCCTCTCTGGTGCCCCAGCACCCCACAGGTCCCACGGGCCACTGGGTTAAACAAGCCTCTGTGGAGCCCCAGGTCCCACCACTGGCGGCTGGGTGTGCTGCTGCCCCATGGGGCTCAGCTCCTGCTCAGCCTTTGCTGTAGTTTTTGGGGATGGTTCTCAGCTGCTGATCTGTGCTTCTGTTGCCTGGGGATGGATGTCTGCTCCGCAGCCTCTGTTTCTGGGGGTATATCTCGACTCTGATCGGGCTGCTACTGTAGGGGATGGTGCTGGGCTCCCAGCTGTTTACGTCTTCCACAACAGGCACCTTGGCAGCTCCACTATTGTGCACTGGTCTGTGTTGACACAGGGTGTCCACTGCTCCAATGGTGCCAGGTGCACTGGTTGACTCAGGTTGCTGGGTCCTAGCCGCTCCCACTCCCTCCTCCCAGGGAAGACCCGGGATCTTCCAAAATGGTGGGACCTCCCCAAGGCACAGGGAGAAGCACCCTGAAGAGCTGCTTATCACGGTAGCCGGCCTCTCCCCGTCCACAGCACAGGAACCTTCTGCTCCGTGTCTCTGCACCTTCGTGTCCACTCACACTCTTTCACAAACTAGCTCACTCTATCATGCACTCACCCTCCCTCTGGTCCTGCCTGTCGCCATCTTCCTATATGTAATTATTCTTTATTCAGTTAGGGCATCCTTCATTTCTGACTGGTCCTTTTTTATGTTATTGATGTTCTCACTAAGTTTTTTGGAGTTCTCCTTAAGTTCCTTGAAGTTTTCACAAAGTTCCTTGAACATCCTTATAACCAATGTTTTGAACTCTGCATCTGATTGATTGCTTATCTCCATTTTGTTTAGTTCTTTTCCTGGAGTTTTGTTCTTTTCTTTCATTTGGGACATGTTTCTTTGTCTCCTCATTTTGGCTGCTTCCCTGTGTTTGTTTCTATGTATTAGGTAGAGTTGCTATGTCTCCTAGGCTTTGTAGGGTGGCCTATTGTTGTAGGTGTCCTGTATAATCCAGTGGCACAGCCTCCCTAATCACCCCAGCAGGGCCCTGAAGGTGCACCCCCAGTGTGCACTGTACACTCTTCTGTTGTAACTGAGTCTTGATTGCTGTTGGCATGTCAATGGGAGGGATTTACTCAGGCTTATCAGCTGCATGGACAGGCTGTGCCCACTGCCCACTGACCTCTGACTACTTTGGAGGATCAGTGGTGTAAGAGTTTACCAGACAGAGAAAGACTTACTTCAGCAGGGTTCTGATATCCACTGAGTCTACTCATTGAGCGTGTTACTTGTGGAGGTGGTTGGGTGGTGGTGCTTAGATGTGGTTGGCCACTGGGTGTACTGGCTCTGGGGCAAGGTCAGCCACTGCCTGTGTTCTACCTGGGGCTACCAGGCATAAGCTACAGAGTGATCTGCCAATGGAAGCTTCTTGTGCTGGACTTGGAGGTGTCTAGGAAAAGCCAAGTTGTGAACCAAGGTTGGCTGCTTCTAGTGTCAGGCCTGGGGCCACTTAACAAGAAGTATGGGGCTCACTGAGACCAGATGCTGCTTGTTGGAGAGATTTTAGGAAAATCCAAGACAGGCCAATCCTATGGTAAAGCCATTGGAAATAGCTTGGATGGGCCCAAAGTTGATTGGGGAAGGAACTCAGGGAATTACCAGGGTAGGGTAAACAGTGAGCCAGGTTGCTGAAGTCCCAGATACCTTGGGACTCCAGCAACTGCAGGCCCATGGGGGAAAGGCCCATGGGGGAAGTGCTCACCAAAGGAATGTCGGCCTCCAGCAGCACAGAATATCTGTCCCGGGAGGAAAAAAGCTGCCTCTCCAGCCCTTGTCTCGAGGCCAAACATCTCAGTTTTTCCCCATATGTCTCTGGTGCCTTTTGAGCTGCCTCCCCTCCAAGCCCAGAGGGACGAAGTCTGAGTAAGTCTGTGCACGGGCCCTTTAAGAGGAACTGCCTGGGGTTCCAGAAGCCTCAGCCTCCTCTGGCTTTTACAACCAGAAATTATGGGGACTTCTCTTCTTGGAACTGGTACCCTGAGCTGGTGTGGGACGAGGACCCTTCACTCCTCAGGGAGGACCTTCCCAGCTGAGGTGTCCTCCTGATTTTTATCTGCCATATGTGGGTGTGGGACCAGCCTGTCTGCGCCTCCACCCCTCCTACCAGTCTCAGTGTGGCTTCTTTAATTTCGTAGTTGTAAGACTTCCCTTCAGCTAGATTTCAGGATGTTCTGCATGATTGTTGTTCTGTAGTTTAGTTGTAATTTTGACCAGACATCAAGAGAGATTTTGATTCTTAAATTACAGGATGCGCTGGTAAAAAAGTCTGTTCAGTGGCTTCATAGTTCGACAGAGGGCAGGGTTGTGTCTAATTCATCTTTCCTTCCCACAGAGCCTACATAGTAAATAGTCCCTCTAGGAGTATATGTGGATGAATGATATTTCTGAGGCCCCTTTTCAAGGATTAAAGTTGCATTTTTATTTACTTAGCAGCAGAAAGAATTTGGTGTACCCATGAATTTGAAGATTTCTTATGACAGTTCTACAGTCATTGTGTCCGCTGGATGGAAACTGCTCTCAGATGGTCAGAAGTCAGATGGATTTCATGTGGTTACTATCTCCTTTTATCCTTTAACATGTTGGAAGACACTTCACTGCTGATAAAGGGGCACTCAGAATAGATAGATCACATTTTCCTCCAGTCTTCAAATGAAATGATGGTGTGTCCCTGCTGATACTTGACTTAAATTCCCATCAGGCTGTTGGTTATCTAGTGTCTTTGAAGACCTTCCACTTTTCTTAGCCCACAAATAGGCAGTCTCTTGTTTTATACTTCTGTAACATTAAGAAAAAGTTTGGAATTCATGAAAATGCTATTGCAGAGAGCCAAGAATTAGACTCACTTACTTAAGCCCTTTTTAATAAATCTGATAGGAATTTATATTTTGCTTCCTGCTTCATTATCACTTTTAAATTTTTCTGTCTTCCTTTCTCTCTTTTTCCATTTCATTTCTGCTATAACCAACATTGAAGTAGTTTTTTCTTATGATTAATCTGCCTCAAAAAGTATTTTGGAATTATCTTTGCTGAGTAATAAAATTCCATGAAAATCTTGTAAAATGACTATAACCTATTCTGTTAAAATGTTGCCAATGATACATCAGATAAGGGGTTAATCTCCAAAATATATAGAGTGCTCATACAACTCAACAAAAGGAAGACAAAGAACCCAATTAAAAAATGGGCAGAGGAACTAAATAGACACCTCTCCAAACAGGACATACAAATGGCTAAGAGACATATGAAGAAATGCTCAACATCACTAATCATCAGAGAGATGCAAATTAAAACAACAACGAGGTATCACCTCACACCTATCAGAATGGCTGCCATCAACAAATCAACAAACAGCAAGTGTTGGCGAGGGTGTGGAGAAAAGGGGACTCTAGTACACTGCTGGTGGGAATGCAGACTGGTGCAGCCACTATGAAAACACTATGGTGTTACCTCAAAAAATTAAAAATTGAATTGCCATTTGACCCAGTGATCCCACTTCTAGGAATATACCCTAAGAAGCCTGAAACACCAACCAGAAAGAATACATGTACCCCCATGTTCATAGCAGCACTACTTACAATAGCTAAGATCTGGAAACAGCCCAAGTGTCCATCAGTGGATGAATGGATAAAAAAGCTGTGGTACATGTACACAATGGAGTACTATGCAGCTGTAAGAAAGAAAGATATTTTATCCTTTGAGACGACATGGAGGGACCTCAAGAGTATTATCCTAAGTGAAACAAGCCAAGCAGAGAAAGACAAATATCACATGATCTCACTTATTTGTGGAATATAATGAACATAACAGTCTGAGGAACAGGGTAGACCCAGAGATGTGGAAGTAGGGTATAGACTGACACCCCTCAGAGGAGGGGGTGGAGGGGAGGGAGGAGATAAACCACAGAACTTATGCGCATGTATGCATAGCTGATGGACATGGACAACAGGGCTGGGGATGGGGTGGGGGGATGGGGAGGAGGGTGTCAATGGGGAAAAAAGGACAAACATCTGTAACAAAAATAAATTAATAAAAAAAAAAAAGAGAAAAAAAATTTTGCCTTTATATGTTATATGCATTTTTAGGGTATACTCTTTTAAAATTGAGTTTGACATATCGAAAATGCCAAAATTTAAAAACCACTGTGTGGGTTTAATTCTTTTCATAATGCTTACATAGTTTCCACCATAGCTTAGGCTTTTAAAAAATTTTTGTTTATTATTTATTTTGTTCCTCTAACTTCTTGATGTAGTTATCTCAAAATTCCTGGATAAAATTTTCTTGGATATTATCAAGGGTTTTATTCTTGTTCTATTCATGAAATACTCTTCCATTTTTAAAATAACTTAAATGTTTCACAAGTTTAAAATCCATGGTGTTGTAATCACTTCTGAGAATATTTTTTCCTTGAGACTTTTCTCTGTGAGTAGAAAAAGTAGGACAGTAATAAATGATGAGAAGGCATAATTGCAAACATGCAAGGTTTTATTTTTGGTCTTTTAAGCTTATAATATTTTCTAAATTAGCATTTGACCAATATATATTTTGATTATTTTATCAATTAGTGATAAAATGCTGGTATCACATTGTTTACAAAATAATTAGCCAGAACTGAGTGAACAATCCTAGGTATATATTTTTTCCTAACAAAATGTGCCTTTACTATACTACTATTTATGTGGCATTATCTCAAATCTTGAGACAACTTTACATATAATAAAGTCTAAAAATGGGTTTTTAAATGTGTCCATATATGATTATCAACCACTTTCAGGACAAGAAATTATTTTAAGGAAAAAAAATTAAGAAAAAATTAAAAGTAATGGCTTACACAAAATCTCTCTATTGGGGAAGATGGTAGCCAGATTTTTTTCATGTTGTGAAACATAATTTTGACAGTCTTCAGAGGTTATGTGGCTTGCTTTCTCTATAAAGAATAACTTCATTATTTATTTCTCCTTAGACCAGCCTAATGCTGGTATTAAGAACACAAAAGAGTTTGTAGCACTTTATATTCTGGTTCAGTACTGATTTAAGGGTGGACATGGGTTTTGTTTATTTGGTAAAGATTATGGCAACAGCCACTTCTGGACTGTGCATGAATATTTTCTCTTGGGTTACTACGCAGTGGCTGGTACTGATAGCACCTAGTTATTGCTTGGAGTGAGAAACAGAATAAGCATAAAACTGATCACACCAAGTGAGGATGTAGAAAAATTGACTCTCTCTCACACTCCTGGTGGGAATATAAAATGTTTCAATCACTTTGGAAAATAGCTTGGCACTTCCTTAAACAATTAAGCGCAACTTGCATGTGACCCCGCTAGTCCATGTTTATGAAGTTACACAAGAAAAATGGAAGCATAAACCATACAAAGACTTATACATGAATGCACATAACAGCTTAACTTAGCAGCTCCAAACTGGAAATAACCCAAATGTCCAACAACAGATAAATGGATAAACAAATTCTGATACATTTATAAAATAGAATGTTACACAGCAATAAAAATAGTAAACTGGTGATATATACTACAACATGAATATATCTCAAAATTATTATGTGAAGTAAAAGAAACTCAACACACATACACACAAATAATGCATACTATAATGATCCAATTGATATAGAATTCTAAAAAATACAAAGTCACATATAGTGACAGAAAGCAGATAACTTGTGGAAAATTACTTATTTATGTAATCTAAGAGGCATGCTTGGGAAATAATTTGCTACTTGGACCCTGGGAAAAGGATTGGGGCTACAGAGAGGGATGGGAGAGAGGAATTACAAAGAAAGAGGCAAGAGGAAACTTTTGGGGGTGATTAATATGTGTATTACCTGGACTGGAATAATGGTTTTATTATAGCATACATAGGTCAAAACATCAAATTGTGCCCTTTAAGTATATGCAGTATGTCGATTATAACTCATTAAATCTATTTTTTTAAGAGAAATTGGAAAATTGTTGTTACATTGATGGCTAATATTTGAAGTAACAAAAAGGGTTTTGTAGAAAAGAATAGATGGAACTTTTTCTGTCCTCTGTTTTCAATTTAATTTATCAATGGCATCACATCATTGGTGACATTGATCAGTCAGATTTATTGAAATGCATAAGGTAAATCATAGATTAATATATTTCTTAAGAGGAGCCCCTAAGGCCTTTGGCTGCCTGGGAAATCTATTTTTATGGAAGCTTTCATTGCCCTCAATAGCTTTTATTTAAAACATGTTTGCTTAAATTACAACAAGTTATTTTACAGCTAGACATATAAATGCCATTGCTAAGTAAATTGTACATTAAATAGAAAATGTTTAAAAATACTCTGAAGTTGTAGAAATGTGAGATGCTCATCGGGAATAATAATTTAAGCAGTTTCAGTCATCTTACTGGTGTTATAACCAAGCTTTCTGTAGTTCTTGCAGCAGAAAAGACATATGTCTTGAATGTATTTTAAATATATTCTGAAGCTAACCCTTTTAAGGGCATCATTGAACTGATAATTTCAAACAGTTTATGAAACTTAGATATGTTCCAGAGAGGGAAGAAAAATCTTGACTGCATCATTTAGTATATTTTATAATGTCATTTTTGAGCATTCATGTTTACTTTGACTGCCTGTCCCACTGTACCCAAAATATGAATAAATGAAGATGAACACTTGGTTTCTATGTTTTTTTACCACATAGTGTTGAACTAGTGTTAAAGCTTAACAAATTGTATTCTTCACTCATTACTTTGTTAATTTGATAATTGCTAATACTGATTTTAATGAAGTTAACATGGATGTTGTGTAACCATCAAATGTTGATGGTATAAAACAGTTTCACTGTAAATCAAAGAAAAATGATATGGTCACACATATAAGATGGTGAACAAATTTAGTTGAATTACATGACACTGTCAACTCTGTACAGAAAATTCAAATTCTGTAGAGAAGATCTTGATTTCCAAGCTCTTTACTAGAACAGGAAGATTTTAATTTATATGTTATTTTATGAAGCATTTTTATGTGTAGAAAAAAAATGTTACTTGTTTGCACATGCTGGTTATGTGGCAATCTTACATGATTTCATGCTTTGCTGATGGAAAATTAGACCCTTGTGTATTATAAAAGAAGATAGCTATAGAATCAGGATGCAATTGCCTCAGGACATTCTGTTGACAGCTAGAAATATATACAGGCAAAGTAATGTCACTGGATGCTAATGTGAACTATACCACTGATGAGTAGTGTAAATCCCTCTAAAAGAAGAAGCCAAACCCTTCTATCAAACTGGGGGTTTTACCTTTAACTTTGACAATGTAGGTAATTTCTACACTTTTGTACAATAAAACCATAATGAATATTTTATAATTACATTATGTCCATGAATTCGTAAATATTCTCTCAGGGGCTGATATATCCAGTGCAGCTATGTGTAGATATGAGATAATTCATTTCTGTTATTTATGTGTTAGACTAATAATATGATGTCTTCATGCACACTGAAGATGAATCATTCATTTCTTGGATTAATTTGTACCATGCAAGTCCTTACATAATAATTTTCTTGTCTATTAGAAGTTTTCAATTTTCTCTAATGTGACATTGAGTGAGAGGTATACTGTAATTTAACTAACAATAATGTGTACAAGTAATGCTATTTATAATATTACCTTATAAGAATTAATAGTAAGAGATGTCAAAACAGGCATAGAAGCTGCCCTGTCTCTGTTTGTCTTTTTAATCTTCAAGCCAACTTTAATAACCATCACAAATACTACATAGAGCACAACTTAGTGCAAAGGTGTGTCTGAGGCTAGTGAGCCAAATTCTGAAAGGATTACTTTGCTTCATTCCCATGTGAAAGTATTTATCTTATATTCAGACAGCATCTTATTACCTATCAGCATAGAGTGGGGATAAATTGGTCTCGACTGCTTTAGTCCTACTTCCAAGCTTGTTACACTTTATAACTTGTGGCTGAAATATTGTAAGTAAGAAAAAAAAGTACATTAGTTAAGTGCAGAAGTCTTTTTTGGTGATATTAATGTTCTTGGTGGGTTTGGCAGCTGGAGCAATTTTCCATTACAATACAGTTGAAATTTGAGTGGAAATATTTTCTTTAAACAAACAACTGTGTAGTCAGGCTGTATGTAGTGTGTTCCTTGAAATAAGTCTGGAAAAACAAAACAAAGCCCTTTCTTGTTTCTTCTAATTTTCACACTCTGAAATGAACTGTAAGTGAAACCTGGTAAGTAGAGATATTAGAACTATTTGGTTTTCCTGCTTCTTGGTAGTCAGTATTAAAAAACAGTATTCTTCCAGTTTTAAGAATTGAATGAAAAGAATACAGAACAGTCATTGAAATGTACGGCAATTATTCACAGCAAAAATACACTGGCCTAGAAATATTGATGTCAGTAGATGGTTTTGAAATTTTTGTTTGGGGGTGTGAGTAAAACAGTTGAGCTAGGAGCAGCCCTTCACAAGAAAACTCCTGCCATAGACCTCTGCAGGAGTGCAAATTGAGGAAAAGGAACAACAAACCACAAAATCTGGGACAGAAGATCAGGGACTCCAGTGGGCATTACTTTCCAATGATATTACTATAATGGAATAAGGACTAAATGTACAAACCATTCTCAATATGACACAATGGAGTGCTAAGAAGTAAATAAAGTTCACACGATTTGTTTCTACTGCAAATAAATTGCCTTTTCTAGATCAATTCAACAAATAATCTCTACAGTTCTAAAGTGGAAAAACAATTTTACTAACATAAACATGACTTACGACTTTTTATACAACTATGCTGGAAGGAACCAGGCTCATTAACAGTAAAGTAGAATGATTTTATTTGTAAAAATATTTCAAGACAGAGGAACATATTTGTAAAAAAATAAAAATAAAAGAAAGATGACACTGAAGAGTCAGCAAATTATGTGTCAAATTTGTCAGTACTATTGTTTTTAAGTGACATGATTTGTAAAGCAGGCCAACTGAAGAACACAAAATTTTCCAGTTTTCTCCAAGCAGAGCCTTCTTTCTACGATGACTGACGCCAGCACGTTCTAGGCCTTTCCTCACAGCAGCATGATCACAATTGGTATCTTGCTTCTACATGAGCTCCTCAAACTGCACCCTAATTTGCTGTATAACTCCTTAAATTTTATAAAATAATATATTATTATGTCAACCATGTAAAATATTCCCATTGCCTTCAGGCAAAAGTAAATCACCTCCATAATCAAGCATAAAGTTCCCATTAAAATTCTCTTTTCTTTCTTATACTGTTTTGATCTCTGGAGCTCAAAGCATTATTTTTGCTTTCCAACTTTTAATTTAGTCATCATCTCTTTGAATTGCCTTCTATCTTCTCTGCCTAAACAAAAAGTACTCCATTTGTTCATCAAGAATGATGCAACTACTGAGTGTCAGGCCCTGTGCAAGGCAGAGAGGATACAGTAGTGAAAAAGTCCCACATGGTCCCTGCTCTAAAAAAAACTGTGTTCCAGTGAGTAATTTTGTGGAACAGCAAACATACTATTACCATTTTAAGAAGGTTGTGACAAGTGCTGTAAAAGAAATAAAACAGATTCATGTATGGTGACCAGTAAGGTTACTCAGATTGGGTGTTCAGAAATAATCTTATTAAAGAAATGGCATTTAAATTGAGAACTGAATGCAAGAAGAGCCAGCTATGCAGAGACTAGGAGCAGAACTTTTCAAGGAATGACAAATACAAATGCACTGAGTAAGAGAGAAAATGTGGCGTGTTCTTGAAAAGAAGTGAAAGCGGTGAAACCACAGAGGAATAAACTGAACTAAGAAAAGTCTTAATTTTCTGTGTCAAGTTTGGAACTTACCCTGAATCTTGAAATATTCTGGCATATTTTAAATTAGCTCCTATCTTGTTTTTTTTTTTTTTAATCTTTTTACACTAGTGTGTCATTGCCCCAATTAGACTTTGAATTAACTTATCATAAAGTCACATCACGATTACGCAGCTTCATAGAATCTTCCAGAGTGTTATGAAAAGGGTAGGTGTTTAAACATACTAAAGATATAAATTATCCCCAAACTGATATACAGGTTTAACATTATTTCTATCAAAATCCAAGTAATCCAAGTAAGAATAATTATAAATATAGAAAAGATCATTCTAATATTTATATGGAAAACAAAGAAACTATAAAAGCTAAAACAAGAAGAGGAGGTTTGGAATAATCAGGCTCCCAAATTTTCAGACATAAAACAAAGTTTTCCCTCTAAGGATTTCCCTCACCTTGCTACTTCTATTTGACATAGTACTGGAAGTCCTAGCCAGAGCAATTATTCAATAAATAAATAAATAATAATTAAAAAAATGCCATCCAAATTGAAAAGAAATAAATATTGTTCCTATGCACATCATATGCTTTTATACATAGAGAAGACTTCTTTATGACTTCACACAAAAACTATTGGAACTAATAAATGAAATCAGCAAAGTTGCAGGATAAAAATCAACATATAAAAACCAGTTGTGTTTCTATGCACTAAAAATAAACTATTTGAAAGGAAATTAAGAATACAATTAAATTTACAACAGTATCAAAAAGAACAAAATACTTATAAATAAACTTAATTAAGAAGGAACAATTTGTACACTGAAAACTAAAAATCAGTGATAAAAGAAATTAAAGATACAAGCATTCCATAATTATAAATTGGAAAACTTAACTTAATATTGTTAAAATATCTATACTACTCACCCTGGCCAGTTTGGCTCAGTGGTTGTAGCATGGGCTCACGGACCAATAAGTTGAGGGTTTGATTCCGGCCAAGGGCACGTACCTCAGTTGCAGTGTCCCCAGTCGTGAGGGAGGCAACCAGTTGATGTGTCTTTCTCACATCGATGTTTCTCTCTGTCTCTCTCTCTCTCCCCCTCTCTCCCACTCTATATGATTATAAATAGAAAAGTATCCTCGGATGAGGAATAAAATATATATATATATATATATATATATATATATATATATATATATATACTCAAAGTAATCTACAGATCCAATGCCATCCATATCAAAATCCCATTGGCATTTTTTACAGAAATAGAACAAACAATACTAAAATTCACAAGGAAATACAAAAGATCTCAATTAGCCTAAATGATTTCGAGAAAAAAAAAAACAACAACAAATCCGGAGGCATCGCACTTTCTGATTTCAAAATGTATTGCAAATATACAGTAATTGCAACGGTGTAGTACTGCATAAAGACACACAATAGGATGACATAGAGAGCGGAGAAATCAATCCATTCATATATAGTCAACTGATCTTCCATAAGGGTGTCAAGAATACACAATGGGGAAATAATATTCTTTTCAACAAATGGTGCTGGGAAAACTGTATATGTAAATACAAAAGAATGAAATTAACCCTGGCCGATGTGAACTAAAAAGTCACGGGTTCAATTCCAGTCAAAGGCATGTACCTCTGTTGCGGTTCAGTCCCTGGCCCTGGTTGGGGTCATGTGGGAGGCAACCAATCCATGTGTTTCTCTTACATCAATGATTCTCTCTCTCTCTTTCCCTCCTTCCCTCCCTCCCACTCTATATGAAAATCAATGGAAAAATATCCTCAAGTGAAGATTAAAGAAAAAAAAAAAAGGAATGAAATTAGACTCTTACCTTATACCATACACAAAAATCAACTCAAAATGAATTAAAGACTTGAACATAAGTCTTACAAATGTAAAATTCCTAGAAGAAAACAATAGGAAATGCTTCATGATGTTGGTTTTGGTACTGATTTCTTGGATATAAAACCAAAACACAGGCAAAAAAAAAGTTAAATACATAAGTGAAACTATATCAAATTAAAAGGCTATATCTGCACACACAAAAAAAGAGTAGCAACACATTCTATGGAATTGGAGAAAATATTTGCAAACCTTTATTTGTCTGAAAAAGTCTGCATTTCACCCTTACTTTTAAAATATATTTTTGATGAAATTAGAATTCTGTGTTGAAAATTTTTTCTTCGTCCCTTTAAAGATGTTATCCCTTGAGACTTCGAGTCAAGATGGCTGCATAGGTAAACATGGTACTCACCTCCTAAATCACAGAACAACTATTATTCAGAACCACCTGAAATTGAGCTGAATGGAAGTCCTACAACAAGAGAATTAGAGAAGCCACATTGAGATTAGTAGCGCGCTGGAGAAGCTGAATGGGCTGGTTCCACACCCATGTGCATGGATAAAAATTGGGAAGGATATCTGGCGATAGAGGTTCCCCTTGAGGAGCAAGTGTCCCAGCCCCACACTAGGCCCCCAAGCTGAGGCTGAAGGAGACGGAAGCTATTGGATTTCCAGGCAGTTCCTCTCAAAGGGCCTATACAGACTAACTCAGACTTACTCCCTCTGAGTGCCAGTGTGAGGGCAGCAGCTTGGAAGGGACAAGAGAAATATGGGGAGAAACTAAATTGTGCAGAATCAGAGTGAGAGCTAGGGGAAGAATTCTTCCAGACAGAAGTGCCCCCAGAGGCCATTGTTCCTTTTCTGAGCACCTCTTCCTCTAGATCTGACAGGCAGGTACCATATTTGAGTCTCCATTAATCTGGTTCACACTGTTTGTCCCACTCTGGTGATTCCCTGAGGTGCCCCCCCCCCAACTTTTTGGCCCACCAAAGCTGTTTGCAGTGGCTTTTCCATATGAATGGCCATTCTTGGCTCATGCTTTAAATTTCCCAAAATCTTTCAAACAAACAGCATCTGACCTCAGCAAGCCTTGTACCTCTTATAAAGTGGCTCCAGGCCCGGCACTAGCAGCAGCTGGTCTTGATTCAGATCTTGGCCTTGCCTGGGCACCTCTAAGCTCAGCAAAAATAGTAGCCATCTGTAGATTGTTTTGTAGCTCAAGCAGAGTGGCCCCAGGCAAAACACAGGTGGTGGTTGACCTTGACTTGTACTTCTCAGGAGACTCCAAAGCCAGTGCACCCAGTGGACAGCTTGAGACAAAGTCAAAGCACCACCACCCAACCACCTCCATTAATGACACCTTCAAGGGGCTGACTCAGAGGGTACCAGAGCCCTGCTAAAGTAAGTCCTGCACTGTGGGGTAGACCCTTGCACAGATGACCCTCCACAGTAGTCAGAGGTCTATGGTCAGTGGTCACAGCCAGTCCTTGCAGATGATCAGTCTAGGCCTAATTCCCTCCCGTTAATGTGCCAACAGCAATCAAGATGCAACTACAAGAAGAGAGTGTACTCAGCTAACACAGCGGGTATACCTCGAGTGCTCAGCTAAGGTAATCAGGTAGGCTGTGCCACTGGACCTAAGAACACCTACTATCTTAGGCCATTCTACCAAGCCTGAGAGATGTATTAAGTCTATCTAATACATAGAAGCAAATACATGTTGGCTGTCAAAATGAGGAGACAAAGAAAAATGTCCCGAATAAAAGAACAGAGAAAAACTCCACAGATATAACTTAATAAAATTGAGACACGTAATCTACTAGATGCAGAGTTTAAACACAAGTTTATAAGGATGCTCAATGAACTTAGTGAGAACCTCAATAATATAAAAGAGGACCAGTCAGAAATGAAAGATACACTAACTAAAATGAAGAATACGTTACAGGGAATCAACACTAAAGTAGTTGAAGTTGAGAACCAAATCAGCAATTTGGAATATAAAGAAGCAAAGACACCCAAATAGAACAGCAAAAAGAAAAAAGAACCCCACAAGAATGAGTATAGTGTAAGGAACCTCTGGGTCAAGTGTACCAACATTCACATCATGGGAGTGCCATAAGGAGAAGAGAAAGAGTAAGAAATTGAAAACATATTTGAAAAAATAATTACAGAATATTTATTTCCCTAACTTGCTGAAATAGCTCAGAGAGTCTCAAACAAGATGAACCCAAAGAGGCCCACACCAAGACACATCATAATTAAAACACAAAAATTAAAGACAAAGAGAATCTTAAAAGCAACAAGAGAAATGCAGGTCATTAGTAAAAAGGGAGCTCCCATAAGACTGTCAGCTGATTTCTCATCAGAAACTTTGCAGGCCAGAAGAAATTATCAAGAAATATTCTAAGTAATGGAAAGCACAGACCCACAACCAAGATTACTCTTTCCAGCAAAGTTATTTAAAATTGAAAGACAGATAAAGAGCTTCCTAGACAAGAAAAAAGCTAAAGGAGTTCATCATCGTTAAACCAGTATTACATGAAATGTTAAAGGGTCTCCTTTAGGAAGAAGAAGAAGGAGAAGGAGAAGGAGAAGGAGAAAAAGAAGAAGGAGGAGGACGAGGAGGAGGAGTGGGAGGGAGAGGAGGAGAAGAAAAAAAATAAAAAATATGAACAATAAAATGGCAATAAATATATGTGTATCAACAGTTGAATCTAAAAAACAAACAAACAGCCCTGGCTGGTTTGGCTCAGCAGTTGGAGCGTTGGCCTGCAGACCACAGAGTCCTGGGTTCGGTTCCTGCTAGGGGCACGTACCAAAAAAATAATAAAATAAATAAAATAAAATAAAATAAAATAAAATAAAATACAAAAAATGAACAAGCCGGACAGAAACAGACTCATAGATACAGAAAATGTTCTTTTTTGAAACTATAGTTTTTTAAAATTAATTTATTTCTGTTACAGATACTTGTCCTTTTTTCCCGATTGACACCCTCCTCCCCATCACCCCTACCCTGTCACCAGGTTTATTGTCCATGTCCATCTATTATGCATACATGTATATAAGTTCTGCGGTTTATCTCTTCCCTCCCGCCCCAACCCCTTCTTCTGAGGGTTGTCAGTCTGTACCCTACCTTCACGTTTCTGGGTCTACCCTGTTCCTCAGACTGTTATGTTCATTATATTCCACAAATAAGTGAGATCATGTGATATTTGTCTTTCTCAGCTTGGCTTGTTTCACTTAGGATAATACTCTCCAGGTCCCTCCATGTCATCTCAAAGGATAAGAGATCTTTCTTTCTTACAGCCACATAGTGTTTCATTGTGTATATGTACCACAGCTTTTTTATCCATATTTCTACTGATGGACACTTGGGCTATTTCAAGATCTTAGCTATTGTAAATAGTGCTGCTATGAAGATGGGGGTACATATATTCTTTCTGATTGGTGTTTCAGGCTTCTTAGGATATATTCCCAGAAGTGGGATCACTGGGTCAAATGGCAATTCAATTTTTAATTTTTTGAGGTAACACCATAGTGTTTCCCATAGTGTCTGCACCAGTCTGAATTCCAACTAGCAGTGTACTAGAGTCCCCTTTCCTCCACACTCTCCCCAACACTTGTTGTTTGATGATTTGTTGATGGTGGCCATTCTGACAGGTGTGAGGTGATACCTCATAGTTGTTTTAATTTGCATCTCTCTGATGATTAGTGATGTTGAGCATTTAATCATATGTCTCTTGGCCATTTGTATGTTCTGTTTGGAGAGGTGTCTATTTATGTACTCTGCCCATTTTTTAATTGGGTTCTTTGTCTTCCTTTTGTTGAGTTGTATGAGCACTCTATATATTTTGGAAATTAACCCCTTATCTGATGTATCATTGGCAATTATGCTCTCTCGTACAGTGGGTTCCCTTTCCATTTTGATGCTTGTATCTTTTGCTGTGCAAAAGCTTTTTAGTTTGATGTTGTCTCATGTGTTCATTTTTTCCTTTGTATCTGTTGCCTTAGGTGATGTATTAGTGAAGATTCTGCTTTGTATGATGTCCTAAATTCTGTTACCTACATTTTCTTCTAGGACTTTTACGGATTCACGAGTCACATTTCAGTCTTTTATCCATTTTGAGTTTATTCTTGTGTGTGGTGTAAGTTGATGGTCTAGTTTCACTTTTTTGCAAGTAGCTGTCTAATTTTCCCAACACCATTTATTAAAGAGGCTGTCTTTGCTCCATTGTATGCTCTTGCCACCTTTGTCAAATATTAATTGAGCATAATGTCTTGCGTCAAGTTTTGGGTTCTCTGTTCTGTTCTACTGGTCTACATGCCTGTTCTTATGCCACTAACAGGCTGTTTTGATTACAGTAGCTTTTGAGTATAAGCTGATATCCGGTATTGTGATCCCACCTACTTTGTCCTTCTTTTTCAAGATTGCTGTGGCTATTCAGAGTCTTTTTTGGTTCCATATGAACTTTTGAAGTATTTGTTCTAGTTCTGTGAAATATGTCATTGGTATTTTGATGGGGATTGCATTGAATCTATAAATTGCTTTGGTAATATGGACATTTTAATGATGTTAATTCTTCCAATCCATGAACAAGGTATGTGCTTCCACTTTTTAATATCTTCCTCTATTTCTTTTTTCAATGTCCTGTAGATTTCTGCAAATAGGTCCTTTACTTCTCTGGTTAAATTTATTCCTAGGTATCTTAATTTTTTTACTGCAATGGTAAATGGGATTGTTTTTTTTAGTTTCTTCTTCTGTGAGTTCATCATCTGTGTATAAGAATGCCATTGATTTTTTGATATTACTTTTGTATCCTGCTACTTTGCCAAATTCATTTATTAAGTTTAGTAGATATTTGATGGAGTCTTTAAGGTTTTCTATGTATAATATGTCATCTGAGAATAATGACAGTTTCACTTCCTCCTTTCCAAATTGGGTCCCTTTTTATTTTTTCTTCATTTTCTGATTGCTGTGGCTAAGACTTCCAGTACTATGTTAAATAAGAGTGGCGAAAGTGGGCATCCCTGTCTTGTTCCTGTTCTTAAGGGAAATGCTTTTAGTTTTTGTCCATTGAGTATGATGTTGGCTGTAGGTCTTTCATATATGCCCTTTATTATATTGAGATATGATTCCTCTATTCTCACATTGCCTAGCATTTTTATCAGAATGGGTGCTGAATTTTGTTGAAAGTTTTTTCAGCGTCTATTGATATGATCATGTGGTTTTTATCATTCATTTTGTTTATGTGGTCTATCACATTTATTGATTTGCTAATATTGTACCAGCCTTTCATTCCTGAGATGAATTCCATTTGGTCATGGTGAATAATTTATTTGATGTATTGCTGGATCCAATTTGCTAGTATTTTGTTCAGAAATTTTGGCATCTATGTTCATCAGGGATATTGGCCTGTAGTTTACTTTCTTTGTAGTGTCTTTATTTTGGTTTTAGAATTAGAATTATCCTGGCCTCATAAAACAAGTTTGGAAGTCTTCCTTCTTCTTGAATTTTTGAAATAGTTTGAGGAGAATGGGTGTTAGTTCTTCTATGAATGTTCGGTAAAACTCCCCAGTGAAGCCATCTGAGCCTGGGCTTTTGTTTGCTGGGAGAGTCTCGATTATATCTTCAATTTTCTTAGTTGTTATTGATCTGTTCGAGTTTTCTATCTCTTCTCGGTCCAATTTTGCGAGACTATGTCTTTCTAGAAATTTGTCCATTTCACTTAGTTTTTTGAATTTGTTGGCATATACTTGTTGATAGTATTTGTTAAGGATCCTTTGTATTTCTGTGGTGTCAGTTCTTACTTCTCCTCTTTTATTTCTGATTTTGTGTATTTGGGTTCTCTCTCTTTGTTTCTTGGTGAGTCCAGCTAAGGGTCCATCAATCTTGTTTATCTTTTTGAAAAACCAGCTCTTTGTTTCATTGATCCTTTGAATTTTTTTTTTTTTTGTCTCTATGTCATTTTTTTCTGCTCTGGTCTTTACTATTTCCTTCCTTCTACTTGCTCTGGGGTTTTCTTTTTGTTTGCTTTCTAGTTCTTTAAGTTGTGAGGTTAGGTAGTCAATTAGAAATTTTTCTTGTTTCTTGATGTAGGCCTGTAGTGCTATGAATTTCCCTCTCAGAACTGCTTTTGCTGCATCCCATAGATTTTGTGTTGTTGTGTGTTCATTTTCATTGGTTTCTGGGTAGTTTTTAATTTCTTCCTTGATCTCCTTGGTAACCCATTCATTGTTTAATAACATGCTATTTAGCCTCCACATGTTCAAATGTCTTTTCATGTTGTTGTTGCAATTGATTTTTAGTTTCATGCCATTGTGATCTGAGAAGATGCTTGATGTGATTTCAATCTTCTTGAATTGTAGAGACTTAGTTTGTGTCTTAATATGTCATCTATCTTTGAGAATGTCCCATGTGCACTTGAGAATGTGAATTCTGTAGGTTTGGGGTGTAATTCTCTGTAGATATCTCTTAAATCCATTTGGTCTCGTGTTTCATCTAGTGTCTCTGTTTACCTGTTAATTTTTTGTCTAGAGGATCTATCCAGTGATGTCAACGGGGTGTTGAAGTCCTCTGCTATGATTGTATTGCTGTCGGTTTCTCCTTTGAAGTCCTCCAGAAGATTTTTAATATATTTTGGTGCTCCTATAATGAGTGCTTATATGTTTACCAAGGTTATATCTTCCAGTTGGATAGCTATTTTCAATATTATGTAGTGACCTTCTTTGTCTCTAATTATGGCCTTCATTTTGAAATCTATTTTATCAGATATGAGTATTGCTATGCCAGCTTTTTTTTTCCTTTCTGTTTGCTTCAAATAATTTTTTCCATTCCTTCAATTTCAACCTATGATGGTCTTTCGTTGTGATGTGGATCTCTTGTAAACAACATGTATATGAGTCATGCTTTCTTATCCAATCAGCTACTCTGTGTCTTTTTATCTGAGCATTCAATCCATTTACATTTTAGGTGATTATTGATATGTACTTATTTATTGCCATTTTTGTTTAGTGTGGTTCCATTTTTCTTCCTATTTCTTCTACTAATTAGAGAAGTCCTTTTAACATATCTTGCAGTGCTGGTTTGGTGCTAATATATTCTGTTAGCTGTTTTTGTTTGTTTGTTTGTTTGTTTGTTTGTTTTTTAACCTGGGAAGCTCTTTATTTGACTTTCTATTTTGAATGATAACCTTGCTGGGTAGAGTAGTCTTGTATTCAGATCCTTGTTTTTCATGACCTTGATTACTTCATGCCATTCTCTTCTGGCCTGTAGTGTTTCTGTTGAGAAGTCAGCTGATAGTCTTATGGGGGTTCCTTTGTAGGTAACCTGTTGCTTGTCTCTTGCTGCCTTTAGGATTCTCTCTTTGTCTTTAATTTTTGGCATTTTAATTACTGTGTGTCTTGGTGTAGGCCTTTTGGGTTCTTCTTACTTGGGACTCTCTGTGCTTTTTGAACTTGAATGCCTTCTTCCTTCACCAAACTGGGGGAGTTTTCTATCACTATTTCTTCAAATCTATTCTCTAACCTTTGCTCATTTTCTTCTTTTTGTGGGACTACTATGATGCGAATATTATCATCTTTCCATTTGTCCCACAGTTTTCTTAAGCTGTCTTCCTGTTTTTTAATTATTTTTTTTTCTTTTGGTTTTCTGATTGGTTGATTTTTTCTACCCTCTATTCTAATTCACTGATACGGTCCTCAGCTTCCTCTACTCTGCTGTTTAGTCCTTCCAATGTGTTCTTTATTTCTGTTATATCATTCTTCATTTCTTCTTGGTGCTTCTTCATTTCCAATTGGTTGATTTTCAATGTTTCTATGTCTTTACTCATGGTGTTGATGTCCTTACTCATGCTTCCTCAAGATCATGGCTCTGAATTCTACCTCTGATAACTTGCTTAACTGCATTTCATGTATCTCATCTTCAGTAGAGGTCTCTTGTTCTTTCATTTGGGATCTGTTTCTTTGTTTCACCATTTTGGCTCTCTCAGTGGGTTTTGGAGCCTGCCAAATTTTCCCTGTGGGTGTTGGTGTTCTGCTGTTTGTGGCTCCCTCTACTGGGTTTGGATGAGCATGGGAAGACCCATGTTAAACACCACTGTCAAGTCTTACTTTCCTGGATAGATTTACAAGCCCAGAAATGGTTCAGTTATCTTCTAGGTTTTTGCCTGGAGGCTATTAATCATGGTTACTTGAAGAGGTTGGGTTCTCAGTTGAATGAAAAACTCCCTCAGGTGTTCAGAGTAAGAGGATTTCCTGAGGGTAGGGCAGATTTTGGTTGTTAATGAGCCTCAATTTGTATTTCAATGGCCCACCTGAGTGGGGTTGAATCTCCAAGGGATGGGCCGCCACCTGTCCTCAGAGCCCTGGGAAGGAGTAAGATGGCCACCGTCCTGCATGGCAGTAACTCAGCAAAAGCTCTGATCACCCTCCAAATTCCGACTGTCCACACACAGTTCTAGTCCAGTCTGCCCTCCCTCTCCCAGAGCCCACTGTGCATGGCTGTGGCTATTTTAGCACGCTGTCCTAGCCCTCTATGCTGTTGAGTGGGCTTGAGACTTTAACCCTGAGGGTGCTGCTCACAACCAAGACCGCTGCTGTCCATGGGCTCCCAGCCTCCCTCTAGCACCTCCACAATCCTACCAGGATCGATTCAGTGTCCCTGGGTATATGGTCCTTGCAAGCTGCTTTTCTGTTGCTTTTCCCAACAATTTGTCTTTATTTTAGCTGTAATTGCAGTTTGGTCCTGGGAGATGGTCTGTGTAGCTTCCATTCACTTCATTGCCATTTTGGAATCTCTGATACAGAAAATGCTTTAAAGGTTGACAGATAGGAGGGTGTTTGGTGTGATGGGTGCAAAGAGTTAAGGGATTAAGAAGTACAAATTAGTTGTTACAGAATACTCATGGGGATGTAAAGTACAGCATAATGATTATAGTCAGTAATATTCTAATAACTATATATGATGTCAGGTGAATGTGAGATTTATCAGGATGATCACTTAATAAGTTACATAATATCTAATCACTGGAGTGTACACTTGAAACTAATATAATAATGTATATCAACTAATTGAAAATAAAAAAATGATAAAAATAAATGAATAAACTGCTTTACTAAAATAAAGGGGAATCTACACCAATGATACTATATGATATGATGATGATTTATATGCAAAAGTGCTTATTATTGTTTTATTTGTGATAGCAAAACAGAAACAATATAGCCATAATATAGGATCATTTAAATATAAATTTTAGTATTTCAGTATAATGGAAAAATATGCAATGAGGAACCTCCATACTGTTTTCCATAGTGACTGTACCAGTTTACATTTCCACTAACAGTGAATCTCTCATGTGGGGTATAAATCTGAAACTCATAGACACAGACGAGAGTATGGTGGTTACCACAAGAAGGTGGGGAGTAGTAAAGGGTAAAGAGGGCCAAAATATGATGATGGAAAATGATTTGACTTTCAGTGGTGGGCACACAATACAGCATACTGATCACATATCATAGAAATGTACACTTGAAACTTATATAACCATATTAACCAATGCCACTAAAACAAATTTAATAAGAAATAAAAAAGATAAGTGTAATGAAATGAAGATAAAACTGCATTGGGCATTAAACTTGTTGACTTTGCAAGATAAGTTTTTATTTGGAACCCCTCTCAGTAACTGATCTCCATTACCCAAGACAGCTTGCATTGGATACTGTTCTAGAGCAATTTATTTTAACCCCATAATTCCCTTTTGATCTCATGGTTTCTATTAATTAACTTATGAACCTCAATGATTCTGTCATAAAACTCATGTTTTTAGAGCATAAATATTTCCCAGCCATATTGTGGGTTTTCTAAAGATAGATTGAATATTTTAAAGTGAAGCACAAAGAACTGGTTCATAGTAGAAATCATAAATGATCCTTGATTATCTAATTCATACTGAGGACTTATGGAAATCAATAAATCAGAGAGCTACCATGGTATTTTGTGTGTGCCATACAAATTATGGTTTGGTCTTACAGAATTGTTTTAGTAATCAGGATTTTTAGCAAATAACATTAGGCTTCTTTATGGTTCAATTTTTTACTTTTATGTTGGTTATGTTAAGATGGTTTCAATAAATACTTAGAAATTCTTAATGGTTAAAAAAAAATAAAGGTGTTATCCCTTGCATTATGTATTGTATAGTTTCTCCCAAGGAGTCTGCTGTCGAATCTCTGTCCCATTGTATGTAATGTACCTTTATCTTGGCTAATTTAAATATTTTCTCTTTGCTGTGTTTTAAAAGTACTTTGATTATGATGATCCTTAACGTAATTTTTTGTTTTTATTTCACTTGGGGTTTATTGAACTTATTTTATTATTTTTTATTATTATTTAATTTATTTATTTTTGTTACAGATATTTCTCCTTTTTCCCCCATTGACACCCTCCTTCCAAACCACCCCAACATTGCTGTCTATGTCCATTAGTTATGCTTATATGCATATGTTTTTTGGTTTATCTCTTCCTCCCCCCACTCCCTCCTATGAAGTTTGTCAGTCTGAACCCTACTTCCATGTCTCTGGTTCTATTTTGTTCATATATATTTACTGTAATCAAATTTAGAAAATTTTCAGCCTTTAATCTTCCAAATAATTATTCTGCTTCCCATCCTCCTTCCTGGACTTTTAATACATGTGTTATACTACTTGTGTTATCTCAGGGGTTATTAAATCTTTATGCATTTTAAAGTCAATTTTATTTGTTTTATTTTTTTATTAATTTGTTTTTGTTACAGATGTTTCTCCTTTTCCCCCCACTGACACCCTCCTCCCCATCCTCCCTGCCCCATCCCAGCATTGTTGTCCATGTCCATCAGTTATGCATACATGCATATAAATTCTGTGGTTTATTTCTTCCCTCCCTCCCTCACCCTCTCTTCTGAGGGTTGTCAGTCTGTACCCTACATCCACATCTCTGGGTCTAACCTGTTCCTCAGACTGTTATGTTCATTATATTCCACAAATAAGTGAGATCATGTGATATCTGTCTTTCTCTGCTTGGCTTGTTTCCCTTAGGATAATACTCTCCAGGTCCCTCCATGTCATCTCAAAGGAAAAGAGATCTTTCTTTCTTATAGCTGCATAGTACTCCATTGTGTATATTTTTAAGTCTATTCTTTTTATTAATTTATTTTTGTTACAGATGTTTCTCCTTTTCCCCCCATTGTCACCCTCCTCCCCCTCCCTCCCTGCCCCGTCCCCAGTTTTGTTGTCCATGTCCATTGGTTATGAGTACATGCGTACAAGTTCTGTGGTTCATCGCTCCCCTCCCCCACACCCTCTTCTGACAATTATCAGTCTGTACCCTACTTCCACAACTCTGGGACTACCCTGTTCCTCAGACTGTTATGTTTATTATATTCCAGAAATAAGTGAGATCATATGATATTTGTCTTTCTCTGCTTGGCTGGTTTCACTTAGGATAATAGTTTCCAGGTCCTCCCATGTAGTTGCAAAGGATAAGAGATCTTCCTTTCTTACAGCTGCATAGTACTCCATTGTGTATATGTACCACAGCTTTTTTATCCAGTCGTCTACTGATGGACACTTGAGCTGTTTCCAGATCTTAGCTATTGTAAATAGTGCTGCTATGAACATGGGGGTACATGTATTCTTTCTGATTGGTGTTTCAGGCTTCTTAGGGTATATTCCTAGGAGTGGGATCACTGGGTCAAATGGTAATTCAGCTTTTAATTTTTTGAGGTAACACCATAGTGTTTTCCAGAGTGGCTGCACCAGTCTGCATTCCCACCAGCAGTGTACTAGAGTCCTCTTTTCTCCACACCCTCACCAGCACTTGCTGTTTGCTACTTTGTTGATGGCAGCTATTCTGACAGGTGTGAGGTGATACCTCATTGATGTTTTAATTTGCATCTCTCTGATGATTAGTGATGTTGAGCATTTCTTCATATGTCTCTTGGCCATTTGTATGTCCTGTTTGGAGAAGTGTCTATTTAGTTCATCAGCCCATTTTTTAATTGGGTTTTTTGTCTTCCTTTTGTTGAGATGTATGAGCACTCTATATATTTTGGAAATTAATCCCTTATCTGATGTATCATTGGCAATTATGCTCTCCCATACAGTGGGTTGCCTTTCCACTTTGATGGTTGTTTCTTTTGCTGTGCAGAAGCCTTTGAGTTTGATGTAGTCCCATGTGTTCATTTTTTCCTTTGTTTCTGTTGCCTTAGGTGATATATCAGTGAAGATTCTGCTGCGTATGATGTCCAAAATTTTGTTGCCTACATTTTCTTCTAGGATTTTTATGGATTCATGAGTCACATTTAAGTCTTTTATCCATTTTGAGTTTATTCTTGTCTATGGTGTAAGATCGTGGTCTAGTTTCATTTTTTTGCATGTATCTGTCCAATTTTCCCAACACGATTTATTAAAGAGGCTGTCTTTACTCCATTGTATGTTCTTGCCACCTTTGTCGAATATTAATTGAGCATAATGTTTTGGGTCAATTTCTGGGTTCTCTGTTCTATTCCATTGATCTATGTGCCTGTTCTTGTGCCAGTACGAGGCTGTTTTGATTACAGTAGCTTTGTAGTATAACCTGATATCTGGTATTGTGATCCCGCCTATTTTGTTCTTCTTTTTCAAGATTGCTGTAGCTATTCGGGGTCTTTTGGTTCCATATGAACTTCTGAAGCATTTGTTCTAGTTCTGTGAAATATGTCGTTGGTATTTTGATGGGGATTGTGTTAAATCTATAGATTGCTTTGGGTAGTATGGACATTTTAATGATGTTAATTCTTCCAATCAATGAAAAAGGTATGTGCTTCCACTTTTCTATATCTTCCTCTATTTCTTTTTTCAATGTCCTGTAGTTTTCTGCAAATAGGTCCTTTACTTCTTTGGTTAAGTTTATTCCTAGGTATCTTAATTTTTTTGCCGCGATGGTAAATGGGATTTTTTTTTTAGTTTTTCTTTCTGTGAGTTCATCATTGGTGTATAAGAATGCTGACAGTTTTTTGACGTTAATTTTGTATCCTGCTACTTTGCCAAATTCATTTATTAAGTCTAGTAGATTTTTGATGGAGTCTTTAGGGTTTTGTATGTATAATATCATGTCATCTGCGAATAATGACAGTTTCACTTCCTCCTTTCCAATTTGGATTCCTTTTATTTTTTTCTTCTTGTCTAATTGCTTTGGTTAACACTTCCAGTGCTATGTTAAATAAGAGTGGCAAAAGTGGGCATCACTGTCTTGTTCTGTTCTTAAGGGAAATGCTTTTAGTTCTTGCCCATTGAGTATGATGTTGACTGTAGATTCTTCACATATGGCCTTTATTTTGTAGAGATATGATCCCTTTACTCCCACATTGCTGAGCATTTTTATCAGAAATGGATGCTGTATTTTGTCTAATGCTTTTTCAGTGTCTATTGATATGATCATATGGTTTTTATCTTTCATTTTGTTTATGTGATGTATCACATTTATTGATTTGCGAATATTGAACCAGCCTTGCATCCCTGGGAAGAATCCCACTTGGTCATGGTGAATAATTTTTTTTGATGTATTTGCTAGTATTTTGTTCAGGATTTTGGCATCTATGTACATCAGGGATATTGGCCTGTAGTTTTCTTTCTTTGTAGTGTCTTTTTCTGGTACTGGAATTAGAATTATCCTGGCCTCATAAAACAAGTTTGGAAGTCTTTCTTCTTCTTGAATTTTTTGGAATAGTTTGAGGAGAATGGGTGTTAGTTCTTTGAATGTTCGGTAAAACTCCCCCATGAAGCCGTCAGGGTCTGGGCTTTTGTTTGCTGGGAGGGTCTTGATTATGTCTTCAATTTCCTTTGTTGTTATTGGTCTGTTCAAGTTTTCTATCTCTTCCCGGTTCAGTTTCAGGAGACTGTGTGTTTCTAGAAATGTGTCCATTTTGCTTAGACTGTCGAATTTGTTGCCATACAAATGTTCATAGTATTTGTTAATGATCCTTTGTATTTCTGTGGTGTCAGTTGTTACTTCTCTTCTTTCTTTTCTGATTTTGTGTATTTGGGTTCTCTGTCTTTGTTTCTTGGTGAGTTTAGCTAAGGGCCCATCAATCTTGTTTATCTTTTCAAAAAACCAGCTCTTTGTTTCATTGATATTTGAATTGTTTTTTTTGGTCTCCATGTCGTTTATTTCTGCTCTGATCTTTACTATTTCCTTCCTTCTACTTGCTCTAGGGTTTTCTTTTTGTTTGCGTTCTAGTTCTTTAAGTTGTGAGGTTAGGTAGTCAATTAGAAATTTTTCTTCTTTCTTGAGGTGGGCCTGTAGTGCTATGAACTTCCCTCTCAGAACTGCTTTCGCTGCATTCCATAGATTTTGTGTTGTTGTGTGTTCATTTTCATTAGTTTCCAGAAAGTTTTTAATTTCTTCCTTGATCTCCATGGTAACCGATTCATTTTTCAATAACATGCTATTTAGCTTCCATGTCTTCAAATGTCTTTGCATGTTCTTTTTGCAATAGATTTCTAGTTTCATGCCATTGTGATGTGAGAATATGCTTGATATGATTTCAATCTTCTTGAACTTGTAGAGACTTAGTTTGTGTCCTATCATGTGGGCTATCTTTGAGAATGTCCCATGTGCACTTGAGAAGAATGTGAATTCTGCAGTTTTAGGGTGTAATTCTCTGCATATATCTATTAAATCCATTTGATCTAATGCTTCATTTAGAATTTCTGTTTCCTTATTAATTTTTTGTCTAGATGATCTATCCAGTGATGTCAGTGGGGTGTTGAAGTCTCCTGCTATGATTGTATTGCTGTCGATTTCTCCTTTGCAGTCCCCCAGAAGATATTTAATATATTTTGGTGCTCCTATTTTGGGTGCATATATGTTTACCAAGATTATATCTTCCTGTTGGATAGACCCTTTCAATATTATGTAGTGACCTTCTTTGTCTCTAGTTATGGTCTTCATTTTGAAATCTAATTTATCAGATATGAGTATTGCTACCCCAGCTTTTTTTTTCCTTTCCGTTTGCTTGGAAGATTTTTTTCTATCCCTTTACTTTCAACCTATGTGAGTCTTTTTTTGTGAGGTGGGTCTCTTGTAAACAGCATATATGTGAATCATGCTTTCTTATCCAGTCAGCTACTCTGTGCCTTTTTATCGGAGCATTCAATCCATTTACATTTAAGGTGATTATTGATATGTACTTATTTATTGCCATTTTTGTTCAGTGTGGTTACATTTTTGTTCCTATTTCTTCTACTAATTACAGCAGTCCTTTTAACATTTCTTGCAGTGCTGATTTGGTGCTAATATATTCCCTTAGACTTTTTTTGTCTGTGAAGCTCTTTATTTGACCTTCTATTTTGAATGATAGCCTTGCTGGATAGAGTAGTCTTGGATTCAGATCCTTGTTTTTCATGACCTTGATTACTTCATGCCATTCCCTTCTGGCCTGTAGTGTTTCTGTTGAGAAGTCAGATGATAGCCTTATGGGGGTTCCTTTGTAGGTAACCTCTTGCTTATTTCTTGCTGCCTTTAGGATTCTCTCTTTGTCTTTAATTTTTGGCATTTTAATTATTATGTGTCTTGGTGTGGGCCTGTTTGGGTTCTTCTTACTTGGGGCTCTCTGTGCTTCTTGAACTTGAATGCCTTCTTCCTTCACCAAGTTAGGAAAGTTTTCTGTCACTATTTCTTCAAATATATTCTCTATCCCTTGCTCATTTTCTTCCTCTTCGGGGACTCCTATAATGCGAATGTTATTACGTTTCCAGTTGTCCCACAGTTCTCTTAAGCTATCTTCCTGTTTTTTAATTGTTTTTTCCTTTTGCTTTTCTGATTGATTGATTTTTTCTACTCTGTCTTCTAATTCACTGATCCGGTCCTCCGCTTCCTCTACTCTGCTGGTCAGTCCTTCCAATGTGTTCTTTATTTCTGCTATGTCATTCTTTATTTCCACTTGGTTGGTTTTCATGGTGTTGGTATCCTTACTCATGCTGTTTAGTTTCCTCAAGATCATGGCTCTGAACTCTACCTCTGATAATTTGGCTAACTTCATTTCATTTATCTCATCTTCGGTAGAGTTCTCTTGTTCTTTCATTTGGGATCTGTTTCTTTGTTTCACCATTTTGGCTCTCTCAGTGGGTTTTGGAGCCTGCCAAATTTTCCCTGTGGGTGTTGGTGTTCTGCTATTTGTGGCTCCCTCTACTGGGTTTGGATGAGTGTGGAGGGCCCTCCTTAAACACCACTGTCAAGTCTCACTTTCCTGGGTAGATTTGCAAGCTCAGGAAAGCTTCAGTTATGCTGTAGCTTTTTGCCTGGAGTCTATTAGCCTCAGTTACTTGAAAAGCCTTAGGATTTCAGTTGAATGAGAAACTCCCTCAGGTGTTTATAGTGTGAGAGGATTTCCCGAGGGTGTGGCCAATGCTGGTTGTTAATGAGCCTCAATTTGCATTTCTTTACCTCTTTTCCTCACCTTGGAATCTCCCAGGGAGGGGCTACCACAGCTCCGGGAAGGAGTAAACTTGGCTGCCGTTCTGTGTAACCAGGAAAGAGCGCTGGCCACCACCGTCCTTTGATGCCGCAGCTCAGCACAAACTCTGAGCACCCTCCAAATCCCAGGTGTCCCCAGAGAGTTCCAGTCCAGTCTGCCCTCCCTCTGCCGGAGCCCCAGGTGAGTTGCTGTGGCTATTTAGCGCTCTCTCCTGGCCCTCTGTGCTGTGGAGCAGCTGGGGCTCTTAACCCCGAGGGGGACGCCGCTGCTGCTCCCAGCTAAGGCCGCTGCTCACAGCAAAGGCCGCTGCTGTCCTTGGGCTCCCAGCCCGCCACCCTCACCCGCCTCCACAGATCCTACCAGGCTCATTCAGTGTTCCTGGTTGTATGATTCTCTCTCGCTGCTTTTCTGTTGCTTTTTCCTGATGATTTTTCTTTATTTTAGTTGTAATTCCTGTTGGTCCTGGGAGATCGTCAGTGTAGCTTCCATTCACTCCGCTGCCATTCAAGAATCCACCTTAAGTCTATTTTAAATAGTTTATTTTATAGTTTTTCTTGCTCTAACTTCAAATTAACTGCTCATTACTTCTGTAGGGTCTATTTTCTTAATAGCATCTAGCAAAATTTTCATTTAACATACTATATTCTTTATTTTTAGAACTTTTATTTTTTTATTTTCCAAATTTCTCTCTTCATTACGTGCTTGCTTGCCTTAATTGTTGTGCATATATTGGTTATGTTTATCATAGATCTTTTAATATCTATTTCTTTTCATTCCATCTTCTCACTCTTTTCTGTGTTTGTTTCTAATGATTGATTTTACACCTGATTTGAGCCACATTTTCCTGCTTCTTTGCAAGTACAGTAATTCTTATTTGGATGCTAGACATTGGGAATTTTGTATTGAGGGGTACTATATTTTATTGTGTTTCTTTAAAGAGTTGTGGCTGGACATTAACATAGATGCAGACTGAGTATTTTTAAGCTTGTTTTTAACACTTCTGAAGACACATCTACAGTAACCTTTTCTCTATTGTTAATTCATGTTCTTTTTTATTTTTTTCTTTTATTGATTTTTAGAGAGAGAGGAAGGGAGAGGGAGAGAGAGAGAAAACCATCGATGAGAGAGAACATCGATTGGCCGCCTCCAGCATGTCCCCCACTGGGGATTTGGCCTACAACCTGGGCATGTGCCCTGACCGGAAATGGAACTGGTGACCTCTTGGTGCATGGGTAGATGTTCAACTACTGAGCCATACTGGCCGGGCAATTTATGTTCTTCTTAAACCTCTATTTAAATCCAGTACTTTTTACTCTGGCTAGCTGGAACTCAATTGATTATTTTGTGTAATGTCTGGGAATTGTTTGACTTCCAGATTTCCAGTCATTGTTCTTTCCCCAGATCTTGTTCTTTGCTTGGCCTTGCTAAATCTCACCCAATGTATGTACTAATTGGCATTTGGACAAAGACTCAAAGGAACCTATTTTCATATTCCTACAACCGTTTTTCTCCATACCTCTATCCTCTGTGATACTTTATTCCACAACTTCTAGCTGCTTGTTCTTCTTGAAATTCAGTCTCTAGGTTCTCAGTTCAGAGGGACCACTACTGGACTTTAACGGATACTTCCTCCCCTGCAGTGGAATTTGAAAATTGCCTCTAGGAAGAACGCTAGGATAATCATAGAGCACATTGCATTTATATCCTTTTCCAGGAATCTTAGTTTTGCACTGCATGCTTATTGTCTGCAAAAGTTTCACATATTTCTTTCAGTGTTCTAGTTTCTTATGATGAGAAGATAAGTCAGAATTCTCTTACTCTCAGGGCTGGAAGAAAAAGTCCAGAAGTGCATTTTCACAGTTATGTATAATGAAATTTCTTCCCCAAAGTATCAAACTAATTTATATTACCTCTCTGTAATTAATTCTTTTAATAGAACAGCTTTACTGAATTTTCATTAATGCACTTATTTTTTTAATAGCACACTTTTACATGGTAAAATATATATATGTAATATGTATGTGTTTTTCTTATAACTCATGCTTCATGAATAACAACAAAGTATGTGTTACTTGGGATCAACATCAAAGCTCACATAGTTCTGTCTGTAAAAATTTTAGGTATGGTTGTCATTTCATGGAAGAATTATAGAATCATGCAGAATGAGGCTAATATTAGTATACATTTGTAGATTATGATAATATATTTGTTTTGGTAATTAAAATATATGGTTTGTTTCATATTCTATATTTTTATATTAATAAAAATAGAATAAAGCCATCTCTCTATTGTTTACTCATTAAAAAAATAAAGTTTAAAAATAAATTAGACTTGCTCGGCCAGTGTGGCTCAGTGGTTGAGCATCGACCCATGCACCAAGAGGTCGCTGGTTCGATTCCCAGTTGGGGCACATGCCCAGGTTGTGGGTCCAATCCTCAGTGGGGGGTATGCAGGAGGCAGCCAATTGATGTTCTCTCTCATTGATGTTTCTATCTCTCTCTCCCTCTCCTTTTCTCTCTCTAAAATCAATAAAGAAAAAAAATTTTAAAAATAAATAAATTTAGACTTATTTTAGAACATAGGAAAAAGAAAACAAGGCAAAGGTATCACCCTTAGTATCCATAATATTTTTCTTATATTTTATTTTTCAATTAAAGTTTACATGCAATATTATTCTATATTAGTTTCAGATGTACAGCAAAGGGGTTAGAAAATTATACATACAGAGTGATTGAAAAAAGGGATTAAGCAGTATAAATTGGTAGTCACAGAGATGTATTAATAGATTATAGAATAGGAAATATAGTAAATAATATTGTGATAACTATGTATGGTCTAGGTGGGTACTTGAAGCATTATAGGGACCATAGTATCCATAATTTTATTAATAGTTGTATTAAAGATAACTACTGCTAAAATTTGAAGCATTGTTTTTATATATTTCTTATATAGCTACAATCAAATTTCATAAATAATTTTACATTGTGCTTTTTTACTTAACTAATATAGTTTAAATTTATTCTAATTATCTTTTAAAATCACAGTGTGTGTATATATATATATATATATATATATATATTTTCATCTTCACCCGAGGACATTTTTCCATTTTTTGTACAGATTGAGTGGGAGTGAGAGAGAGGAAGAGAGAGAGAGAAACATCTACATGAAAGGGACACATCAAGTGGCTGCCTCCCGTACGACCAACCAGGGCCAGAGACAAATTGCAATTGAGGTACGTGCCCCTAGCAGGAACCGAACCCAGGTCTCTCTGGACTGCAGGCTGACGCTCTAACCTCTGAGCCAAACCAGCCAAGGCTAGAATCACAGTATTTTTTATATAAACGTACTATTGTTGAGTCATTATTTATGCTATTTACAAAAGATTTTGGCTATAAATATTTTATTATCTTTGTGAATTGCTTTATTGATTATTATTTGTGATTTTAAATCATAAATATAGGAGGTGTAATTAATGTTTAGAGGATATACATGTTAAAAAGCATTCAAAACACAATACTACATTTCTTTCTCAAAGTGACAAAACAATATGTACTTCTAAAGATGGTACATGAGACTAGTTTGTTCTCTGCACTCAAATTGGCATCAACTGGTACCATTATTAAAACAAAAACAAACTACTTAAGCCTGTAATATGGTTGAGAAGCTGTAACACTCTATTATGCCAAGTCAGGCATCTGTGTATCCAAATGTAAAGTTGTTTTGATTATACACTCTAGTAGCTTTAGTGGGCTGCTCATCCATTTTAGTCTTAGAGACCAAAAGATCCATTAGTCAGCACCAAAGATTCTTGATGTTGATACAAAGTTGATTACTATGCAGGCCGTATTTCCTATTATAGTGATGCATGGAACAAGAAGCCTGTGAAGGTTTTTCTCTTACTCAAAAGTTACCTTCAGTGTCAAAAGATTAAGCGGAGGGTAAGTAAAAATAGTTTACAGCTGAGAATAAAAAGTTCAATTTGCTTCAATTTATAATTTTACAGAAATGTTAGAGAATTTCTAATTTTAGAGAAATACCAATGGCAATGTAAAATATCCCAACAGAGTGTTTGTAGAGTAACAGTCTTTCTATAGAAGAGGCACAGAGAATCTTTTCCAGCACTATTTTGAAGCAGGTTAGAAAAGGAAGATTTGTGTCTTCAAGAATGGAAATATTTTTTAAAAATTTTAATTACAGTTTACATTCCATATTATTTTGTATTAATTTTAGGTGCACAGCATAGCGATTAGATCATCACAAACAATTTACAAAGTGTCCCCCATTATTTTCATTACCCACCTAAAACCACACGTAGTTATTACAATATTATTGACTATATACCCTATGCTGTACCTTACATCCCCATGACTATTTTGTGACTACCTATTTGTTCTTCTTAATCCCTTCACCTTTTCACACAGTCCCTCAACACCTCACCTCTCTGGAAACCATCATTCTGTTGTCTGTATCTGAGTTTGCTTTAATTTTGTTCATTTGTTTTGTTCTTTGGATTCCACATATAAATAAAATCATATGGTATGATTGTCTTTTTCTGTCTGACATTTCACTTAGCATAATACGTCTAGGTGCATTCAAGCTGTCATAAGTGGTAAGATTTCATTCCCTGTATGGCTGAGTAATATTCCATTGTATTTATGTACCTCTTCTTTATCCAATCATCTGTTGATGGACACTTGGGTTGCTTCCATATCTTAATTGTTGTAAAAAAAAAATGCTTCAATGAACATAGGGGTGCATATATTTTTTCAAATTAATGTTTTAGGTTTCTTCAGATATATACCCAGAAGTGGAATTGCTGGGTCATATAGCAGTTACATTTTTAATTTTTTGAGGAACTTTCATACTATTTTTCATAGTGGTTGCACCAGTGTGCATTTTCACCAACAGTGCATAAGGGTTCCCGTTTCTCCACGTCTTTGCCAAAACTTGTTGTTTGTTGATTTATTGATGATTGCCTTCTGACAGGTGTGAGGTGATATCTCATTGTGGTTTTAATTTGCACTTTATTGATGATTAGTGATGTTGAGCATCTTTTTATATCTATTGGCCATCTGTGTGTCCTCTTTGGTGAAGTATATATTCAGGTCCTTCGACCATTGTTTTAACTGTTTTTTTGTTTGTTTGTTTTTTGGTTTTGGTATTGAGTTGTCTTATTTCTTTATAAATTTTGGATACTGATCCCTTATAGGATGTATTTTTGGTGACTATCTTCCCCTATTTAGTAGGTTGTTTCTTATTTTTAATTTTTTTATTTGTTGATAGTTTCCTTTACTATGCAAATTTGTTTTAGTTTGATGTAGTCCCATTTGCTTGTTTTTTCTTTTTGTTTCCTTGCCCAAACAGATATATCAGAAAATTTTATTAAAAGAAATAATTCATTTTGAGTTTACTTTTTTATAGGGTATAAGAAGGTGATTTAGGTGGTATGGGGCAGCTTCCTCTGGGGCCAGAGATAGCGGTTGCTGCAGTTGCACAGCTGAGGTTGCTGTGGCAGGAGCTCAAAGGACTCTGTTTGATGGGTGATTTCCACGCCAGTGGGGAGAACACTGCTTCTTACTATAGCTGCTCTGAAGCACATCTGGAAGCTAAGATTTGGATGCTACAGCCAGCAGCAGAGAGGGCGCAGGGGAGGCACAGAGGAGCCCATTCTGATGCCCCAAGGAGCAAGCTGATCCCTTCCAGGCCCCAGGAACACCAGAAAGCAATATAAAACCTGTTCATGAGAGGAGTTGAGAATGCTTTCCACCAAAGAAATAAGACCTCCCTATGACCAGCAAGGATATGGGGAGAACTACCATAGGATGAAATAATCACACATCTTCCATTGATGACTCTGAATGGTCCAGAGGGGTTGTAGTAGCAGGGCAGGGACAGTTAGTAGCCAGAGTCAGCCTGGAGGGTGATGGAGCTGAGGCCATCACTGGTCTGATGGTGGACCAGTATGGCTAGCTGTATAAGTTGGCTGTGCCACCTGCCACCTTCTTCCCAACTGGCCGTCCATTCATGGTGAACATGAGCCCTTTGCCATGCCCCCCAAACACACAGAGAAGGTGGTCTAGTTTCATTTTTTAATTAATTAATTAATTTTAATTAATTAACTTAATTAGTTTATTTTTGTTACAGATGTTTCCCCTTTTTCCCCCATTGACACCCTCCTCCCCGCTCCTGACCCCTGACCCTATTCACAGTATTGTTGTTGATGTCCACTAGTTATGCGTATATGCATATAAGTTCACAGGTTTATCCCTTCTCTCCACCAACCACCGTAACCCTTCCTCTGAGATTTATCAGTCTGACTCTTACTTCCATGTCTCTGGGTCTACTTTGTTCATCACCATATTTTGTTCATTATATTCCAAAAATAAGTGAGATCATATGAAATTTGATTTTCTCTGATTGGCTTATTTTGCTTAGCATAATACTCTCCAGGTTCCTGCATGTTGTCTTAAAGGGTAAGAGATCTTTCTTCCTTACAGCTGCATAGTATTCCATTGTGTAAATGTACCATAGCTTTTTTACCCACTCATCTATTGATGGAGACTTGGGCTGTTTCCAGATCTTAGCTATTGTAAATAGTGCTGCTGTGAACACAGCGCTGCATATATTCTTTCTGATTGGTGTTTCAGGCTTCTAAGATATATTCCTAGAAGTGAGATCACTGGGTCAAATGGTTCAATTTTTAACTTTTTGAAGAAACTTCATATTGTTTTCCATAGTGGCTGCATCAGTCTGCATTCCCACCAGCAGTGTACTAGAGTACACTTTTCTCCACATCCTTACCAGCACTTGTTTGATGATTTGTTGATGGCAGCCATTCTGGCAGGTGTGAGGTGATACCTCATAGTTGTATTAATTTGCATCTCTCTGATGATTAATGATGTTGAGCATTTTGTCATTTGTCTCTTGGCCATTTGTATGTACTGTTTGGAGAGGTGTCTATTTAGGTCCTCTGCCTATTTTTTAATTGGATTCTTTGTCTTCCTTTTGTTGAGTTGTATGAGTACTCTATATATTTTGGAAATTAACCCCTTATCTGATGTATCATTGGCAATTATATTCTCCCATACAGTGGGTTCCCTTTCCATTTTGATGTTTGTTTCTTTTGCTGTGCAGAAGCCTTTTAGTTTGATGTATTCCCATACATTAATTTTTTCCTTTCTTTCTCTTTCCCTAGGCTATGTATCAGTGTAAATTCTGCTATGTGTGATATCTGAGATTTTTTGTGTGCCTATATTTTGTTCTGGGATTTTTATCATTTCACGAGTGACATTTAAGTCTTTTATCCACTTTGAATGTATTCTTGTGTATGGTATAAGATGGTGGTCTAGTTCCATTATTTTGTATGTAGGTGTCCAATTTTTCCAACACCATTTATTGAAGAAACTGTCTTTTCTCTATTGTATGCTCTTGCCTACGTTATTGAATATTAATTGCATATACTATCTTGGGTCGATTTCTGGGTTCTGGGTTCTGTTCCATTGATCTATATGCCTGTTCTTGTGCGAGTATCAGGCTGTTTTGATTTGTAGTATAACCTGATATCCAGTATTGTGATCCCTTCTACTTTGTTCTTCTTTTTCAAGATTGCTGTGGCTTTTGGGATCTTTTTTGGTTCCATATAATTTTTTGGAGTATTGGTTCTAGTTCTGTGAAATATGTCATTGGTATTTTGATGGGGATTGCATTGAATCCATAGATTGCTCTGGGTAGTATGGACAATTTAATGATGTTAATTCTTCCAATCTATGAACAAGGTATATGATTCCACTTTTTTATATCTTCCTCTGTTTCTTTTTTCAATGTCCTGTAGTGTTCTGTGAATAGGACTTTTACTTCTTTGGTTAAGTTTATTCCCATGTATCTTACTTTTTTTTGTTGCAGTGGTAAATGGGATTTTTTTTTTTTTTTTTTTAGTTTCTCTTTCTGTGTGATCATTCTTGGTGTATAAAAATGCCAACTATTTCTGGATCTTGATTTTGTATCCTGCTACAATGCTGAAATCATTTATTAAATCTAGCAACTTTTTGATAGATTATTTAGGGTTTTCTATGTACAATATCATGTCATCCGTGAATAATGACAGTTTCACTTCCTCCTTTACAATTTATATGCCTTTTATTTTTTCTTCTTATCTGATTGCTGTGTCTAAGGCTTCCAGTACTATGTTGAATAAGAGTGGTGAAAGCAGACATCCCTGATTGCTCCTGTTCTTAAGGGAAATGCTTTTAGTTTTTTCCCACTGAGGTTAATGTTGGCTGTAGGTTTGTCATATATGGCCTTTATTATGTTGAGGTATGATTGTTCTATTCTGACTTTGCTGAAACTTTTTTATCAAAAATGGGAACTGGATTTTGTCAAATGTTTTTTTGGCATCTATTGATATGATCATATGATTTTTAGCTTTCATTTTGTTTATGTGGTATATCACATTTATTGATTTGCAAATGTTATACCAGCCTTGCATCCCTGGGATAAATCACACTTGGGTGTGGTGTATAATTTTTAAAATATATTACTGGATCTGATTTGCTAAAATTTTGTTGAGGATTTTGGCATCTATGTTCATCAGGGATATTCACCTGTAATTTTCTTTCTTTTTTTTTTTTTTTGCAGTGTCTTTATCTTATTTTGGGATTAAAATTATGCTGGCCTCATAAAAATTGCTTGGAAGTCTTCCTCCCTCTTGACTTTTTTGGAGCAGATTGAGAATAGGTGTTAGTTGTTTTTGAATGTTTGGTAAAATTCCCCTATGAAGCTGTCTATACCCGGGCTTTTGTTTGGTAAGATTTTATTGATTTCTGCTTCTATTTCCTCAGTTGTTATTGATTTGTTCACATTTTCTGACCTTTTGCAGTTGAGTTTTGGATGACTGCATGATTCTAGGAAATTGTCCATTTCACCTTGGTTGTCAAATTTGCTGGCATACAATTGTTCATAGTACTTTTTTGCAATTCTTTCTATTTTTGTGGTGTCAGTTGTTGCTTCACCTCTTTTGTTTCTGATTTTATTAATTTGTGTCCTGCCTATTTCTTGGTGAGTCTGGCTGATGGTTGGTCAGTCTTGTTTATCTTTTTAAAGAACCAGCTCTTGGTTTCAGTGATCTTTTGTATTGTACTTTTAGTCTCTATGTGGTTTATTTCTGCCCCGATCTTTATTATTTCCTTCCCTCTACTACGTCTGGGTTTTTCTTTTTGTTCTCTTTCTAAATCTTTAAGTTGTAGGGTTAGACAGTCTTAGAAATGTTTCTTGTTTCTTGAGGTAGGCCTGTATTGCTATGAACTTCCCTCTCGGGACTGCTTTCGCTGTGTCCATAGATTTTGAGTTGTGTGTTCATTTTCATTAGTTTCCAGGAATTTATTTCTATCTTGATCTCATTGGTAACCCATTCATTGTTTAATAACATGCTATTTAGCCTTTATGTGTTCAAATGCTTTTGAATGTTTTTATTGTAATTGATTTCTCATTTCATGCCATTGTGACCCAAGAAGATGCTTGTTACAATTTTAATTTTCTTGAATTTGTAGATACTTAGTTTGCGTCCGAACAGGTGGTATATCTTTGAGAATGACCCATTTCCACTTAGAAGAACATATATTCTGCAGCTTTGATGGGAAATATTCTGTAAATGTCAATTAAATTCAGCTGATCTAGTGCATTATTTAGGGTCTCTTTTTTTTTTCTTTTCTTTTTTTATTAATTTTTTTGTCTAGATCTATCCAGTAGTGTCAGAGGGGTATTAAAGTCCCTCATTATGATTTTATATCTTTTGATCTCTCACTTGAAGTCCTCCAGAATATTGTAAATATATTTTGGTACTCCTATATTTAGTGCATATATGTTTCCCAGGGTTATATCCTCTTGTTGGATTGATCCTTTTAATATTATGTAGTGACCTTCTTTTCCTCTTATTATGGCCCCTGTTTTGAAGTCTAAAGTCTATCTTGTCAGATATGAGGACTGCTATACCAGCTTTTTATTTTTTTCATTTCTATTTGCCTGGAAAAATTTTTGTATCCCTCCACTTTCATCCTGTGTGAATCTTTTGTTCTGCGGTGGGTTTCTTGTAGACAGCATATATATGGGTCATGTCTTCTTATTCAGTCAGCTACACTATGTCTTTTGTTGGAGCATTTAAGCCATTTAAATTTAAGGTGATTATTGACAGGTACTTATTTGTTGCCAGTTTTATTCTTTATGCCTTTTATTCATCGCTCACTCTCTATTTCTTCTTCTTCTTACAGTAGTCCCTTAGCATTTGTTGCAGTGCTGTCTTGGTGGTAGTAAATTCCTTTAGCCTTTTATTGTCTGTCAAGCTCTTTATTTTACCTTTTTTTTTCCCTCCAATTTTTATTAATTTATTTTTGTAACAGTCTGTGTGTGTATCTTTCCATTTGAAGTGGGTTTCTTATACATAGTATGTATGTATATGTATATGTATGTGTGTGTGTATGTGTGTGTGTGTGTGTGTGTGTGTGTGTGTGTGTATATATATATATATATATATATATATATATATATATATAAATCTTGTTTCCTTGTTTAATTCTTTGGCACATTTAATTCATTGACTTTAAAGTGATTATTGATAGGTATGCAATTATTGTCATTTTATCCTTTATAATTATTTTCTCTCTTTTTTCCCCTTGTTTTTAAAAAAGTCCCTTTAATACTTTTCGTAATGCTAGTTTGGTAGTAATACACTCCATTACCTTTTTCTTGTGTGAGAAGCTCTATTTATCCTTCAATTTCAAATGATAGTCTTTCTAGGTAGAGTAGTCTTGGTTGTACATCCTTGCTTTTCATAACTTTCATTATTTTGTACCAATTCCTTCTGGCCTGAAATGTTTCTGTTGAGAAGTCAGCTGACAGTTTTTTGGGAGCTGATTTGGGGTTAACTATCTTTCCCTTGATGCTTTTAAGATTCTCACATTTTAAAAATATGTTTTTATTGATTTTAGAGAGAAAGGAAGGGAGAGGGAGAGAGAAAGAGATAGAAACATTAATGAGAGAGAAACATCAATCAGCTGACTCCAGGACACTCATTACTGGGGATCAAACCCACAACCTGGGCATGTGCCCTGACCAGGAATCAAACCAATGACTTCTTAGTGCATGGGACAATGCTCAACCAACTAAGCCACACTTTTTGAGAAATTCTCACTTTGTTTTTACCTTTTGCCATAGTTATGATGATGTTTCTTGGTGTGGGCTTTTTAGGTTCATCTTGTTTCTGACCTTGTGCTTCCTAGACTTGAGTGTCATTTTCCTTCACCAGGTTAGGAAAGTTTTCAGTCATTATTTCTTAAAATAGGTTCTTAATCCCCTGAGCAAGGTGCTCCAAGAAAGTCCCTTGTGTGGATGAGGTTAGCACTCCTGTTGTAGGTCAGTCTTGATTGCTGTTGGCTCATCCATGGGTGGGTTTGGCTCTCAGGCTGGCTGTCTATGAGAATTGATCACAACCACAGTGTATGAACTGCTGTGTGGAGACTGATCCTACAAAGCCAAATTCACACCAATGCATTCTGGTACCTGCCAAGATCTCCTTTTGCGTATGTTGCTTTGTCAGCTAATCAGGTCATTCTTTGATGTAGTCTGAAGCCAGCCACTGGCTATGTTGTTTCTGGGGCCTCTTAAGAGAAACATTAGTGCAGGTCAATATCAAGTGACCTTCCCGGGTCTCGCCGTTAGGAGCTACAAATCAATCTACAGTTTGTGGCTGCCCTGCTGAGCTAGGTTGTGTGTGGGATTGGGCCAAGCTGAATACCAGGGTAGGCAACCACCAGCATTGAGCCTAGGTGCAGGTCAGCCAAAGGCCCAAGGCACCTCGAGATCACCTCCACCTTTTGGCTGCTTGTTAGACTCAGTCACTGAAATACCTTCTTATGATAAACAAGTTTCATCAGCTACATTCTTAATTAGTCGCCAAGAGATTGGCGAGTGGTGTTCATCAGGTTGATAGAGAATCAATGTCCTCTTCATGACTGGTCTGAGGCCGCTCAGCACAAGTCTCAGGATACACCATGGCGAGCCCCCACCTACCTGAGACCTGCAGACCTTTGTGGTGATGTGGTGTCTCATGGAGTGGTCTGAGTGAAGCCAGTAGAGTTCATCAGGCTAAAACTAATTAGGATTTAGCCATGTGGAGGGAGGTCTCTTCATAGAAATGGTGGCACCAGTTTGGGCATAAGGGAGGAAATGGACATCCTTGAGGGCTCCCAAGAAAGTCTGTTCTGTTGGCCCAGGCTGACTACAGCCAGCAGCCGACAGCTTCCTCTGCAGGATGTGAGCTTGGCAGGGTGGGTCCACGGTAGTCTGAGGATGTGACTAATGCATCCTCCCGAGGCTCGTGTGGCATTGAGGGGAATGCTCAACCCACAAAATATGGTGTCTGTGTTTGGTTTAGGAGAGCGACTCAGCACAGAGACAATAGCGGTTGTCCCCCTCGGCCCCTTCTTAAAACCATACCACCCAATTTTTTGCTTCAGTCTGTCCCTCTGCCAGAACTCAGAGTGAGTACCTGTGAATGACATTTTATGCATTGCCCTTTAAGAGGCACCTGGGTTTCTCGCAGACTCCGGTCTCTCCCTGGTTTGTGGAATGACTGCTGATATTTACAGTCAGTTGCTATGAGGGCTCCTCTTTCCAGCACTGGTCTTTGGATTGGGGAACCAAGTGTGGGTTGAGAGCCCTCCCTCCTCAGTAGGAACCTTTGCAGTTGAGATATCCCCTCCAATTTTCAACTGCTGCATGTGGATGCAGAGCCAGCCCTTTCATGCCTCTGTGATCCCTATCAGTTTCTATGTGGCATCTTCATTAAATCCTTGCTTATAAGATTTATGTTCAGCTAGTGTTCAGTTTGTCCTTCAGGTTGATTGTTCTATAATTTAGTTGTAATTCCAGTATGGTTCTTGGAGGAAGTGAGTGTATCCTCCACCTACTCTGCTGCCCTCTTTGATCTTTCTTTGTCAGATTTTGGATCCCTTCTTTGTTTCTGTCTTTCCTCATGAAGGGGTGGAGTATCCTCAACTGAGAGGTGTAACAATAGAGATTCATGAAATGGAGAATTGCTTCTGGAAAGTGTAACAAAAGCAACTTTTGACTTGGTGTGAGAAGCTAAAGATACATAGAATTTTTTCTGTGCCAAGCTATGCTTAAAAACAAACAAACAAACAAAAAACAGATGTGAAAACCTAGCAATGGAGAGGATGGGTGGAAGGGTCCAAATCCAGGACCACTTAGCTATGAGGGCAGATTGTGTTGTAGAAAGTTTTGTAATTCTCTGTAAAAATATTAGTGGAAAAATATTTTATGATCCAAGAAAAGGGACATAATCCAAAAGAGAATGTCTGTGCTGCTAGTGGGGAGTCAGGAGAGAATTAACAGCTCCTTATTTTGCCAATGCCTTGAAGCCAGGTAAAGAGTTACACTGCCCACAAATGCACGTTGTGTATGCCAAGACACCCACAGTGGACAGAGCACTTGTGTAGTAAATAGGTCACAAACAATGATGACTAATTGACCACTCTCTCTGTCATTGTATAAGAAAGCAAAAAGGACCAATATGGAGATGAACCCCTATTTCCCTTCTTCAAAACGTGCAGAAAATAACTTTTTGCAGCGGGCACCCTTCCCTCCAAATCCAACAAAAATCATGAAAATATGAAGAGCTGACCAAGTGATGTTAAATATATTCTGTATGGCATAAATTCTTTCAAAATCAATATGAAAATAGAATCATTGATATTTAATGATAGGGTGCCCCTTCCAAGTTACTTTAACTGTAGAGTTGCATTTGCGTTCTCCTATAAATCATCCTGAAATTCATTTGGGGTTTCACTATGGAGTTGCACTTACTGTAGACATATATCCTAAACCAGATTACTTTTAATTAGATGTTTTCTAATCATAAAATGGTGAAAAATGAAACCAGTTACCACTTCATCTCTCAAATTAGATATAGAAACAATAATGTAACAGATGTCAAAGTGAGATTGCTTTCATTTCTTAATGAATGATTGATTTATGCCCTCACCTATTTTCTTCTCTCATTAATAGCATGCCCTTTGTTTTTCAAACTACTAAATGAATATTTAGTCTCTGATAGTGGAGCCAACTGCTTGACGTTAATACTACTGTGACAGTTGATACTATCATACAAGAAGTGATTTTCAAAATGGAGGTTTAAGATTCACTTTGTAGACCATCTATATTAACACTGTTATTCCACAGAGGAGAAAACTGAAACTAAAAGATTTTTTCATAGTGATTTTCTGTAAATTCTCTTTTTAAAAATGTGTTCATTCTTAGAATTAAGATATCAGCTTTCGGGTTAACTGAATTAACCACTTAAAATAGCTTTTCTACACCTTTTCTTACATTTCTATAAAACAGAAATAATAATATGTCCTTACTTTCTCTCACAGAATAATGTTTATGAAAATAAATGTCTCAAATGTTTGTCATAATAGAATTATTGTTTGGAGGATAGATGAGGATTATTACTTGAGATTAGGTCTATCTTTAGGTGGCAGAATACTGAACAAAGCAGAAAGGACTAGTGTTAAAACAAGAATCTATACACTTGTACGATAACAATAGAGCCTTTGGGCTATAATTTTAATGACAGCAATAGGATTTGGTGTCAAATATAGCACCCTAAGTTGAGCTGTCACCTAAATTTGGGTGAGGACTAAATGGAGAAAATAAGAAAATATGAATAACTTTACTGCCCAATGCTTGGTCTGTCAACTACTTTAGGTCGTATTTTGGTTAATCAAGTCTGTGAATCTTTTCTGAGTCTATTATTTTGGAAGAAAGTAACCTTTGACACAATTTGTTTCTTTTAACAGTTGTTCCTAAATATTACATTTTTTGTGATGGTAGAACTCCCCCCCACCCAAGGTTTAATCATTTGAACACAAAACTACTGAATGGGTTCTGTCTTAAAATGATGAACTATGATTGGCCTTGGCAATTGTTAAAGGGGGAAGATTAGTACACATAACCTATTTGCCATAGCTGTTAATATTGTAAACTGCCAACTTTGTCTTCTTTAAGTAAATTTTAGAAAATACAATTTTTCTTCCCAACAAAGACTGTTTTATAAAAGCAATCAGGTAATGACATGGAGTGTGCTTATCGTGCTGAAATCACACCACAGGGGTAATGAGAGGTGCATCACTGCACCTCTTGCTTTGTAATGACCCAAGGGTGTGATTATCTTATGATAACCACACTCCCTGTCATGCCTTATTGCTTATATATTCCACATGTCATAATGAATCCTGAAGCACTTTCTAGGTCTCCTAGCAAATGCAATTACTTTGAAGTACAGAAAGTAGCCAGCTTTTCTAGGTACACATTGATTTATATTGTATGCATTAGGGAGAATTATAAATGACTAATTTTAAGTGCCAACCAACTGACAAATATTGGAAAACTTTGGACTTTATGTCTTTTAAAAATCTTACTTTGGCTATTCTTCTTAAAATGTTTTATTCCCCTGTTCTAATTTTTATGACTGTTAAATTATTCTGTTTCTACAAGGAACATTATCCTCCTCCAAAACCACCAGGGAAATAACATCTATGATATGATTATCTTATAGTTCCTTGGTATGATGTTTTACTACAAAAAATTGGAGAGTGATGAGTTTTCCAACCAAAAATTTGTTTTATTTGATTTTAAGTGCCCATTATTCGGGAATTACAACAATTTTAGCTACAGATTTCTCGATTTTCAGGCATAACATTTGAGATGGGGTTATTAAGGGAACATTTTAATTTATTCCACATGATTACGAATTTTTCCCCCAAATGTTATAGTTGCTACATTAGTTCTACTTATTGTGTAGATTTTATCTTATTTGAAGATAACAATTAAGCTGTGAGATTCTTCATTGTAACTGTTAATATAGTAAAATTAAAATGAGTAGGATTAATAGCAGACATATAGGGAAGAAGAAAAATCAAGAGTAAGATATTTCTGAATTTAGTATGAGTCTTTAATATAATAAGACAACAAAGTAAAAAACTAAGCAATTGTTAGTGATGCAATCTACATGATTATCATAACACAGAGTGAATCTGCACCTCAGAGAGACGTTTCCAAGTAATTTTGTAACCTTCGAAATGTACAGAGCAGTCAGTATTTAAGTTCAACAGTTAAGTCTCTTGCAGAGAAAAATCTGCAATGTTATTTTTATCCTGTTATTGTAACCTAGGTGATGACGATGGCAGCCTTTTACAGTGACCACTGATGAGTTGATTCAATGTCTGTGCCAACTTCAGGATCAACCATGTTAACCTTAGGTCACCTCAAAGAAAACTGTGTATGAAAAAATGATGATTATTTAGCTACATGCTGCAAAGGCTGAGATTCTTCTGATTACCATAAAGGTCAAATATGCACATTTTGACTGCTGGTAATGAGTAGTTTTAAAGATGTTTTAGCCTTTTCTTAATCTTGCAGTGTCACTAGGCCTCTATTGTTATGCACCAAAGAATGTGCCTCTAATTGTACCATTTGCCCTATTGTATCTTGTACATAGAGCCAGTTGTGTGATGTAACTTGTGATAAACGCCTACCACATGTCCTAATAATTATTAGCCTTCAATAAATTGTATAATAAGGTAACTCAAGCCTGGAGATACCAAAGGTTCTTAAAAAGTTGAAAGCAATACTTAAAAAGCTCAAGCATCAAATTCAAATAATAGTGGAGAATAAAATAGAATATAAAAATACTCTTCAAGGAGTGAAAACCTTTTAAGAAATAGGAAATATCTTAAAATACTAGAAATGTGTGTGTGTGTATGCATATATATGAGTGAGTATATGTACATATATACACTTACAGATGTATAATATACATATACATATGTCCATGTTAATGCATATTTATTTTTAGATTATTTGAGTTTACTTTTTTAAAAAGAGGGGCTTTTTTTCAATCAATTCACCTAAAATTAATATATGTCGCAAATTATCTTATGGATAAATAATATAATTTGAGACTACGTATAAAATTAATTTTCTAGAGGAGAAATGGCAGTGGCACTTAACATTTGTAGGAAATGTGCATTATGATTGCACATTTAGCAGATCCAATCAATTAGTTCTTCAGGTATTTTCAAAGAAACAAGCTTTATAACCAACAAGTTCAAGTAGTTCAAAATACTACTATACACAAACAAACAACAACAACAACAAAAAGGAATTGAAATGTAAAATACTACTTCAATTATAAATCTCAACCAAAATCTCATGTTTCTCAATAAATTGAGTAGAAATGAAAATAATTCATTTTTTTTTCTTTTGTATATCAATGACTTCTTGGATTTTACTTAATAAGGGCATTTACTAACTTTTTTGACCTATTTTAACAGCTGTCAAACTTTTCAAAATCCAGGATAGGTGAGTAAATAGAAAAACTAAAAGTAACTGGGGAAGACACAAATTGAAAAGTGTGACAAATTAGAATAAAAACATATAAATATATGTTAATATTTGAAGTTTCTATATTTTTGACGTATTTGTTTTTAAAGAAGGTGGAAATGAAGATATAAGAATATAAGAGAAGTAGATTCCATGTAAACATAAGGTTAAAAAGTGAATTCAGTTTTGGCTTCTTGTGGATTTTCAATATTATTTCCTTAAAGTATAAGATGTTATGCTGAAGCTAGTGGTAGAGTGTTTCCAAAGTAAGACAATAAAATTTGAATTTTAGTACCATCTGAAAAAAAAAATAGCATTTTCATATTATTTGATCATACTGAGCTCTTTTACAAATAAACAGAACTTATTTTATTATGAACAGAGCAAGTAAATATATTCAGTAAATTAACAATCATAAATGCAACTTATCAAACACTTAAGATATAATGGTCATTAATTTATTTCTCAAGTAGTTCTTGCAGTCTATTGCACAAATCTATGATTTTGTCTGAATTTATGTATGTTTGTCTGAGTCTACATTACACCAAAAATCTATTTTAAAAGTAAGCATATTTGCCCAGATGGTGTGGCTCAGTGGACTGAGCGTCATCCCATGGACTAAGAGGTCCCACTTCAATTCCCAGTCAGGGCACATGCCTGGGTTACGTGCTTGATCCACAGTAGTGGGCATGCAGGAGGCAGTCAATCAATATATCTCTCACATTGATGTTTCTATCTCTCCCTTCCTCTCTTTCTAAAAAAATCAACAAAAACATATAAAAATTTTAAAAATAAAAATGAAGGTAATCATATTTATTCTGCATATCACTAAAATACTAAGTTTACATTTATGCCAGGACAGGTTTACAAATCTTATTTGGATTTATCAGAGCTTCAGTCATATGTAAAATCTATATTTCTTAGTTACAGAAAATAAAAAATAATAAAAGGTAGAAGGGCCTTAATTAAAAATACATATTGTTTGTTAAATCACTTTTTAAATTTGAGGCAATGAAAACCCCAAAATAAGAAAATATAATGTATTTCTATTTATTAATCAAGCAGGTTCTTCTTCTTTATTTTTTTGTATTTTGTTTAGAACAGTATAAGTGGGTTTACTGAACTTATGAATGTGACTTTTCTTAAATTTAATATTGTACATTTGAGATTAGTAGTTAAGGTAGCCTATTCTTTGGTAATGGTACTCTAGGGTATTGGGAAGTGTTGATTTTTTTTCTTTTTTCTTTTACATTATTTAAAATATATAAGTATGTACATAGAATCTTTTCCTAAACCTTTCACTTAAAATTATTTGGTGCCATTATGTGTGTGTGTCATAAAAAACACAAATAATATAAATTAATTAATAAAGCTAGCAGACAAATCCAGTTATAGGAATTTTTAACTAAAATGGAATAAGTTTTTAACCAATTTTTCTACACTCAGAAATAGGTAAATCGCTTCTTTGCACTATTTTCCACTAAAGTCTGTGTTTTGGTATGTACATGATTAAATGTTTATGTACAGAGTGCATAAACATCCCAGTGGCCTGCTGCAGTCACTTATTCTTGCTTATAAGAGCTGATAGTAATTTTCAGTAGTTTTGCAAACCAGATGTTAAATACATTCATTATTAAAATGTGAATTATATAAGCTCATGATGAAATAAATTAAAAGCAACAGTAGTAAATATTCAAAAGTCATCATATCCTAATTATTTTACTATTATATATGTTCTTGAGTTTATTTACATGTCTTATGAAAATATGATAAAAGTATTTTATAATGGGAATTCAGATGAAGATAGGTAAGTAGATCATCCCTCCATGACCACATCAAAATTACAACTAAGTTATATCCTGGATAACCTTCTGAAGACTAGCTGAAGTCCTATAATTAAGGGTGTAAACAAAAAATGAGATGGAGACTAGTAGGAGGGGCAGGAACTTAAAAAGGGCTGGCCTTGCACCCATGTATGGTGGTTGAGAATCTGGAGTGATATCTCAGCCTCAGAGGTCCTCCCTGAGTAACAAAGGATCTTAGCACCATGCAGGTACACCAGCTTAGAAAACCAATGACAGGAAGAGGAACCCATGTAATATCTGGGTATGAAAATCAGTGGAATTCAAGCTGCCTGGGTGAGACAAAAGTCTTCTGACAACCCAGGCATCCTCTAAAGGACAAGTGCACAAGTTCTTGCTTGCTGGCACTCATGCTGGGCTCCAAAGGAGGGATGGTGGCCCAGGGGAGTTTCAGACACATACAGAAAAAGACTGAGTTTTATGGTTTCTGGGAAAGGGCTGGAGGGACAGCTACTAATGTCCCTTTGTTGAGCCCTACTCCTGCATGGCCCACAGAGACCATCTTTCCTGTATTAAGCCCTATCCCAACACATCATTAGCTTAGTAAACATCATTAGCTCCTCCCTGAGAAATCCCCAAGACCTAGCCCTACCCAACTGAGGCACAGCCCAAGGCTCTCTTGGTGCCAACCAGCCTGGACCCTTGTTACAATTTTTCTTAAAAACACTCTCAGGGAATTCCGGTAAAGCTGGGAATTGTGGGGAGTGCCAGAGACACAAAAGAAGAAAATGAGTTGCATGGCTTCAGGTGATGGCCATATTCCTGATGGTCGACAGGCACCGCCTTTCCTGAGTAAAACCCTCCATACAGAGGGTCAAATCTTAATCTGCTTTAGCTGGTGAACCCTGGTAGCTCTGTCCTGACAACTTCCTGAGATTTCACCCTACACAACTTGCCCACAGCCAGAAGCTCTGTCAGAGACAACCAGCCTGGGCACACATTGAAGTCTTTCTTAAAAAAACTTATGAGAAATTCTAGTCAAAGTTAGGGGTGACAGAGACACACAGGAAGAAACTGAGTTGTGTGACTTCAGGACAAGGGTAATCTTTCTGCATTGTTGATAGGTGTTACCTTTCCTGTGTTGAGCCCTGACCCCCACAGGGCTTAATTTTAATCTGCATTAGCTTGGTGAACTCTACTAGTTCTACACTCATGACTCCCTGAAACACACTGCCACCATAAAGGTCCATAGACACCAGATGTGTGGTGGCTTGCCTCACTGTACTCTGACACTTCTTTTGAGTGGCCTCAGAGTTAACACTGGTGCTAAGTCTGAATCTGTATTAATCTGATGAACACAACTACCCCAACTTGGTGACTTCCTGAGATCCTACTTCACACATCTAACATAACACCCAAGACTCCTTCAGTGGTAGAGTATTACAGAGAGCCATTAGGCAGTGGCATGTCTCAGGTTGATTGAAGCCTTTTGCTACCTGCCATAGGCCAAATATTGTGGGCAGAAGACCTCAGATCACACCAAGGTCCCTCCCATGTGCACCTAGGCACAGTACAAGAAACTACTAACTATGAATAGCTTCCTAACAGGTAGTCCTGGGCCTATCACAGGAAGGGTCATCGACCTGCACCAGAGTCCTTCCCAAGAGATGCCAGAGCCATAACACCAGATGGCTGGCTTCAAACCACAACAGAGCACCACCGAATAAGCTTCATAAGCAGCACACCCAAAGGGAGGTAGTGGAAGGCACCAGATCCTCCTGGGGAAAAATCCACTCCAAGGAGTTAGCCTTCAAACAGCAGCTCAAATGCTATGGCATTGGCAAATACAGCCAGCCAGTCTGAGTGTCAGTTTCACCAATTGACATGCCAACTTCAATTAAGGCTTAACTACTACAGGAGGTCATAACAATCCACACAAGGAATACTCCTGGAATACCCAGCTCATGTGATCAGAGAGACTGCACCAGTGGCACCAGAGGACAGCAAATTCATAACACCACCCTACGAAGATTGGGAGACATGGCAGATCTACCTAAAACATAAAAACTAACACAGACAAGCAGGCAAAATTGAAATACAAAGAAACATATCTCAAATGAAAGAAAAGGAAAAAACTCCAGAAAAAAATGACATTAAGGCAAGCAATCTATTTGAATGTAAAATAATTGTTATAAGGAAGCTCAAGGAGAGAGAGAAAATGGCGGCGGAGTGAATGGAAGCTACACAGACGATCTGCCAGGACCAAATGGGAATTGCAACCAAAATAAAGACAAATCATCAGGAAAAAGCAACAGAAAAGCAGCGAGAGAGGACCATACAACCAGGGACACTGAATGAGCCTGGTAGGATCTACATAGGTGCGAGAGGGTGGCGGGCTGGGAGCCCACGGACAGCAGCAGCCTTAGCTGTGTGCAGCATGCCCGCCCTTAGGGTTAAGATCTCAAGCGGCTCCAAAGCACAGAGGGCCAGGACACAGCACTAAATAGCTATAGCCACTCACATGGGGTTCCGGCAGAGGGAGGGCGGACTGGATTGGAACTCTGTGGGGACACCCAGGTTTGGAGGGTGCTCAGAGTTTGTGCTGAGTCACAGCCACAAAGGACGGGGGCCAGCTTGCTCCTTCCCGGAGCTGTGGCAGCCCCAACCTCAAAGATTCGACCCAAACCAGGCAAGCAAAGAAATGCAAATTGAGGTTCATTAACAACCAGCATCGGCCCAACCCTCGGGAAATACTCTTACACTATAAACATCTGAGGGAGTTTCTCATTCCACTGAGAACCCAAGGCTTTTCAAGTAACTGAGGCTAATAGCCTTCAGGCAAAAAGCTAGAGAATAACTGAACCTTTCCTGAGCTTGCAAATCTACCCAGGAAAGTGAGACTTGACAGTGGTGTTTAAGAAGGGCCGTCTGTGATCATCCAAACCCAGTAGAGAAAGCCACAAATAACAGAACACCAACAACCACAGGGAAAATTTGGCAGGCTCCAATACCCACTGAGATAGCCAAAATGGTGAAACAAAGAAACAAATCCCAAATGAAAGAACAAGAGAACTCTACCAAAGATGAGATCAATGAAATGCAGTTAAGCAAATTATCAGAGGTAAAGTTCAGAGCCATGATCCTGAGTAAATTAAACAGCATGAGTAAGGACATCAACACCATGAGTAAAGATATAGAAACACTGAAAACAAACCAAGTGGAAATGAAGAATGACATAGCAGAAATAAAGAACACATTGGAAGGACTGACCAGCAGAGTAGAAGAAGCAGAGGACTGGATCAGTGAATTAGAAAACAGAGTAGAAAAAAATCAATCAATCAGAAAACCAAAAGAAAAAAACAATTAAAAAACAGGAATATAGCTTAAGATCTGTGGGACAACTAAAAACGTAATAACATTTGTATCATAGGAGTCCCCGAAGAAGAAAAAATGAGCAAGGGATAGAGAATATATTTGAAGAAATAGTGACAGAAAACTTTCCTAACTTGGTGAAGGAAGAAGGCATTCAAGTTCAAGAAGCACAGAGAGCCCCAAGTAAGAAGAACACAAACAGGCCCACACCAAGACACATAATAATTAAAGTGCCAAAAATTAAAGACAAAGAGAGAATCCTAAAGGCAGCAACAGATATGCAACAGGTTACCTACAAAGGAACCCCCATAAGGCTATCAGCTGACTTCTCAACAGAAATACTACAGGCCAGAAGGGAATGGCATGAAGTAATCAAGGTCATGAAAAACAAGGATCTGAATCCAAGACTACTCTATCCAGCAAGGCTATCATTCAAAATAGAAGGTCAAATAAAGAGCTTCACAGACAAAAAAAAGTCTAAGGGAATATATTAGCACCAAATCTGCACTGCAAGAAATGTTAAAAGGACTGCTGTAATTAGTAGAAGAAATAGGAACAAAAATGTAACCACACTGAACAAAAATGGCAATAAATAAGTACATATCAATAATCACCTTAAATGTAAATGGATTGAATGCTCCGATAAAAAGGCACAGAGTAGCTGACTGGATAAGAAAGCATGATTCACATATATGTTGTTTACAAGAGACCCACCTCACAAAAAAAGACTCACATAGGTTGAAAGTAAAGGGATGAAAAAAATCTTCCAAGCAAATGGAAAGGAAAAAAGAACTAGGGTAGCAATACTCATATCTGATAAAATAGATTTCAAAATGAAGACCATAACTAGAGGCAAACAAAGCCACTACATAATATTGAAAGGGTCTATCCAACAGGAAGATATAACCTTGGTAAACATATATGCACCCAATATAGGAGCACCAAAATATATTTAAAATCTTCTGGAGGACTTCAAAGGAGAAATCGACAGCAATACAGTCATAGCAGGAGACTTCAATACCCCACTGACATCAATGGATAGATCATCTAGACAAAAAATTAACAAGGAAACAGAAATTTTAAATGAAGCACTAGATCTAATGGATTTAATAGATATATACAGAGAATTACACCCCAAAACTGCAGAATTCACATTATTCTAAAGTGCACATGGACATTCTCAAAGATAGACCACATGTTAGGGCACAAACTAAGTCTCTACAAGTTCAAGAAGATTGAAATCATATCAAGCATCTTTTCAGATCACAATGGCATGAAACTAGAAATCAATTGCAGCAAGAACATGCAAAGACATTTGAAGATATGGAGGCTAAATAGCATGTTATTGAACAATGAATGGGTTACCATGGAGATCAAGGAAGAAATTAAAAAATTCCTGGAAATCACTGAAAATGAACACACAACAACACAAAATCTATGGGATGCAGCGAAAGCAGTTCTGAGAGGGAAGTTCATAGCGCTACAGGCTCACCTCAAGAAAGGAAAAATTTCTAATTGACTACCTAACCTCACAACTTAAAGAACTAGAAAGCAAACAAAAAGAAAACCCCAGAGCAAGTAGAAGGAAGGAAATAGTAAAGATCAGAGCAGAAATAAATGACATGGAGACCAAAAAAACAATTCAAAGGATCAATGAAACAAGAAGCTGGTGTTTTGAAAAGATAAACAAGATTGATGGGCCCTTAGCTAGACACACCAAGAAACAAAGAGAGAACCCAAATACACAAAATCAGAAATGAAAGAGGAGAAGCAACAACTGACACCACAGAAATACAAAGGATCCTTAACAAATACTATGAATATTTATGTGGCAACAAATTCAACAATCTAAGTGAAATGGACACATTTCTAGAAACACATAGTCTCCCGAAACTGAACCGGGAAGAGATAGAAAACATGAACAAGCCAATAAAAACAAAGGAAATTGAAGATGTAATCAAGACCCTCCAGCAAACAAAAGCTCAGGCCCAGACGGCTTCATCGGGGAGTTTTACTGACCATTCAAAGAACTAACACCCATTCTCCTCAAACTATTCCAAAAAATTCAAGAAGAAGAAAGAATTCCAAACTCGTTTTGTGAAGCAAGCCTAATTCTAATTCCAAAAGCAGTAAAAGACACTACAAGGAAAGAAAACTTCAGACCAATATCCCTGATGAACATAGATGCCAAAATCCTTAACAAAATACTAGCAAATCAGATCCAGCAATACATCAAAAAAATTATTCACCATGACCAAGTGGGATTCATCCCAGGGATGCAAGGCTGGTACAATATTCGCAAATCAATAAATGTGATACATCACATAAACAAAATAAAAGATAAAAACCATATGATCATATCAATAGACGCTGAAAAAGCATTTGACAAAATGCAGCACCCAATTCTGATAAAAACGCTGAGCAATGTGGGACTAGAGAGATCATGTCTCAATATAATAAAAGCGATATATGAAAGACCTACAGCCAACATCATACTCAATGGACAAAACTAAAAGCATTTCCCTTAAGAACAGGAACAAGACAAGGATGCCCACTCTCACCACTCTTATTTAACATAGTACTGGAAGTCTTAGCCACAGCAATCAGACATGAAGAAAAAATAAAAAGGATGCAAATTGGAAAGGAGGAAATGAAACGGTCATTACTCGCAGATGATATGATATTATACATAGAAAACCCTAAAGACTCCATAAAAAATATACTAGACTTAATAAATGAATTTGGCAAAGTAGCAGGATACAAAATTAACGTCAAGAAATCGAGGGCATTCTTATACACCAACAATGAACTCACAGAAAGAAAACAAACAAACAAAAATCCCATTTACCATCACGGCAAAAAATTAAGATACCTAGGAATAAACTTAACCAAAGAAGTAAAGGACCTATTTGCAGAAAACTACAGGACTTTGAAAAAAGAAGTAGAGGAAGATATAAAAAAGTATAAGCACATACCTTGTTCATGTATTGGAAGAATTAACATCATTAAAATGTCCATACTACCCAAAGCAATCTACAGATTTAACGCAATGCCCATCAAAATACCAACGACATATTTCACAGAATTAGAAAAAATGCTTCAGAAGTTCATATGGAACCAAAAAAGACCCCAAATAGCTACAGCAATCTTGAAAACGAAGGACAAAGTAGGCAGGATCACAATACCGGATATCAGGTGATACTACAAAGCTACTGTAATCAAAACAGCCTGGTACTGAGACAAGAACAGGTACATAGATCAGTGGATTAGAACAGAGAACCCAGAAATTGACCTAAAACATTGTGCTCAATTAATATTCGATAAAGGTGGCAAGAGCATACAATGGAGTAAAGACAGCCTTTTTAATAAATGGTGTTTGGAAAATTGGACAGCTACATGCAAAAAAAATGAAACTAGACCATCAATTTACACCATACACAAAAATAAACTCAAAATGGATAAAAGACTTTATGTGACTCATGAATACATAAAAATCCTAGAAGAAAATGTAGGCAACAAAATTTCAGACATCACACGCAGCAGAATTTTCACTGATACAATGTCTAATGCAAGAGAAACAAAGGAAAAGAATGAACACATGGGACTACATCAAACTCAAAAGCTTCTGCACAGCAAAATAAACAACTATCAAAGCAGAAAGGCAACCCAGTGTATGGGAGAGCATAACTGCCAATGATACATCAGATAAGGGATTAATTTCCAAAATATATAGAGTGCTCACACAACTCAACAAAAGGAAGACAAAGAACCCAATTAATAAATGGGCAGAGTACACAAATAGACACCTCTCCAAACAGGACATACAAATGGCCAAGAGACATATGAAGAAATGCTCAACATCACTAATCCTCAGAGAGATGCAAATTAAAACAACAATGAGGTATCACCTCACACCTGTCAGAATGGCCACCATCAATAAATCATCAAACAACAAGTGTTGGTGAGGATGTGGAGAAAAAGGGACTCTAGTACACTGCTGGTTGGAATGCAGACTGATACAGCCACTGTGGAAAACACTATGGTGTTACCTCAAAAAATTAAAAATTGAATTGACATTTGACCCAGTGATCCCACTTCTAGGAATTTACCCTAAGAAGCCTGAAACACCAATCCGAAAGAATATATGTACCCCCATCTTCATAGCAGCGCTATTTACAATAGCTAAAATCTGGAAACAGCACAAGTGTCCATCAGTAGATGAATGGATAAAAAAGCTGTGGTACATATACACAATGGAGTACTATGCAGCTGTAAGAAAGATCTCTTATCCTTTGAGACGACATGGGAGGATCTGGAGAGTATTATGTTAAGCGAAACAAGCCAAGCAGGGAAAGACAAATATCATATGATCTCACTTATTTCTGGAATACAATAAATATAACAGTCTGAGGAACAGGGTAGTCCTAGAGACGTGGAAGTAGGGTACAGACTGACAATTGCCAGAAGAGGGGGTGGGGGAGGGGAGCGATTATCCACAGAACTTGTACGCATGTATGCATAACCAATGGACATGGACAAGAAAACTGGGGATGGGACAGGGAGAGAGGGGGAGGAGGGAGTCAATGGGGGAAAAAGGAGAAACATCTGTAACAAAAATAAATTAATTAATTTAAGAAAATACTGTACTCCAAAAAAAAAAGAAAAAAGAATAAAAGGATGCTCAAAGAACTTAGTGATAATTTCAACAAAGAAATATCAAGCATAAAAAAAGAACATAGAAGCAATGAAAAAGAACAGGTCAGAAAATGAAGAATACATTACAAAGAATCAATAACAGATTACACGAAGCAGAAAACCAAATGAGGCATTTGGAAGACAAGATAGTAAAAATCCCCTAATCACAAAAGCAAAAATAAAAAGAAAGGAGTATAATTTAAGGGACTTTTGGGCCAATATGAAACATAACATCATGTGCAAAATTAACCTGAAGAGGTTCACATCAAGACACATCAGAATTAAAATGGCAAATGTTAAAGACAAAAAAAGAATTTTAAAAGCAGTGAGAAAGACGGTTACCTATAAGGGAGCTCCTATAAAATTGTCAATTGTATTCTCAATTGAAACTTTTCAGGCCAGTAGGGATTGGCACAAAATATTAAAAGTGATGAAAAGTAAGGACTTACAACCAAGACTACTCTATCCAGCAAGCCTATCATTTAAAATTGGAGAGATAAAGAGTTACTCAGACAAGAAAACATTAAAGGAGTTCATCACTACCAAATAAGTATTACAAGAAATTTTAAAAAAGAAGAAGGAAATAAAAGTAACATAAATATGAATGATAAAATAATAACTATGTACTTATCAAAATCACTTTAAATGCAAAGAAATTATATACTCTAATTAAATGACATAAAGTAGCTAAATGGATAAGAAAAAAGATCCATATATATTCTGTCTACAAGAAACCCACTTCAGATCAAAAGACACAGACAGACTAAAAGTAAAGGGATACAAAAAGTTATTTTTGAAAATAAAAATTTTAAAAATGTGGTATAGCAATACTTATATCAGACAAAATAGACTTTAAAACAAAGGCTATAATACAAAACAAAGGGGGACATTACACAAAAATATACAAATCAATCCAACAAAAGGATGTAAACCTTGTAAACATTTATGCACCCAACATAGGAGCTCCTAATTATATAAAGTAAATATTGATGGACATAGAGAGGTTGATAGTTAATACATTAATCATAGAGGAGTTTAACATTCCATTGACATCAATAGATAGATCTTCCAGACAGAAAATAAAAAGTGAAATAGCAGCTTTAAATGACACATTAGAGCAGGTGGATTTAATTGATATTTTTAAATCATTTACCCCAAAGCAGCCAAATATACATTTTTTCAAATGTACATGGAACATTTTCCCAGATAGACCACAAGTTAGACCACATAAAAAAAAAAATAACAAGTCTTAGTAAATTTAAGAAAATAGAAATCATATCAAGAATCTCCAAACACAATGATATGAAATTTGAAATCAATTACAAAAAAAAAAAAACCCACCCAAGCACATGGAGACTAAATAATATGCTGCTAAACAATGAATAGGTTACCAATGAGGTCAAGAAAGAAATCGAAGGATACTTTGAAACAAATGATGATGAAAACAAAATGACCCAATATCTATGAAATACAGCAAAAGCAGTCCTAAGGGGAAATTCATAGCAATGCAGGCCAACCTCAATAAAGAAGAAAAATTTCATGTAAAGAATCTTAAATTTCATATAATGGAACTAAGAAAGAAAGCCCAAAGTGAGTATAAGGAAGGAAATATAAATATTAGAGCTTAAATAAACAAATAGTTTCTATAAAAACAATTCAAAAGCTGGTTGTTTGAAAAAATAAACTAGATGGATAAATCTTTAGCCAGAATCATCAATAAAATGATGAGAGGACCCAAATAAATAATATCAGAAATAAAAAGGAGAACTGACAATTGGCATCTTAGATATACAAGGGATTATAAGAAAATGCTACAAGCAACTATGTGTTGAGAATACAGACAATTTAGAAGAAATGGATAAATTCCTAGAAACACGCAATCATTCAAAAGTGAATAAGGAAGAAACAGGAAATATGAGCAGATCAATTAAACCAACGGAATTGAAGCAATAATAAAAATTTTTCAAGAAACAAAATACTGAACTGGATGTTTTGAAACATTCAAAGAAGAACCAACACCTATTTTTCTAAAATTATTGTTAAAAATTCAAGAGGAAGAATGACTTCCAAACTCATTTTATGAGGCCAGCATTATCGTAATTTCAAAACCAGAAAAAGACCTTACAAGAAATAAAACTATAGGCTAATATCCCTGATGAACATAGATGCAAAAATCCTAAACAACAGATATAAGCACATCAAATTCAGCAATACATTAAAAAGATCATATGTCATAATCAAGAGGGAAGCAGTTGATCTAACATCAGCAAATCCATTAATATGATACACCATATAAACTAAATAAAGAATAAAAATCATATGATTATATCAATAGGTGCAGAAAAGCATTAACAGAAAGCATGCATTTATGGCAAAAATTCTCAACAAAGTTGGAATACCTCAACATAATAAAGACCATATATGACAAACCCACAGCTGACATCATACTCAATGGGGAACAGCTAAAAAAAAACTTTTCCTTAAATAGTAATAAGACAGAGACGTCCACTTTCACCACTCTTATTCAACATAGTATTGGAAGTCCTAGTCATAGCAATCAGACAAAAAGAAGAAATAAAAGGCATCCAAATTGGAAGGGAAGAAGTAAAATTGTCATTATTTGCAGATGCCATGATGCTATATATGGAGAACCCTAAAGATTCCATTAAAAAACTACTAGCACTGATAAATTCAGTAAAAGAGAAGAGTACAAAATTAATATTCAGAAATCAGTGGCATTTTTATACAACAATAACAAAGTATCAGAAAGGAAAACTGAGGAAACAATACACCAATTATGAACTATCAGAAAGAGAAATTAAGAAAAAACAGTTCCATTTACAATTGCATCAACAATAAAATACAATACCCAGGAATAAATTCAACCAAGGAAGTAAAAGACCTATACTCTAAAAATTGCAAGACAATGAAGAAAGGAATTGAAGGACATACAAAGAAATGAAAGTATATACTATTCTTATGGATACTGAGAATTAACATCTTTAAAATGTCCGCATTATCCAAAGTAATTTATAGATTCAATGTGATCTCTGTCAAAATAGCAATGGCATTACTCACAGGACTAGAATAAATAATCCTAAATTATATATGAAGCCACAAAAGATCCTGAATAGCCTCAGCAATCTTTAGAAAGTTGGAGGTATCATGCTACCTGATATCAAATAACACTATAAGACTATAGTAGTGAAAATAGTCTAGTACTGGCATAGAAACATACACAGAAAAGAGAGCCCAGAAATAAATCTATGCCTATATGGTCAATTAATAATTGACAGAGTTGGCAAGGATACACAATAGTGTACAGATAGTCTACTCAATAAATGGTGCTGAAAAAAATTGAACCTTTAGATGCAAAAAAATTAAGCTAAACCACCTTCTTATATCACATATAAGAATAAGCTCAAAATGGATTAAAGACTTAAATATAACACTTAAAATTATAAAACTAGAAGAAAACATAGTCAGTAAACTGAAATTCCTCTTAGTAATATTTTCTGATATATCTTCTTGGGCAAGGGAAACAAAATAAAATATAAGCAAATGGGACATCAAACTAAAAATGTTTTTGTGCAGCAAAGGAAACCATCAACAAAATGAAAAGACAAGCTACTGAGTGGGAAAAGACATTTACCAATGATACATCTAATAAGAAGTTAATATCCAAAATTTATTAAAAAAACTCATACAACTTAACACCAAAGAGCAACAACAAATAATCCAATTTTAAAATGGTCAGTATTTCAAAAGCTTATGAGGTGAGTCTTGTTTTGCTTTGGCCTTTATGAGGCTGCCTACTTCCTGCCATGCCCCATCCCATCATTGGCATTGCAACATTTATCCTCTTGCCAATAGAATCAGTATTTTCACTGTTGCTCCAATGCATTTGAAATGGGTTTGCGCAGGAAATAAAGTGCTAACTCCAAAACAACAATGTATATCATGCACACTATTCATCATTTCTCCACTTTTCCATTCTAGATATGTTTAACCCCCTTGTCTAATCTAGCTTAACTAAAGTGGTTATTCAATGAATGACCATTGAATGACCATTAAATGAATGCAAATGATACAATTAAGAATAAATCATGTTTGAATAATATGATCTCCTTCCCAAATATGAATTCACACTAAAGTTTTTATTTGAATGCAATAAAAATTTTAAATGTGTCAATCCACCATACGTCTTTCCTCTTAGAGTGAGTTGGTCCAAGGACTACTGGTTCTTCTCCTCTGGTCCTTTGTACGCTGAATCTTACAGAGCAAACCTTTGCCTACCCCAATAGACACACAAGGTGGGAAATCTGCTCATATATAAGAAATACTTTGCCTTACTACATATAAAAATATATGTATATTATAAAAAATTCATATTCAGAAGTATATGGAAAAAAGCAAAGATCACTTAAAATCCTACCACAATTAGATGTCAACATTAATGTTGTGGTGATGATACCTTTCAAGAATCTCTTTCATATATACACAGTCATTAACATTTCACAAAAGGGAACACATCAAACATTTATTTTTATTCTTAAATCTTGTTTCTTGTTAGTAACCCTTCCTCTCAGTTTCTTTATGCTCATATCTCCCTCTTCTGACCTTGTAGTGAATATTAATAACTTTGTGTACATTCTTTATCCCTTTATATATGATCATGTAATCATATATAAGTATTTGTATATCGTCCTTCTGTCTTTGATAAACTTAAATGATAATACCTCTTTTCATTGTCTATGCTCTGCACAAACTGAGAAATAAAACAACAGAAATAGAAAATAAAGAACAATATAATTTTTATACCATGTTAAATTGGAAGATGTGAAAGCATGGGTGATAATGGTGACGGGATTAAGCACAAAAAAAAAAGACTCATGGACACAGGCAATAGTTTGGTGATTGCCAGAGGAAAGGAGGTGGGGACAGGTAGAAGAAAGGAAAGGGGGAATCAATAGTGATGGAAGGAGACTTGAATTGGGGTGGTAAGCATACAATACAATATACAGATGATGTATTGTAGAATTGTATACCTGAAACCTGTATAAATTTATTAAGCAATGTCACCCCAATAAATTCAATTATAAATAAATGGAAAGAAAAAAAAAGACAATGTATCTACTCAGTTGCAGATTCACGCTGCCTTAACCAACAAATAAGAGGTGCTGCTGAGCTGTGACAGGTTTCCCACCTTCTGTTCCGTGTGGGAAGACCAAGGCCTGATCTATAAGATTTAGGGTACAGAGGAACAGAGTGGGAGAAATAGCATTCCCTGTGGGTAGGCTGGCTCCACAAGAAAAGTTGTGGGTAGGTTAACAATGAACTTCCCCAGGGCCTATAGCTGCCTGTGGAGTTTCAGAACACAACAATTTCCCCCCGAGGGTCTTCCAACCCAAATAAACAAAATGGTGGATATGAGTCAAATGTTTATTTTTCCTCAGATTATCTACTGATGTCACTTCACCTGCCTGGGAATTATAATTTGAGGTCCCTCAATGTGAGAAGAATGTCAGGAGTGCTAAGTTTTTCTCCCAACACATGAATTATAGATTTCTTTTTTGTATCACTTAAATAAAATGATATTTGTCTCGCTTACCAATACATCAAATAAACTTTTCAATATTTACAGGTATAGACCTAACTCATTCTTTGTAATAGGAGCAGGTTCTTCACAGTAAGGATGTACCACAATTTATTGAACTATTTAATTTCTATATGATTGCTTTCCTGTATCAGTTATAATTTCATGTAGTTAATATCTATCTTCTTAAAAATATATTCTGAATATCTCATTTTAATTAGAGGTCTGTCCAAATATATATGTACATTCTTTTAGATTTTTAGGGCTTTATTTATTTTTACTTATATATGTAAGGCTTTATCAAGAATGGGGCAAACTATACCCAATAAAATGATTACTACTATAAACAATATTTTATTTAACATCTTTGTACATAGGGCTTTAATGTGCTGGTCTTGTTATTTCTGTGGGATAGATTTCTTAGAGTGAGACAATTGAGTTGATGGACATGTGCAATTTTAATAGATATTACTAGGCTTTCACATAGATTGAAACAGTTCACATTTCCACCAGCAATGTATAAGGATATATTTGCTGGAACATCAACTAGCACAAAATATTCCTACTTACTTTTTCATATTTGCAAATCTGATGATTGTAATGTGATAGCTTCGTTTTGTGTTGGCTTGCACAGTAAGATCTGTGATAAAAATTCACTTTTTGGAGTGGCCTTTCCAGTTTAATATATCTATAATAGCCAACAGCCCTAATCATCATACTCTATATCTTTTTCTTCATTTTTAAATTTTGTACCATCTATCTCAGGCTACACATTTTTATTTGTATATAGTTTCCTCCACACCCCTCTAAAATATAAGCTTCATAGTAGTAATTACTTTGTACTTTTTTGACTGGTATTGAATTCCAATCAACTAGAATTAAACAAACAATTTTTATTTGCCTGAACATAGGTTAAGTATTTTTTCATTATTCACTGGTTCTTTGGATTTGCTCTTTTTGAATTCTTATTCATATTATTTAACCATATTTGTAATCATTTTATCAATTTCAACGTGCTTTAATATATTATAGGTATTATTATCTTGCATGTACTTTGCAAATATATTTTTATTTTACCTTATTTATAATTACTTTTCCTTTTATAGTTTTAATTTGTATATAGCAAACATATCTTTCTTTTATATATTCTGAATATCCTATCTTAAAATGATTCATCCAAATATATATGTATGTTTGAGGTTTTATTTATTTTTACATTTAAGGCTTTATTTTATTTAGGGTGAAGATGAATCTAGCTTTATTTTATTCCAAATGGATATCTACTTATACATGCAACATTTTAAAGTTAATCATTATTCTCCATTCCATGGAATTGCCATCTTTATTATATATTAAAATTTTTACCCACTAAAACTCCTTGGCTCTCTATATACTCAATCTATTTGTCTATTTCTATTTTGATAACAATACCTTTATATGTTATTTTAATAACTGAAAAAACATGTCTACTCTTATTTCTAAAATATTATTAGTTACTCTCATGAAAATGTTTTATGGATATTCTTTACCTCAAAAATTTCTAAATAGGGCATTGTTTGACATTTACTTAAATTTCAGTTATTAATTTCAGGTATAATGTATATTTTGTGTGATAGCTAATCATTCAATCTAAGAACATGTGTGTTAGTTACATACTGTTGGATAACAAATCATCCTAAAATATACTGACTTCAAATAACAATTATTAGTTATTATCTCTCAAGTTCTGTTTCATAAATTTTGGAGTAACTTGAGTAGAAGACTCTCATTTGGGATCTCCCATGAAGTTGCAGTAAGATGATGATGACAGGAGGTAGGGTGACTCAAGTTTCTTCACAGGAGATGTCTGATGCCAAGGTCACATTGTAAGATGGGCTATAAGGTGTTGCAGCCAACATGGGAAATTACCATCTCCCACAATATGGCTTGCATTTTAATGTATTATGTCCTTGTTTTATAGATTTTAGTAGAATTTCATAGTTTCAGTTTCATGAGTCCTGAATATTTTAAGTTAAATTTACTTTAAAATATTTTATAATTGTTTTTGTTGTAAATTATATATATAATATATTAATATATAATATTATAACTATATATTCATTATATAATAATAATATATATATAATATATATCTCTATCTTCTTTTTGAAAGCATAAAGGAAAGTTACTAATATTTAATTATTTTTCTTAATTCAGCCACTTACTACATTTTTTCATAAATTCAAATAGTTCATAATAGAATATTTTTTCATGGATATTCAGTAATGTTATTAGCAGAAAGAGATATTTTTTTCCAAATGATACCAAAAAGTCTTTTTCCTTTATTATAGACAGGAGTATATCTAAAGAAATGTTTAATAACTCTGGATGCCAAGCTTTCTGTTCTTGTTCCTTACTAGATTAATGCCTTCAATTTATTTTATTAAATAAACTTTATTACAGTAAATTGATTTCTTTATATTTATATTGCAACTGAATTGCCTATAAACATTGGCATTATCTGTACTTTACAAATTAGAAAGAACTGTGAAGCATCTGGCATTAGTGTTCTTTTAAATAATAATTTTAGAGTCACTATTTTAGTCTCTTCTATGGTACTTTCCTTATTTTCTACTTTTGCCTATATTCACTTTTATTATTTATATTTTTCTAAAGAATCATTAAATTCCTCCAGATTTTCCACTTTATTTCTAGACTTATATTTCTTATTTACTTATCCACTCAATTAATTGTTATTTTTCTGGATCTCAGATTGAGAGGGTTAGGTTAATCATACTATTTTGTGTTTCTTGCACAACTCATGGCTTTCTACTCTTTTTCTAATACAGGGAGTGGCAGAAATCATGGCAATTTTTGTTATCTTTCAGATGATCCTCTCAATACCCTATGTTCAAGATTTTTATTAACATTGAAATCAGTCATGTCTCTCTTCATCTCAAAGTCACCCAGTGGACCTCTATTAACTCTCTGACCTTAATTTTTCTACCACTGTTCCTTTCTCTCACTCTGTTGCAGGTACCCTGACTATGTTGTGCCTTCTCAAATATGCCAGGATATTCCTTTCTTTAGTGGGAGCACTTTTGCTTAGATAATGCCACAGGTTACCAGTGATCTCCTTCAAGTCTTGGCTATATAGCTCACTTTCTTAGAGAAGCCTTCTATAACTATCACATTTAAAACGGCACCTCCTGCCCTGGCCTGTTTGGCTATGTGGGGAAAGGAAGGAAGAGAGAGACAAGCCCACCTGGGCAGAGATTTTTACCATTTTTCATACTGTTTGCTCAGAATATTAAGAAACTTATAACTAAATATTTGTTCAAAAATATGTTACACACTGCAGTTATTGGTAATCTCTCCATGTGGTCTCTCCAACATGATGGTTTAGGGTAGCCAGACTTTTTATATTGCAAAGCTATGTGAGGAAAGGAAGGAAGAGAGAGACAAGCCCAGGGGGAGAGAAAGCCAAGCAAAAGCTATGTTGTGTTTATGATCTAGCTTCAGAAGCCACTTCGAGTCACTCCACCATATTTTATTGGTCAACTACAAAGATATATGCAGATTAACAGAAAGGAACAACTTGTATAAAAATTATTTTTCCTTCAAGAAAATCATTACAGTTGTATCTGATTTTCTGATCCTTAAAAAAAAAAAAAAAAAAAAAAAAAAAAGCTTTAGAAAACGTTACCCTTTCTATTATTTTTATTGTTTAATTATTTTTATTAATTCTGATTTCTTGCTATTCGTTTATTTTGTTATTTTTATATTTTCTTGAGATGTTATAATTTTTATGTTTTATTTCTCTTTTTAAATAAGAAAATATTTAAGAATTTAAATTTTCCTCTCTGGATAGCTTTATCAGCATACCATAGGTTTTTGTAAAAGTGTTATCATTTTCATATTTTATAAATTTAAGAAAATTAGGTTTTATGTTTTCTTTGGATAAAGTTTCTTATTTTTCAAAATGTTCAAATATATACATAATTTTAAAAAATTATTTTTAATAATAATTGTGATGAAATAAAATTGTCTGTAAAGTTTCTATATTTCCTTGTAGCCAATTGCAAATAATTATTTAATCTATTTCATGGACATTTAAAAATGTGTGTTTTCTATTTTTATCTATTGTATTGTGTTATTTCATTGAATTAATCAATTCTTCTATGTCTTTAATTATATATATATATATTTAAGTATAGTTAGCATGCAGTCTTATATTGGTTATATTAGTTTCAGGTGTACAATATAGTAATTTGACATTTTTATACCTGACAATGTGATCACCCCACTAATTATCATAATCATCTGTCATCGTGTACACTCATCACAATATTAGTGACTATATTCCTCTTCCCCTTTTCACCCAACACAACCCCCACCCTTCTGGTAACCATCCCTTTGGTCTATGTTTCCATGAGTTTGTTTTTGTTTTAGATTCCACATATGAATGAAACGATATGCTTTTTGTCTTTCTCTGCCTAACTTATTTCACTTAGCATTATACCCTCTGGATTCATTCATATTGTTGCAAATGGCAAAATTTCATTCTTATTGCTGTATAATGTTTCATTGTAGTCTATATACCACATTTTTTAATTCATTTATCTATCAGTGAACACCTAGGTTGCTTCCATATGTTGGCTATTGTGAATAATGCTGCAAAATGAACATAGGGATGCATTTATCTTTTTGAATTAGTGTTTTTGTTTTTGAGGGGTAAATACGCAGAAATGGAATAGCTGGGTCAATTAACCTGGATTATCTAGGTTATAATATAATCTAGATATTATATTGATATAATCACAAGTACCTTTACAAGAGACATATAAGTATACCACAGACTACAGAAGAAGAAGACAATATAAGGATAGAAGTAATATTCTATGCTACTGGCATTGAAGATAGAGAAAGGGGCCTCGAGCCAAGGAATGCAAAGAATAAAGCTCTAGCAGTGTGTGATGACTTCCCAATACAAGTTAATGTGATCTTTCTATGACTATTAATCCTAGTGTATTCAGTCCTCATATCCCTTAATTCTAGTTCTTTTCCATGTAGATACTTGTGTCAGGATCACGCTGGGCACCAACATGGTAGAGTAAGAGAAATATTGGATGATTTTAAGATGACACATTAAAGCCAAGACTCATTCACAATTTTTCTGACACAGAACTATATCCAAGGAATAATATAATGGATATACATAAAGGTACTGCTTTTGAGTCATCCAAAAAAATTCTCCATACAGACTTTATAAAAAGATTTAGCATGCCCTGATTAGGTGACTCAGTTGGTTGGAGCATCACCCCGCACACCAAAATGGAAGGTTGCAGGTTCGATTCCCGGTCAGGGCACATACCTAAGTTGCAGATTCTATCCCTGGTTGGGGCGCATATGGAAGACAGCCAATCAATTATTCTCTCTCTCTGTCTCTTTCTCCCTGTTCCTCTCTAAAAATCAATAAAAAGCTTTCCTCTGGTGAAGATTAATAAATAAATAAATATATAAACTAACAAATAAATAAATAAAAATAAAAAGATTTAGCACAAGTGTCTTAGGCCTAAAAACCAGAGTGATTTCTCCTATTTTCCCCTTCCACTAACTTAAATCTATACACTAGGACCAGAATAATTGGTTTTGCCTAGTTTCTTAAGTAAAATAAGACTGCTATAACAAAAGAAAAGGAAAAAAAACTGGGTTGGTTAAACAACAGAAAGTTATCTACCACAGTTCTGGAGGTTTGGAAGCCCAAGAATAAGATGCCAGGCAATTTGGTTCCTGGAAAGATTACTCTCTTCCTGGTTTATAGGTGGCCATCTTCTTTCTGTACCCTCACATGGCAGAGAAAGATAATCACTCTGATAGCTCTTCTTACAGAGGCAATAATCCCATTCTTGAGACCTTCAACCCCATAACCTAAATTACCTCTCAAAGGTCCCCAATCCAAATACCATCACTTCAACATATGGCTAGGGGATTAGGGCTTCAACATATAAATTTTGGGGATATGTAAACATTTAGTCCATAGCACCTAGAAAGTGAGAGGTAAATAAACAAACTAACAAGAGAGAATGATTAGGAGTCAGAAAGAGAGCCCTGGCTCTCCAGGACGTATCCAACAGGATGCTCAGACCAATCAGATTAGCAACTCCCTCCTTCTTTTCAGGAGTACCAATAAGAGAATAGACATATAGAAAAAATATGGAGAGAGGGATCAAAAGGACCCCCTGCTTTTTAAAAAAAGTGTTATGACTTTATTAGTTATTTCTATAAATTTAATTTTACTACAAATTATAAATATTTTAAGAAATAGTTTTTATTTTTTAAAAGTTATTCTTTACAATATTAGTATGTTTCACTAATTGACTGAATTGATCACTAGGTAAAGTATCTTATTAGTTTCTGCTTGTTTTTCTTAACTTTCAAATTATTTAAAATTTTTTCTGTGTCATCCAAGAGCCAGCTATTCAATAAAATAAAATATAAGTGGAGTGTCTTACATTGTCTCTTGTTTATATTAAGGGCTGAATATATGGGGCTATTATTATTACTAGTAGTGTTTCTGTATTATAAAGAGATTCAATGAATATCCAATAAAAGGGATCTGTGGTATACTAAAAATAAGTTGTCTCCACATTTATAAAATAATAACTAGTACATTTTTGGATGTGATAATTAAAAAGAACTGAATTTAATGATGTGCAAACACCTAATCCACTTGCTCTGCCTTTTAAAAAACAAATGTTATTGGGAGAAATGGTCATATATTTCAGAAATCCAAATACACTATGTTTGTTTTAATGCCGTGATTTATTTTTTAAGTGTGTTTGAAACATAATTTTTTTTTTTCATCCTCACCCAAGGACATTTTTCCGTTTTTTGTTCAGATAGAGTGGGAGGAAGAGAGAGAAAGAGAAACATCGACATGAAAGGGACACATCGAGTGGCTGCCTCCCACACGACCCAACCAGGGCCAGGGACAAACTGCAACCAAGGTACCTGCCCTTAGCGGGAACCGAACCTGGGTCTCTCTGGACCACAGGCCGATGCTCTAACCGCTGAGCCAAACCAGCCAGGGCTGAAACATAATTTTATAACATATGCTAAAGTTTTATGGAGAACTGGTCATGGCCTCTAGTTTGTGTAATGTATGTGATATTTAAAAAATATCTCTGTAGTTACTTATAGCAAGCTATTTTGTTTCCTACTTCCTGTACACTATTAAAACTAATCCATGATAGTTTTAAATTAAAAGTCATAACACCTTTTTTAAAAAGCAGGGGGTCCTTTTGATCTCTCTCTCCATATTTTTTCTATATGTCTAGAGTCAAGAAGAAGAAGGGTATCACTGAAATAAGTTCTTCATCCTAGAGAAAAGGAAAGAAAAACAAAATTAAGTAGAGGTAAGGCTAGATAGATGGGTGCATTATATGGAAAGAGGTGGCAGAGCATCATTGGGTGAGAGAAAGAGAATTTGAGTAAATACTCCTTAACTGATCTTCTTGTGGTGTACAAAGGATCTAGAAGCACCTGTGTGCCCTCTGAGAAAGCTGAATTTACCTACCCAGGGAGATTACCAAAAAAGGTGAAAGCAAATAGGTGTAAAGGTGACCCAAGCATTATGGGATAGTCTGTCTAGGGAAAAGACCAGTTGAACTTTGTGAATTTATGGCCAGGTGGTAGCTGAGGTACATTGAGTCAGGAATAAGAACCAAATGTTCCTGATGAAACCAAGAGAGAACAGTTACCAGGCCATGAACGCTTCACTCCCCTGGTGCCTAAATTGCTGGGATTTCCCTAAGCCTCTTCATTACATCTCCCTTATATCACAGAACAGCAAGTCTCAGAGCCAGATGTTATAGTCAAGAGGGGCACCTTTCCTGTATTATAAGAGAACTATATATGGAAAAAGCTACAGACTGAGGCCTTATCATGATGGTAGCTGATAGAATTTAGTAAATCTTCTCTTAGTAACTTGGCTTGTTGGTATATTTCTTTACTGAAAAATCTCATTTTGAATGTTGAAAGTGGAATACTATTTTCATACAAATCCTAATATCCCATGAAGGAAATGGATGCCTTAGAGCAAACAGCAAGTATCTATCTGGAAAGAGTAAAGAGATTTGTTAACAAGTTTCAAAATATCATCTTTATATTTATTTTTGAAACTAGTAAGAATATCACTGTAATAATATAGCCCTACATATTATTTATTAGACATAGAAGCAATGATGGTTAGAGCTAAATGTTATAAGTTACCTAGTCCAACCTCAGACAAGGAATCGATTTTATTTTTTTTTGCAATTGTTATTAATTTATTTTTGTTACAGATGTTTCTCATTTTTCCCCAATTGACACCCTCCTCCCTATCCCGTACTACCCCCAGCATTGCTGATTGTTGTCTATGTCCATTGGTTATGCATATATGCATATACATTCTGTGGTTTATCTCTTCCCTCCCAACCCCTGTCCCCTTCTTCTGAGGTTTGTCAGTCTGTACCTTACTTCTATGTCTCTGGGTCTATTTTGTTCATCAGCTTGTATTGTTCATAATATTTCACAAATGAGTGAGATCATGTGGTATTTGTCTTTCTCTGGCTTATTTCGCTTGCATACTACTCTCCAGGTCCTTCCATGTCATCTCACAGGATAAGAGATATCTCTTACGACTGCATAGTATTCCATTGTGTATATGTACCACAGCTTTTTTATCCCCTCATCTACTGATGGACACTTGGGCTGTTTCCAGATCTTAGCAATTGTAAATAGTGCTGCTATGAACATAGGGGTGCATATATTCTGTCTGATCCCTAAAAGAGGGATCACTGGGTCAGTTTAATTTTTAATTTTTTGAGGAAACACCATATTGTTTCCCTAGTAGCTGCACCAGTCTGCATTCCCACCAGTAGTGTACTAGAGTCTCCTTTTCTCCACACCCTTGCCAGCACTTGTTTGATAATTTTTGATGGCAGCCATTCTGGCAGGTGTGAGGTGATACCTCATAGTCGGTTTTTTTGTCTGTCTGTTTGTTTTATTTTTTTCTTTTATTGATTTTAGAGAGAGAGGAAATAAAAGACAGAGAGAGACAGAAACATTGATGAGAGAGAACATCTATTGGCCAACTTCTGCATGCTCCCCACTGGGAATTGGGCCCGAAACCTGGGTATGTGTCCTGAAGGGGAATAGAACTGGTGACCTCTTGGTGCATGGGTCGACACTCATCCACTGAGCCACATCAGCCAGACCCTCATAGTCTTTTTAATTTGCATCTCTCTGATGTTTAGTGACATTGAGCATTTTTTCATATGTCTCTTGGCCGTTTGTATTTTGTATGTCCTGTTTGGGGAGGGGTCTACTTAGGTCCTCTGCACATTTTTTAATTGGATTCTTTGTCTTCCTTTTGTTGAGTTGTATGTGTACTCTATATATTTTGGAAATTAACCCCTTATCTGATGTATCTTTGGCAATTATGCTCTCCCATTTAGTGGGTTCCCTTTCTATTTTTATGCTTGTTTCTTTCCCTGTGCAGAAACTTCTTAGTTTGATATAGTCCCATGTACTAATTTTTTTCCTTTATTTCTCATGCCTTAGGCGTTGTATCAGTGAAAATTCAGCTGTGTTTGATGTCTGAAATTTTGTTGCCTACATTTTCTTTTAGGATTTTTATGGATTCACGAGTCACATTTAAGTCTTTTATCCATTTTGAGTTTATTCATGTGTATGGTATAAGTTGGTGGTCTATTTGCTTTTTTTTTTTTTTTTTTTTAATGTAGCTGTCCAATTTCCCAACACCATTTATTAAAGAAGCTCTCTTTACTCCATTGTATTCTCTTACCACCTTTGTGAAATATTAATTGAGCATAATGTCTTGGGTCAATTTCTGGGTTCTCTATTCTGTTCCATTGATCTATATGCCTGTTCTTGTGCCAGTACCAGGCTGTTTTGATTAGTATGGCATTGTAGTATAACCTGATATCTGGTATTGTGATCCCTCCTACTTCGTACTTCTTTGCAAGATTGCTGTGGCCATTTGGGGTCTTTTTTGGTTCCATATGAACTTTTGGAGTGTTTGTTCTAGTCGGTGAAATATGTTGTTGGTATTTTCATGGGGATTGCATTGAATCTATAGATTGCTTTGGGTAGTATAGACATTTTAATGTTAACGCTTCCAATCCATGGATAAGGTATATGCTTCCACTTTTTTATATCTTCCTCTATTTCTTTTCTCAATGCCCTGTAGTTTTCCGCAAATAGGTCCTTTACTTCTTGGGTTAAGTTTATTCCTAGGTATCTTAATTTTTTTTGCTGCAATGGTTAATGGAATTGTATTTTTTGTTTCTCATTCTGTGAATTCATTACTGTTGTCTAAGAATGCTATCAATTTCTGGGTGTTAATTTTTATCCTGCTACTTTGCCAGATTCATTCATTAATTCTAGTAGATTTTTGATGAAGTCTTTAGGCTTTTCTATGTACAATATTATGTCATCTGCAAATAATAACAGTTTCACTTCCTCCTTTCCAATTTAGATCCCTTTTATTTTTCCTTCTCTTCTAATTGCTCCGGCTAAGACTTCCAGTACTCTATTAAATAGGAATGGCAAAAGTGGGCATTCCTGTCTTGTTTCTGTTCTTAAGGAAAATGCTTTTATGTTTTTGCCCATTAAGTATGATGTTGGCTGTAGATTTTTCATATATGGCCTTTATTATGTCGAGATAGGATCCCTCTCTTTCCACATTGCAGAGCATTTTTACTAGAAATGGGTGCTGGATTTTCTCGAATGCTTTTTCAGCATCTATTGATGTGATCATATGGTTTTAATCTTTCATTTTGTTTATGTGATGTATCACATTTATTGATTTGCAAATATTGTACTGGCCTTGCAACTCTTGGATGAATACTACTTGGTCATGATGAATAATTCTTTTGATGTATTGCAGGATCCGATTTGCTAATTTTTTGTTAAGGATTTTGGCATCTATGTTCATCAGGGACATTGGTCCATAGTTTTCTTTCTTTGTAGTGTCTTTATCTGGTTTTGGAATTAGAATTAGGCTGGCCTCATAAAATGAGTTTGGAAGATTTCCTTCTTCTTGAATTTTTTGGAATAGTTTGAGTAGACTGGATGTTAGATCTTCTTTAAATATTCTGTAAAACTCTCCCGTGAAGCTGTCCAGGCCTGGGCTTTTGTTTGCTGGGAGTTTCTTGATTACATCTTCTATTTCCTTTGTTGTTATTGGTCTGTTCAAATTTTCTATCTCTTCCTGGTTCAGTTTTGGGAGACTGTGTGTTTCTAGAAATTTTTTCATTTCGCCTAGATTATCCAATTTGTTGGCTCATAATTGTTCATAGTATTTTGTAATGATCCTTTGTATTTCTGTGGTGTCAGTTGTTACTTCTCTTCTGTTTCTAATTTTGTTTATTTAGGTCCTCTCCCTTTGTTTCTTGGTGAGTCTGGCTAAGTGTCCATCAATCTTGTTTATCTTTTCAAAGAACCAGCTCTTTGTTTCATTGATGTTTTGAATTATTTTTTAATGCCTATGTCATTTATTTCTTCTCTGACCATTACTATTTCTTTCCAACTACTTCCTCTAGGTTTTTATTTTTGTTTACTTTCTAGATATTTAAGTTGTAGGGTTAGAAAGTGAATTAGAAATGTTTCTTGTTTCTTGAGGTAGGCCTGTAGTACTATGACCTGTCCTTTCAGGACTGCTTTTGCTGAATCCCATGGATTTTGTGTTGTTGTGTGCTCATTTTCATTGGTTTCCAGGAAGTTTTTAATTTCTTCCTTGATCTCTTTTTTAACCCATTCATTGTTTAATGACATGCTATTTGGCCTCCATGTGTTTGAATGTTTTTGAGTGTTTTTGTGGTAGTTGATTTCTAGTTTCATGCCATTGTGATCTGAGAAGATGCTTGATATGATATCAGTCTTCTTGAATGTCTTGAGACTTAGTTTGTCTCCTAACATGTGGTCTATCTTTGAGAATGTGCCATGTATACTTGAGCAGAATGTAAATTCTGCAGTTTTGGGGCATAATTCTCTGTAGAATGCTATTAAATCCATTTTATCTAGTTTATCATTTAGATTTTGTTTCCTTGCTAATTTTTTGCCTAGAGGATCTATCTTGTGATGTCAGCAAGGGTATTGAAGTCCCCTGCTGTGACTGCATTGCTGTTGATTTCTCCTTTGAAACCTTCCAGAAGTTTTTAAATGTATTTTGGTGCTCCTATGTTGGGTGCTGATACGTTTGCCAAGGTTATATTTTCCTGTTGGATAGATCCTTTCAATATTATGTAGTGGCCTTCTTTGTCTCTAGTTACTTCCTTCCTTTTCAAGTCTATTAAATTGAATATGAGTGTTGCTACCTCAGCTTTTTTCCTTTCCATTTGCTTGGAAGAATTTTTCCATCCCTTTACTTTCAACCTGTTTGAGTCTTTGTTGTGAGGTGGGTCTCTTGTAAGCAACATATATATGAGTCATGCTTTCTTATCCATTCAGCTTCTCTGTGTCTTTTGATTGGAACATGTAATCCATATATATTTGTTATTATTGGTAAGTACTTATTTATTGCCGCCATTTCTGTTTAGTCTGGTTATGTCTCTTCCTATTTCTTCTGCTTATTAGAGTATTCCTTTTAACATTTCTTGCAGTGCTGGTTTGGTGCTAATATATTCCCTGAGACTTTTTTTTTTTGAGTCTGAGAAGCTCTTTATTTCACTTTCTATTTTGAATGATAGCATTGCTGGATAGAGTATTCTTGGATTCAGATTCTTGTTTTTCATTACCTTGATTACTTCATGCCATTCCCTTCTGGCCTGTAGTGTTTCAGTTGAGAAGTCAGCCTTATGGGCATTCCTTTGTAAGTAGCCTGTTTCTTATGTCTTGGTGCCTTTAGGATTCTCTTTTTGTCTTTAATTTTTGGCATTTTAATTATTATGTGTCTTAATTTTGGCCTGTTGGGTTCTTCTTACTTGAGTGTCTCTGTGCTTCTTGAATTTGTATGCCTTTTTTCTTCACTGAGTTAAGGAAGTTTTCTGTCACTATTTCTTCAAATATATTCTATAACCCTAGCTCATTTTCTTCTTCTTCTGGAACTCCTGTGATGTGAATGTTTTTATGTTTCATGTTTTCCCACAGTTCTCTTAAGCTGTCTTCCTGTTTTTGAATATATATATATATTTTTTTTGGTTCTGTGATTGGTTGATTTTTTTCTACAGTGTCTTCTAATTCACTGATCTGATCCTTGGCTTCCTCTACTCTGCTGGTTATTTCTTCCAAGGTGTTGTTTATTTCTGCTATGTCATTCTTTATTTCTGCTTGGTGGTTTTTCATTTCCAGTTGGTTCATTTCCAATGTTTCTATATCTTTACGCATGCTGTTAAGCTCTTTACTCATGCTGTTGAGCTTCCTCATAATTATTTCTCTGAACTCTACCTCTGATATCTTGCTTAAATCCATTTCATTTATCTCTACTGTAGAATTCTCTTATTCTTTCATTTGGGATTTGTTTCCTTGTTTTACCATTCAGGATATCTCAGTGAGTTTTGGAGCCTGCCAAATTTTTCCTGTGGGTATTGGTGTTCCACTGGTTGTGGCTCCCTCTAATGGGTCTGGGTGAGTGTGGGAGGACCCATGTTAAACACCACTGTCAAGTCTTACTTTCCTAGGTAGATTTGCAGACCAAGGAAAGGTTCAGTTATCCTCTAGTTTTTGTCTCAGTTACTTGATGAGCCTGGATTTGTAGCCCTCAGCTGAATAAAAAATCCCTCATGTGTAAGAGATTTCCAGCAGGTGGGGCACTTGCTTGCTGTTAGACTCTAGAGGTTAATGAGCCTCAATTTTCATTTCTCTAGCCTGGCCTGGTAATGTTGAATTCCTGAGGGAGTAGCCATTGCTTCTTCTAGGGGTTCTGGGAAGGGGCTCTTTGAGTAAAATGGCTACTGTCCTATGAGTGAGTGATTCAGCACAAAACTCCCGGTGTCCTCCCCTCCAGCTCTTTCCTGAGCCAGGAGCCCTGGACTCTCTCCACACAATTCCAGTCCAATCTGCCCTCCCTCTGCCAGAGCCCAAGCTGAGTGGTTATAGTTGATTTGTTGCTTTTTAAAACCCCAGCTTTCTCAGCAGGAACTGCTCACAGCTAAAACTGCCTTCAGCTGCTGTCTGTGGGCTCCCAGCCCGCCCTCTTGTGCCTCCACAATTCCTTCCAGGTTTGATTTGGTGTCCTTTTTCTGTCCCTGGTTATATGGGTTCTTTCCAGCTGCTTTTCTGTTGTTTTTTTCCTGATGATTTGTCTTTATTTTAGTTGTAATTCCAGTTTGGTCCTAGAAGACAGTCTGTGTAGCTTCCATTCACTCCACTACTATTTTTTTCTTCCCGTAGGTTTAACTCTTAAACACTAATTTAAGAGTCAAACTTTAGGTTGGTGTAAACCACAGTGAATGAAGTATTATTTGTGCCTTCAAGAAACTTGGCTTACAATGTACTTGGTAGAGAGAGATGTATAAAAACGGTGTTACTTATATGGAGACATGTAAAAAGTTTTATGGGAAAATAGAAAAAGAATTTCAGAGGAAGTGACACTGATGCTGTGCCTTGAGAATGAGGAAAATTTTATCTAAATAGAATGTTATTTAGGCAAAGGCTAAAAAAAACACAAGACAGAGAGAAAATCCCAGCCAGTAGAAAAATGTAAGCCATCTCCCTAGAAACACATTCATTTAGTGTGAATGGAAGTTGAATAGAAGTCATGAAAAAAGAGTGTGAAGAGTTAGAGTAGGGCCAGGTTAAAAATGACATTCAGTGTACAAGTCAAAATTCTAAAGTTATCCTAGTTTAATTTTTTTTACAAATGAGAATTATATGATTACATTTGAGTTTTAGACTGTGACTCTAGCACAAATGTGCTAGAAAGACTGGTTATCAGGCTAACAATTAATGGGATACTGCATAGTCCAGGCACAAGACAATTACTGCCTAAAGAAGGATAGTAGTGTTAAGAATAAAATGGAGGAAAACAATAAGAAATATGGGAAGACTAACAGATTTGCAGAACAAGAGAACTAATTCACTTTTGGAAATAGTAAATTTAAGGAAAATATGCCCCAAATGTGGTTGTAAATATTGATGAAAAGGAGATTAGGGATTGCTATGTAGGTTTGAGAATCATGAGGATTCCCAAACAACCTTCAGGTTGAAAGTTCTAAGGAAAGATAAAAATCTGTAGCCAGTGGGAGATGACTAAGCAAATGGGAATGAAATTTCAAGAAGTGTAAAATGAATGTTAAATGAAATGTAAAATTTAAGACCCTATCTGATGCCGAATTTAAGACAAAAAAGAAATTGGGTCTCATCAACTCCTTGGTAAAATAGATAGCATGTGTCTTCTAAAGGGATCAGCTATAACAAGTGGTTGCTCCAAGGAAGTAGTAACACTCCAAATGTTGCCAGATAATCCAGTTTTTAAGAGGAACAAATATTTAAAAATATATATAAACCTTAAATTTTATATGAAGTTTTCTAATTATTAACTGCAGACACTATAGGCTTCCTATGGCTGCTTTAACAAATGACCACAAATTTAGTGACTTAAAACAGCACAAATTTATTCTCATACTGTCTGGAGTTCAAAAGTCTAAAATAGGTCAGCAGGGCAATTCCTTCTGAGGGGTTCCAAGATAGAATCAAGTGTCTTGCTCTTTTCAGATTCCAGAGGACACCTACGTCCTTTGAACCATGGTCCCCATCTTGCATATTCAAAGCTGGCAGAACAGCATTTTCAAATCTGTCTCTCTGTTTCTGTCATCACATTCCCTTCTGAGTAATTCTGACCCCTCCAGTGTTCCTCTTAGAAGGACACTTATAATTACATGAAGCCACTTGGATAATCCAGAATAATCTCCCCATCAAGATCCTTAATTTGATCATATCTGCAAAACCCCTTTTGCTGTATAACACAACATTTACAGGTGCCAGATATTTTGACATGGTCATATTAAGCCTATCAAAGCAACCAATACCAAAATTATACTATGGTAACCAACATAAAAAAGGCTAACTAAACACATGGATGAGAAACTATCTTGCAAGCCATCAGTTTGTAATCATTGGAACTTTTCCTTGGGTTGTACAATTTTATTTTATTCCTCTTATTTCTTGTGGCATGTCTTTCATAACAAAGAGTTTCAAATGGAAAGAGAATGTGAAATGAAATGATAAATGCAGAGTTTGTTTTAATATAAGTCTATGAGCCAAGGATTTTGTGAACAATACTCTTAATTATTATTTTATTTTTTGGTTATCAATTTTTCAAATGAATTTTAATTAAATATATTTGTAATCATTTGAATATGATTTTCTAAGGTATTTGACTATAATACAACTTCTGGTTCTCATCTAACACAGCTATCAGTCAAAATAAACATTAGTGGTTTTTATTTGCAGATATATTATAATTTAACAAAGTTCATCACATTGGCACACCTACTAAAATATTCATAACAGTAGGTGGCACATTTTGCCTCAGTTGTCATTTTAATGTTTTTCAGGTCTTTTTGGTATAATACAAATGGTTTAAGATATCTGACAACAAAATTACCTCAGAGAACAAGGAAGATAGTCCAAAAAATATTGCATGTGTTTCTTGTGTCTTAGAAGCAAGATTTGTCTGAAACAGAAGAAAAACCATTTGCTCTCTAGTTAATTACCTCATTGTGTTGCAGTTACATAATTCTTTCTGAGGAAACCAACCCATCAGAAAGGAAATCATAAAATATTATGGATTATATATCCAAGCCATGTACAATATTAAAGATGTTGATTGTACATAATAAAAAATCTGTGTTAATGTGAAAATATTTAAGCTTAGGCAATCAGTGCTCCACTAATGTTTTAATTTCTGCCCACATAAATATTCTCTTTTGTTTGTAAATGAAAAGGGGAAGTATTTCATTGTGGCATGTCCATCTGTTACCTGAACAATCAGTGAGGTCTTGCAGTTAATCATAGCATTTTCTAATGGGATTTAAAGTACTCAGCTTTCTTGCATGCAGATATAAAACATTTGCATTGTGTTTTGTTCTCCATATGGGTAAATTCAGCACTCATAGATATAGATTTCCTACTAAGTCACATTTCCCGAAAGACCTGCTAGTGGTAAATATCAGAGATGGAAGAAAAGACTCAAAAGTACTATCTGTTTATTGCAAATATTTAGGGAAATATAATCTCCCATTTATTTAATTTGACTGTACTGTCATATATAAAATAATGAAAGGGGAAAGTCTCTTGAAACTAGCTTAATAGCTGAGACTATCTCAGCTTTGTTTTTTGTAGTGCCTGTAGTTGTTTCTTCTGAGAAGTGTGAATCTAGGCTATTCTCAGAGCCTTAAATTCCTCAGCAGAATCTCCAATGCAAAGGCCGGCTACTTCAGAGCTAGTTGACTTGTTGGAGGGGCATTAAAAAATACTAGGATCTGCCCAGCCAGTGTAACTCAGTGGGTTGACCAACATCCCATGGACTGAGAAGTCCCAGTTCAATTCCCAGTCAGGGCACATGCCTGGGTTGTGGGCTCGATCCCCAGTGGAGGGCATGCAGGAGGCAGCTGATTGATGTTTCTCTCTCACATGTGTGTTTCTCTCTCTCCCTTCCTCTCTCTCTAAAACATCAATAAAACATTTAAAAAAAAAAAAAAAAGCCTGGAAGTTATTTTTTTTTTTGGATATTATTTCTATCTATTTATTTTTGGAATTTTTATTAATTTATTTTTGTTACAGATGTTTCTCCTTTTTCCCCCCTAGACACCTTCCTCCTGATCCTGCCCGCACCCCACTCTCCTCCCTCCAGCATTGTTGTCTATGTCCATTGGTTACGCATTCATGCATATAAATTCTTTTTTTTTTTTTGGTACGTGTCCCTGGTGGGAACCGAACCCAGGACTCTTTGGTCCACAGGCTGATGCTCCAACCGCTGAGCCAGACCGGCCAGGGCCATGCATATAAATTCTTTGGTTTATCTCATCCATCCTCTCCACCCCCCTCCTCTGAGGTTTGTCAGTCTTAACTGTACTCCTTTCTATGTCTCTGGGTCTATTTTGTTCATCAACCTGTTCATTACATTCCACAAATAAGTAAGATCATGTGGTATTTGTCTTTCTCTGTTTGGCTTATTTTGCTTAGCATAATGCTCTCCTGGTCCCTCCATGCCATCTCAAAGGATAAGAGATCTCTCTTTCTTACAGCTGCATAAAAAAGACTGTAAATTATTTAAAAACAATGACCATGTCTTCGTTTTTGTATCCTTAGGTTCTAGTAAAGTAGCTAGAACATCCTAAGTACTGAATAAACATTAAGTCATCTAAATTAAAATCTAGAATTTAAAATTAATTTCCCTGGTTTTATCTGTCTTTTCACTTAAAGTTGTAGTTTCCAAGAACTTACCTGGGATGTTAAGTGAGGACTTACTGTATATAATAAACTCTACCAGGGTGTAAAGACAGGAAGAACTATATAAAACAGAATATAAAGGTAGTGTTTTATTAATAAGATGTTGTTGAGGTGGAACTGCAAAGACACGTTAAGTTTTAGATGTGAGGGTTTCAGAATGACAACTTGATTTCTAGGCTTGGTAACTGGCACAGTGAAAAAATACTCAATACATAAAACATTAATAACCAAACCAACAATACCTGTTTTACACAGCCTAAACTAAACTCTTTAATCTCTACAAGAACCCTTTAGGGTAGATTCTAACATCCCAATTTTACATATGCAGAAGTGAATATTCCAAAAGTGTGAGGGACTTGCTAAAAAAGTAGATTTTAAAAGTTCTCACCATAAAAAAGAAATGATAATTATGAAACACAATGGAAGTGTTAGTTAACACAACAGATGGTAATCATATTGCAATATATAAGTGTGTCAAATCAATGTTATATATAAATTGTAGCTCAATAAAGTTGGGAGGAAAAGATTATGGGAGTTGCCTTCAAAGACACTGGACTAATAAATGACATATTCAGGATTTAAGGAAAGACAGTCCACCTCCAGAGGCCAAACTCTTACCACAGTGCTACACTGCCTCATGTATAAGTTGATCTTGAGTCTGAGGAGTATGTGTGATAGATAATGTTGGTATGAAAAATCATCTTAAGGGTGATGAATTTGGTTGCTGACTCTCTCTTCATATGCTTTTGACCCTGTGTTGTTGATATCGATAAAGTGCCTCATTCAGGCAACTTATATCAGTGTAGGGAATGATCCTAGGCTTGGCAGGCTGGTGTTACAGGAGCTGATTATCTTCTCTATACTCTCATAAAAAATGGGACCCAGCACTACTTACAAGGCAAGTTGAATGTCACATGGCTCAGGTTGCATCAAAGAGTTTCCTCTTTCAAGGTTGTTTTCATGTTCATTAATAAGCTGTCACCATTACAAAATATGGTCAGGGGTTCAATATGTTGATTTGCAGAGTACCACCTGACCTGGGCCCTGAATTACCCTGAGATAGCTCTGGGCCTCAAACCCTACTAGGTTTATAATTGAAGCGTGGGGATATAGGAATGATATCCAAATGATGTATTATTTGTAAAAAATATGGAAAGAAAATATTAATATACTTAGATTAACCTGGTATTAGTTTAAATTTTGAATTTTTATATATAATTAATAGTTTTTTGCTAATTAATAGAGCTCATATGGAACTATCCACGCTGCATTACAGAGCTAGAAGTGACTTTTTATAGACATGGGAAAGCATTTTCAGAATTTAAAAAAGGATTTTTTTTTCTACTTAAGAATTTAATGTGTTACAATGCAAAGGACAAGACTGGAGTCACTAAAAAATCTTAGCTTCTGAGCATAGTGTTGGTTGTGCCACTAAAGCTAGGTAACTTTTGACAAGTTACCAGCCCCAAACTGTGAAATATTACAGTTTAAAGGTGCATAGACATCATCCTACACACTTTACTCACTCAACTGACCAAGGAACTACAACCCAGAAAGTTGAAATAACTTTACAAATAGATTACAGTTTTGTCCCATAGAGTTCTCAATAGACACTTTTTAAAAATAAATGACTAATAAATAATCTGTAAGATTCTCGTAATTTTAAAATGCTATGATCCTGTGAAGCTTTAAGTTTTTAAAAAAAGAATTTTTCCATACATATTACTAATGTAAAATTGTGGATTTTTATGAAAATCCACATTTTCATATGACTGTGTAGATATACTTAATATTTTCTAAAAATTGGCAGTCTGCCTTAAGTGATTAGGCAGATAATCTCTAATTCATCTTGCCTGGGGTAATTCCCACTTACTTCAAGCCTTAAATGAGGTATGGAGGAAAATGAGAAATGAGCCCATAGAGTTATAATATTAAAGAATCATAGAGAATGTAACCATAGAGGATTTTGACTAACTCACATTAATTATCCAATTTGTGAAAGAAATAAAAGAATTATGGAGAGCTAAATAGCTGAAAAATGAATATAATACTTCTAATACTCTTTAATGAAGTCATATCTTTCTATTTACAACATTTTATTACAATTTGCATCATTTCTGAGGGGGGTGTGTGTGTGTGTGTGTGTGATGTTGATCTGTGTTCTATATTATCAGCTCTCTATAAGGTCAGCTCATTCTTTGAAGGAGAGCCTTATCACCAGTTAAAACTGTTCAATATTAATTTGGAATTTGAAATTTTAGGGCAAAACAAGACAAACAAAAGCAAGAAACTAAAGGAAGGCTTTCCACATACTGGAATACTACCCACCCCCCAACACACACACATATACACACCATGGCAGGAATGTGAAAGGTAAAGGATGGATGGGAACAAGTACAGTTTGTCTAATATGTTCTAAGCACTCTGAAAAAAACTTTATAAACCTCCTTGAGGTCTCACAAGTTTTCACAAGTATAGATTATAATCTAGTTCATTTTATCCAAGGGTTGCTTTCAAGGACTCTTCTCTACTGGTCACCTATTCACTATGTTAGCTCTTTCTGCAGTTTAGAGATGCAGTCTAACTATTATCACTATTTCAAAAACTTCAAATATTTTATTTCAGCAAAATGATGATGGCATGTTCCTTCCTAATTTAAAAAATATTATTAATCAATGCATTCATTTTGATCATTGTTTTCCTTGTATTCTATAATTTTTACTTTTCTAAACCAAAGTTTAAAGTTCTTGCAGTGCTAGAGGACTAACCATTTAAATCTAAGAGTAGCACTGTATTATAAAACTTTTATGAAATTATTTATTTAGTCAAAGGAAAAAAAAAGTGAAGAGAAGTCTGAGGAGTTTAGGATACTAATTTTAATACAAATGCTTTCAAATTATTGTCCAGATCATAATGGGTCATTTCAGGAATCGCAAAATCTAAGTTCTATTAAAAATGTTTTACAAGTTCATAAAAACTGAAAAATAAATACTAAAGTATGAACTTAAGAATATCAAAACAAAAGTAAACAAGTATCATTAATTTAGTATATATGTATACATATTTAAATTTATATCACCAGGAAAAGTTATGCTGCAGTATATAAAGCATGAAGAAAGAGAAAGCTAGAAAACTTTTTGGAAGTAGAAAACTCATAGATGGTTAAATATCAATACTTGGTTAGGAGACACCAGTTTCAGCTCTTTCAGTGTCACAAGTTCATGTGATGTGGGGCAAATTCATATGCAGTACAATCATGGATTTATTAAAATATTTGGGATGTCTAATGTGTGGTAGGTTAGGTTAGTTTACCTACAAAAAATAATTTTGAATCTTGTCAATTTTTAATTTCCAGGTAAGAGTGCAGATCCTGAATCAGAGCCTCACAGACGATCACAGGAGGTTTGGAAAGGAATCCAAGCTCCAGGGAAAGAAAGGCAAGTACCACAGGAATGTTCCAGCAGAAAGGCAAACGTCACAAGGCTCTAAACCCAGGAAGAATGAGCTGTTAGAAAAATGTGTCACACCTAGTAGACTATGTTAGAGAAATGGCAATCTAGTAGTTTTACAGCCATTTGGGACAAGGATTAGGGACTGAGTAAAGAAGCAACACACTATTTCCAGACCCTTCTGTGAATGAAACTCCTAAAGTCAATCAGACTTAGCTTTTGATGGTTCAGGAGCTGTTATTAGAAAACAGAAACGGGTAAAATTCATTATGACTGCTAATGTCTATTAGAGGTAGGATAGACATAAGCAGAGCTAACCCAGACATTTCCACATTTTCATAGAGAAATAAATATGTTAAGTAAAAACATAAATAATCTGGCCATAGTTTCTGGGCTCTAATAAATTGGGCTAATAATTAGTCCATACTAGTCAACATTTGCATCTTAGATTGAAAGTCCAAGAAATACATGGTAGGAGAGCAAGGCAGTTGTCCCAACTTTAACAATTCCCAGTGCATTATTGTTTTCTAAACTTTATAAAAAAGTATCTGTATTTTAAATCTGTAAAACACAGATGGCTTTAAGTAGCAGTAGCAGATTTAAATTATAGCTTGAAAGTAATTCTTCAGTACCTTAATTCATTTTAATTATGACACAGAGATAGCAAAATATTATCAAAATAGCATAGGCCCTGTAGTCAGAGAGAAATGAGTTCAAATTCATCTTTTATTTTTTTTTGCTCTGCAGTTTTCAGTTCCTTTAATAACAAATGGTAAATAATTATACTTTGTTGAGATGTGAAAATAAACACAAATGTAGATAGAGAATCTGGCTCTTTGTAGGTGCTCAATAAAAAGAAGTTTTATTAACTAAATAATGTATCAATAGGAATAGTATTATTTGGTTTAGTGTTGAACTTTTACTTGGGAAAGAATTATAATAATCAGGTACTAATATTGACTAGTAGTTGTAGCTACATTGATCCCAATGTGGGGAGAAATCTGTGCCTCTTAGAGTATACTGTGAGGGAAGATTCCTGAAGTGACATTGGTAGAGTCTTTGGGAGTTACTCTGGATTACAGTACTCTGCGATTATTCACCCCATTCCTTCAGTGGGTTACAAAACTATCTCTGTATGATCTAGCAAGGTGGGAGTAAACCATCCAAAACTGCCTTTAACTTTGCTCAAGTTTGTTTATCTTTGTGAGGAGAAATATCTATGACATTCTTTTGCAAATTTCTTTCTCTGTCACATACTTCTACATAAAAACAGAGGGCTGACCTTCCCAAGAGTTGTATCTACTTAGAGATAATTGGGTAAAGCATTTACATAGAAATTTTGCAATTATATTGGCTACATGTTTTAAATGTGTTTTGAAGACTACTCATACTATAGATAGACCATTTCCTGTAACTAAGAGAGATTACATAGTGCTTTTCTCACCTCTTCTCTCTCAGGGATTCAAAACATGACAACTAAAATAAATATTAAGCTACCATTGCCCACAGAATATGAGAGGAACAAAATATCAGGAAGTACAATGATATGTAACTATCATTTCTCCAACCCCCACCTGGCCTGATTATCTTATGGATCAATTAAGTTTTCAGCTTTCTAGTATGTATGAACTACTCATTTGGGCTTCCATGGGGATGCTAGAATAGGCTTAGATTACAGATAAAAATGCAATATTTCATTTAGTACACATGTCTTGAAGACAGATAATTTTAGAGATAAAAAGAAAAAACAATACAGTCTCTGCCATCACGGAATTTTCCATTTATTAAAAGAAATAGCCATGCACAGAATAAACTATATTACCAAGCAGAATTTAGTAAATGTTATAAATGATAGAAACAGTGTTTTTATTAATAGAAATTAATTATAATCTGGAAAATGGGTGGACTTCTCACAGAATGAGGTCACATTTAATTTATAACAGGGATAAAATGTAGAATTTCAACAGGGACAGTGTAAATGCTCAGCGTGAAAGAACTATCCAAAGTGGGAAGGGCAAGAGTTCAGAGCATTGTCTATCAGGCTGCAGCAGTCTAGTCAGGGTGAAAGCTGAAGGACAGGTGAAACTTGAATGAAAATAAGGTGAAGGCAGGTGTGCAGAGGTAAGAGTGATGTAACTGTGTTTTAAACATTTTCCCTTTGAGATGTTAGCAGAACATTAGGTTCTCTTTGTCTGAGAAACAAATGAAATTTTTACCCTAAGACTTAGGTTAACTGTGAAGACAATTGATTCTCAACACAATGAAAGTACTAGTTATAATCATGGGCATAAAGGAGGCAGTTACAGTCATCAGCATTACGATTGTAGTTGAAACTAAAGTGCATGAACTGCCCAACAGAAGGTCTGGCTCAACACCAGACTAAGGTGAGGAGAGATCCTCTGGGTATTTCTATGTTCAGGGCATAAACATAGGAAGTAGGGCTCAGGAGAGGCACAGAAAACGAAAAAGTAAAGAATTAAAAAGAGAACCAGAAGCATGCATTGTCATAGATTCCAAGGGGAGAGAATGCTTCAAAGAACATGTGTTTGTCAAACAGGTGGTGAATTCTATACAAAGACTGAGGTTGAAAAGGATAGTAAAACAAAAAATATGTAGTTATGTAGTTGCTGAAGGTCACTGGTGTCCTTTTACAATGGTGTCAGTACTAATGACAGATGGAAATAAGACTGCTAGTACTTGAACAATGCAAAGAAAAAATAAAACTGATTCTTGATATATTTTGGACATTAACCCTTTATTGGATATGTCATTTGCAAGTATCTTTTCTCATTCATTAGGATGTCTTTCAGTTTTGTTTATAGTTTCCTTCACTGTGAAAAAGCATTTTAATTTGATATAGTCCAGCTTGCTGATTTTTGCTTTTGTTGCCCTTGCCTGAGGATGAATATCCAAAAATATTGCTAAGGCTAATGTCAAAGAACCTGTTTTCTTCTAAGAGTTTTATAGATTCAGTCTTACATTTAAGTCTTTAATTCATTTGAATTTATTTTTGTACATGGTGTAAGAAAGTGGTCCAGTTTCATTTTTTTCACTATTTTCTGAAGAGTTCATCCCATTTTCCAAAAACTACATATTGAAGAGTTCATCATTTCCCCTTTGTATGTTCTTGTATCTTTTCCTGTGGATTAATTGACCATATAAGTGTGGGTTTAATTCTGTTCCATTTATCTATGTGTCTGTTTCTGTGCCAGTACCATAACATTTCTATTACTATAGCTTTGTAGTATAGTTTCTAATCAGGGAGTGTGATACCTTCAATTTTGTTCTTTCTCAAGATTGTTTGGGCTGTTCAAGGTCTTTTGTGTTTATATATAAATGTTAGACTTATTTCTTCCAATTTTGTGAAAAATACCATTGGTATTTTGATAGAGATCACATTGAATCTGTAGATAGGGTAGTATGGACATTTTAATAATATTAACCCTTCTAATCCATGAGCACAATATGTCTTATAATTTTCAGAATACAGGTCTTTCACCAGCATGGTTAAATTTATTCCTAGAGAGCCAGTCAAGATGGTGAAATAGATAAATGCTGTATTCACCTTCTCCCATGACTACATGAGAATTACAACTAAATTATAGGACAGTTAACCTGGAGAACCACGTGAGGACTACCTGAACAAAAGTTTTAAAACTATGGATATAAAGAAGAAGCCACTTCCAGACTGGTAGGAGAGGCAGAGATGGAAAATGAGCTGGCCCCATGCCCACATGTGGCACTTGAGAATTGGGAGAAATATCTCAACTGCAGAGATCTCCCGTGTGGAACAAGGGGACCCAATCCCACACCAGGCACCCCAGCCACAGTGCCAGGAATAGACCCATCCCCCAACAACTGGCTATGAAAATCAGTGGAGATTCTGGACTTCTGGAGACCTAGGCATCCTCTTAAAGTGCCTGCGTACAGACTCACTTGCTCCAGACACTCACCCTGGGCTTCAATGAAGGGACAGTGGCTCAAAAAGCACCAGAAGCATACAGGAAGAAACTGAGTTGTGTGCCTTCAGGGTGAGGGCTTGAGAGACAGCTGTCATTATCCCTCTGTTGAGCCCTCCTCACACATAGCCTGCAAGTAGGTGCCATCTGTCCTGTTTTGAGTCCTCCACAACACTCATGACTAAATCTGAATCGTATTAGCCTGGCAACCACTTGCCCCACCCTGCCAACTCCCTGAGACCTTGCCCAACCGAACTTATGCACCACCAGAGGTTCTTTCAGTGTCGGGCAGCCTGCCTTTATCTTTGCTGTAGTCTTTCTAAAAAACTCTCAAAGGTTCACAGATGCCAGGCAGACAGAAAATGTCCTTGATTTGTACTGTCTTTTACTGAGTGGCTCCACTGGCATCAAATCTGAATCTGCATTAACCTGGTGAATACAACTTGCCATACCCTGATGACCCCCTAAGACCCTGTCATACCCAACCCATATACTACCTGAGACTCTTTCAATGGCTGAGACTTATGAACAGCCAGCAGGAGTTGGCAGGCCTTGGGGTATGCTGTGCCTTCTGCTGAATGGCCACAGGCTTGGTACTGGAGGTAGCCAGCCTCAGTTCACAGCATGACCTCTCTCATGAGCATCCATGCCCAGCACGGGCAGCTACCAAATGTGGATTGCTTTGTAGCTCCTAACAGGTAGCCTCGGGCTGATCACAAGCAACAGTTGACCTTGGAGTTTTTTCTAAAAGGCTCCCAAACCAACTCAACTGGTGACCACCTTCAGATCACAACAGAGCACAATCAAATTAGCTCTACAAGTGGTAGACCCAAAGGGAGGTATCAGCAGGCACCAGAGCCTCTGGAGTGAATCCTCGCTCCATGTAGTGATTCCTCACACAACAACTTGTAGGCTTTGGTCATGACAATTCTAAGAGCCAGTCAGCCTGAGGGTCAAGCTCATCCATTCACTGACATGCCAACAGCAAATGAAGTTGAATTACAACAGTAGGGCACACACAAGCCACACAAAAACACTCTTGGAGCACCTGGTTTATGTGATTTGGGAGACTGTGCCACTAAGACCCACAGAGCTACTCACAGATCTACCCATTCAGATCTACCTAAAACATAGAAGTAAATACAGATAAGCAGCCAAAATGGGGAAACAAACAAACAAACAAACACGTTGCAAATAAAAGAACAGAAGACTCTAGAAGAAAAAACAACTAAATAAAATTGAGGCAAACAACTGAACAGATAAAGAGGTCAAAACAGTGGTTATAAGGATGCTCAAAGAACTTAGTGAAAACTGAACAAAGAGATAGTAAACAAAAAAACGAAACAAAACAAAACAAAAAAAACCAAAATATAGAAACCATAAAAAGATCCAGTCAGAAATGAAGAATAAAATAACTAAAATGAAAAAATAAACAGAAGAAATCAACAGCAGATTAGATGCAGCAGAGGATAAAATCACTATTTGGAAGACAAGGTAGCAGAAAAATCCCAATCAGAATAGCAAAAAGAAAAAAGAATGTAAAAATGAAGATAATCTATGGAATTTCTGGGACAACATCAAGTGATATCAGAAAGAAAAAAGAGAACAAGAAATTCAGAACCTATTTCAAGAAATAATGACTGAAAAATTCATTAAGCTGCTGAAGGAAAAATACATACAAGTCCAGGAAGTGCAGAGAGTCACAAACAAAATGAACCCAAAGAAGCCCAACCATGAGACATCATAATTAAAATGGAAAAGATTAGAGGCAATGAGAGAATCTTAAAAGCATCAATAGAAAGGCAGTTAGTTACCTATAAGGCAGTTCCCATAAGGCTGTCAGCTAATGTCTCAAGAGAAACATTTCAGGCCAGAAGGGATTGGCAAAAATATTCAAAAGGATGAAAGTGAAGACCTACAACCAAGAATACTCTGCTCAGCAAGGCTATTATTTAAAATTGAAGGAGAGATAATGAGCTACCCAGACAAGAAGAAAATTAAAGAAGTTTACCACCACAATGCCAGCATTACAAGAAATATTCAAGAGGCTTCTTTTATTTTATTTTATTAATTTGTTTTTGTTACAGATGTTTCTCCTTTTTCCCCCATTGACACCCTCCTCCCCATCCCCCCTTGCCCCATCCTCAGCCCTGTTGTCCATGTCCATTGGTCATGCATAAATGCATATAAGTTCTCTTATCCTTTGAGGCGACATGGAGGGACCTGGAGAGTACTATGTTAAGTGAAATAGCCAGTCAGAGAAAGACAAATACCACATGATCTCACTTATTTGTGTAATATAAGAACCAAAAAAGCTGCAGAATAAAATAGATCCAGAGATGTAGAAAGGAGTATGGTTCAGACTGACAACCTCCAGAGGTGGGGGGTTGGGGGAGGGATGAGATAAACCAAAGGACTTAAATGCATGTAATCATAACCACTGGACATAGACAAAAATGCTTGGCTCGGGGGCGGGGTGGGGTGGAATAGAGAGGAGTAGGTCTGGGGGATAAAAAGAGAAAACATCTTTAACAAAAATAAATAAATTAATAAAATAGTAATAATAATAATAAAAGTGTACTGAGATATGTTTTGTGGCTTAACATGGTCTACCCTGGAAAATGTTCTATGTGTACTTAAAAAAATTATATTCTGCTTGGGGGTGAAATGTTTTATATCAATTAATTCCATATGTTCTGAACCGTATTCCTTTCTACATCTCTGGATCTATTTTGTTCATCAGCTTTTTTTGTTCTTATATTCCACAAATAAGTAGGATCATGTGGTATTTGTCTTTCTCTGACTGGCTTATTTTGCTTAACATAGTACTCTCCAGGTCCCTCATGTTGCCTCAAAGGATAAGAGAGCTTTCTTTCTTACAGCTGCATAGTGTTCCATTGTGCATATGTACCACAGCTTTTTTATCTACTCACCTATTGATGGACACTTGGGCTGTTTCCAGATCTTAGCAATTGTAAATAGTGCTGCTATGAACATAGGGGTACATATATTCTTTATGAGTGGTGTTTCAGGCTTCTTAGGATATATTCCTAGAAGTGGGACCCCTGGGTTAAATGATAGTCAATTTTTAATTTTTTGAGAAAACATCATATTGTTTTCCATAGTGGTTGCACCAGTCTGCATTCCCACCAGCAGTGTACTAGAGTTCTTTTTCTCCACACCCTCACCAGCACTTGTTGTTCGATGATTTGTTGATGGCAGCCATTCTGGCAGGTGTGAGGTGATACCTCATAGTCGTTTTAATTTGCATCTCTGATGCTTAGTGACGTTGAACATTTTTTCATATGTCTCTTGGCCATTTGTATGTCCTTTTTGGAGAGGTGTCTATTTAGGTCCTTTGCCCATTTTTAAATTGAGTTCTTTGTCTTCCTTTTGTTGAGTTATATGCGTACTCTATATATTTTGGAAATTAACCCCTTATCTGATGTATCATTGGCAATTATGCTCTCCCATACAGTGGGTTCCCTTTCCATTTTGATGCTTGTTTCTTTTGCTCTGCAGAAGCTTTTTAGTTTAATGTAGTCCCATGTATTACTTTTTTCCTTTGTTTCTCTTGCCTTAGGCATTGTATCAGTGAAAATTCTGCTGTGTGTGATGTCTGAAATTTTGTTGCCTACATTTCTTCTAGGATTTTTATGGATTCACGAGTCACATTTAAGTCTTGTATCCATTTTAAGTTTATTATTGTGTATGGTGTAAGGTGGTGGTCTAGTTTCATTTTTTTTTGTATGTAACTGTCCATTTTTCCCAACACCATGTATTAAAGAGGCTGTCTTTACTCCAATGTATGCTCTTTCCAACTTTGTCAAATATTTAATGAGCATAATGTCTTGGGTCAATTTCCAGGTTCTCTGTTCTGTTCCATTGATCTATATGCCTGTTCTTGTGCCAGTACCAGGCTGTTTTGATTACAGTGGCTTTGTAGTATAACCTGATATCCAGTATTGTGATCCCTCTTACTTGGTTCTTCTTTTTCAAGATTGCTGTGGCTATTTGGGGTCTTTTTTGGTTCCACATAAACTTTTGAAGCATTTGTTCTAGTTCTGGGAAATATGTATGTCATTGGTATTTTCATGGGGATTGTATTGAATCTATAAATTGCTTTGGGTAGTATGGACATTTTAATGATGTTAATTCTTCCGATCCATGAACAAGGTATATGCTTCTACTTTTTTATATCTTCCTCTATTTCTTTTCTCAATGTACTTTACTTCTTTGTTTAAGTGTATTCCTAGGTATCTTAATTTTTTTGCCGCAATGGTAAATGGGATTTTTTTGTTTTGTTTTGTTTCTCTTTCTGTGAGTTCATTATTGGTGTATAAGAATGCCATGGATATCTTGATGTTAATTTTGTATCCTGTTACCTTGCCAAATTTGTTAATTAAATCCAGTAGATATTTATTGAAGTCTTTAGGGCTTTCTATCTACAATATCATGTCACCTGCAAATAATGACAGTTTCACTTACTTCTTTCCAGTTAGGATTCCTTTTATTTCTTCTTTATGTCTAACAGCTGTGGCTTAGACTTCCAATACTATGTTAAATAGGAGTGGCAAAAGTGGGCATCCCTGTCTGGTTCTTGTTCTTAAGGGAAATGCTTTTTTATGTTTTTGCACATTGAGTATGATGTTGGCTGTCGGTTTTTCATATATGGCCTTTATTATGCTGAGATATGATCCCTCTTTTCCCACATTGCTGAGCATTTTTATCAGAAATGGGTGCTGGATTGTATTGAATGCTTTTTCAGCATCTATTGATATGATCATATAGTTTTTATCTTTCATTTTGTTTATGTGGTGTATCACATTTATTGATTTGCGAATATTGTACTGGCCTAGCATCCCTGGGATGAATCCGACTAGGTCATGATGAATAATTCTTTTGATGTATTGCAGGATCCAATTTGCTAATATTTTGTTAAGGATTTTGGCATCTATGTTCATCAGGGATATTGGCCTGTAGTTTTCTTTCTTTGTAGTGTCTTTGTCCTGTTTTGGAATTAGAATTATGCTGGCCTCATAAAATAAGTTTGGAAGTCTTCCTTCTTCTTGAATTTTTTGGAATAGTTTGAGAAGAATGGGTGTTAGATCTTTGAATGTTTGCTAAAACTCCCTTGTGAAACCGTCCAGGCCCGGGCTTTTGTTTGTTGGGAGATTCTTAATTACATCTTCAATTTCCTTAGTCATTATAAGTCTGTTCAAGTTTTCTATCTCTTCCCGATTCAGTTTTGGGAGATTATGTTTTTCTAGAACATTGTCCATTTCGCCTAGATTATCCAATTTGTTGACATATAATTCTTCATAGTATTTGTTAACGATCCTTTGTATCTCTGTGGTACCAGTTGTTACTTCTTCTCTTTTGTTTCTGATTTTGTTTATTTGGGTCCTCTCTCTATGTTTCTTGGTGAGTCTAGCTAAGAGTCCATCAATCTTGTTTATCTTTTCAAAGAACCAGCTGTTTATTTCATTGGTCTTTTGGATTGTTTTTTAATCTCTATGTCATTTATTTCTGCTCTGAAATTTACTATTTCTTTCCTTCTACTTGGTCTGTGTTTTTCTTTTTATTTACTTTCTAGTCCTTTAACTTATGAGGTTAGATAGTCCACTAGAAATTTGTCTTGTTTCCTGAGGTAGGCCTGTAATGCTATGAACTTCCCTTTCCGGACTGCTTTTGCTGTGTCCCATAGATTTTGTGTTGTTGTGTGTTCATTTTCCAGGAAGTTTTTAATTTCTTCCTTGATCCTCTTGGTAACACATTCATTGTTTAATAACATGGAATTTAGCCTCCATTTGTTTAAATGTTTTTGCGTGTTTTTGTTGTAATTGATTTCTAGTTTAATTTCATTGTGATCAGAAAAGATGCTTGATATTATCTCAATCTTCTTGAACTTGTAGACTTAGTTTGTGTCCTAACATGTAGTCTATCTTTGAGAATGTCCCATGTGCACTTGAAAAGAGTGTGAATTCTGAAGTTTTGAGGTATAATTCTCTGTAGATATCTACTAAATCCATTTGCACTAGTGCATCATTTACATGTATCCTTGTTAATTTTTTTGTCTACAGGATCTGTCCAGTGATGTCAGTGGGGTGTTGAAGTTGCCTGCTATGATCGATTGCTGTTGATTTCCCCTTTGAAGTCCTCCAGAAGTTTTTGAACATATTTTGGTGCTCATATTGGGTGCATATATGTTTGCTAAGGTTATATTTTCCTTTTGGGTAGATCTTTTCAATATTATGTAGTGGCTTTCTTTGTCTCTAGTTATGGGCTTCAATTTGAAATCTATTTTATCAGATATGAGTATTGCTACCCTAGTTCTTTTTTCCTTTCCATTTGCTTGGAAGATTTTTCCCATCCCTTCACTTTCAACTTATGTGAGTCTTTGGTTGTGAAGTGGGTCTATATACATATACAGCTTTCTTATCCAATCAACTACTCTGTGTCTTCTGATTGGAGTGTTTAAACCTTTTGCAATTAAGGTTATTATTGATATGTATTTATTTATTGCCATTTTTGTTTATTGTGGTTATATTTTTCTTCCTATTTCTTCTACTAATTACTGCAGTCCTTTTAGCATTTCTTGCAGTGCTGGTTTGGCGCTAATATATTCCCTTAGCCTTTTTTTGTTTGTTTGTTTGTTTGGGAAGCTTTTTATTTCACCTATTTTGAATGATAGCCTTGCTGGATAGAGTATTCTTGTATTCAGATCCTTGTTTTTCATTACCTTTATTACTTCATGCCATTCTCTTCATGCCTGTAGTGTTTCAGTTGAGAATTCAGCTGATAGCTTTATGGGGGTTCCTTTGTAGGTAACCTGTTGCTTATCTTTTGCTGCCTTTAGGATTTTCTCTTTGTCTTTAATTTTTGGCATTTTAATTATGATGTGCCTTGGTGTGGGCCTGTTTGCGTTCTTTTTACTTGATGCTCTCGGTGTTTCTTGTACTTGTATGCCTTTTTCCTTCACCAAGTTAAGGAAGTTTTCTGTCACTATTTCTTCAGATATATTCTCTAACTCTTACTCATTTTCTTCTTCTTCTGGAATTCCTATGATGCAGATGTTGGTAAATTTTATTTGTCCCACAGTTCTCTTAGGCTCTCATCTTTTTTTTTAATTGTTTTTTCCTTTTAGTTCTCTGATTGGGCGATTTTTTCTACCTTGTCTTCTAATTCACTGATCCAATCCTCAGTCTCCCCTACTCTGCTGGTTATTCCTTCCAATGTGTTCTTTATTTCTGCTATGTCATTCTTTATTTCCTATTGGTTGTGTTTTAATGCTTCTATATGTTTACTCATGCTGTTGAACTTCCTCATTATTATTACTCTGAACTTTCCCTCTGATATCTTACTCAATTCCCTTTCATTTATTTCATCTTCTGTCAAATCATCTTGTTCTTTCATTTGGGATTTGTTTCTTTGTTTCACCATTTTGGCTCTCTCAGCGGGTTTTGGAGCCTGACAAATTTTCCCTTTGGGTGTTGATGATTCACTGGTTGTGGCTCCCTCTACTGGGTTTGAATGAGTGTGGGAGGACCCATGTTAAACACCACTTTCCTGGGTAGATTTGCAAGCCAGGAAAGGTTCAGTTATCCTCTAGCTTTTTGCCTGGAGGCTATTAGTTGCAGTTACTTGATGAGCCTTGGTTTGTAGCCCTGAGTTGAATAAAAAAAATCTCTCAGGTGTTCAGGGTACGAGGATTTCCAGAAGGTGGGGCAGATGCTTTCTGGTGGTTAATGAGCCTAAATTTGCATTTCTCTGGCCTGAATAGGTGGTGTTAAATTCCTGAGGGAGGGGCTGTTGCTTCTCCCTGGGGCTCTGGGAAGGGGCTCTTTGAGTAATATGGCTACTGTCCTATGAGGGAGTGATTCAGCCCAGAACTCCCTGTGCCCTCCAAATCCTGAGTCTCTCTACACAGTTCCAGTCCAGTCTTCCCTCCCTCTGCTGGAGCCCAAGGTGAGTGGCTATAGCTAATTTAGTGCTCCGTCCTGGCCCTCAGGGCTGTGGAGCTGGCTTTGGATTTTAACCCTGAGGGAGCTGCTCACAGCTAAATCTTCTGCTGTCCGTGGGCTCCCAGCCCACCCTCTTGTGCCTCCACAGTTCCTACCAGGCTCATTTTCATGTCATCTTTCTGTCCGTGGTTACATGGGTCCTCTCCAGCTGCTTTTCTCTTCATTTTTCCTGATGATTTGTCTTTATTTTAGTTGTAATTCCACTTTGGTCCTGGGAGATGGTCTGTGTAGCTTCCATTCACTCCACTGCCATTTTGGAATCCATGTCTCAGTAAATTTAAGAAGATGATATCATACCAAGAATCTTCTCTGACCACAATGATATGAAACTAGAAATCAATTACCCATACACACACTCACACACAAACACATGGAGGCTAACTAAGATACTACTAAGCAATGAATAGGTTACAAATAAGGTCAAGTAAGAAATTAAAGAATACTTTGAAACAAATGATAATGAAAACAACAAAATGACAAAATGTCTATGAGACACAGCAAAAGCAGTCCTAACAGTGTAATGCATAGCCATACATGCCTACCTCAAGAAAGAGGAAAAATTTCAAATAAAAAATCTAAACTTATTCTAAAGGAGCTAGAAAAAGAACAACAAACAAATTTCAAAGTGAGTGGAAGGAAGGAAATAATAAAGATCAGAGTAAAAATAAATGAGCCCTGGCTGGTGTGGCTGAGGTGATTGGGCATTTTCCCATGCACTGAAAGGTTTTTGGTTTGATTCAAGGTCAGAGCACATGCCTGGCTGTGGTCTTGATCCCCATTAGAGGATGTGCAGGAGATAGCTGATCGATGTTATCCTTTCACATTTATGTTTCTCTCTCTCTCTCTCTCTCTCTCTCTCTCTCTCTCTCTCTCTCTCTCTAAAAATCAATAAACTGTTCTTTAAAAGAAAAGAAAACAAATGAAATAGAATAAAAATAAAAAGTACAAAAGATCAATGAAACCAAGAGCTGGTTCTTTGAAAAGATGAAAATAGTTGATAATCCTTTAGTAGACTCATCAAGAAAAGAAGAAGATTCAAATGAATAAAATCAGAAATGAGAGAGGAGAAGTAACAACTGACACCACAAAAATACAAAGGATCATAAGAAAACAATATAATTACACGGCAATAAATTGGACAATCTAGATGATATGGGTAAATTCCTAGAAACATACAATCTTCCAAGACTGACTCAAGATGAAACAGAATATCTGAACAGATTATTACTGTAAACCCTCAATTTTTAAGACCTCGATTTAATGGACAAAATTTCCAGTTCATATGTCATGTGTGAAAATTGACACTCTGTTAATTTTAAAATGCTTTTAACCAAGACATGCTTATAATTAAATTAACAGGTTATTATTTGTTATTATTAATAATTCACTCTTATTTTTTTTACAAATTTTAGCAAATAGGCCCTATGTTAGTAAAAACATTTTAGTAAGTTTGCTGACATAAAAAGTATTACATATCTACAACTATAGATTACATATATAAATCCAAGAGTCACCACTCATAAACAATGTTTGGTGAATGATTACATGTGATCCCACCTCATCATGCGCAATTGGTTCTGTTGTTGCGTGGCGTGAATTTCTGCAGCAGTTTTAATGTGTGCCTGCCGATATTCTACACTAAGCCATGCTCCAGCCATGTGCATTTGTTTACTCATGATGACTGGTGAATGAACACATTTACTAGACCTATGCAGTGTAAATTTAAAATTACAGTAATACATATAGAAAACTTTTTGTAATCTTTGTTGTTGAGAGTATTACAGATATTCCCCCTTTTACTCCCACATTGCCTCACTCCACCTGGTTCCCATCCACCCAAGGCCTTCACCCTACTATTGTCTGTGTCCATGGACAATGCATATATGCATATAAGTTCTTCGGTTAATCTCTTCCAACCCACTCTTCCCCCTTCCCCTGAGATTCATTATTCTGTTCCATGTTTCCTTGCCTCTGGTTCTATTATATTCATCAGTTTATTTTATGTGAAATTAAACTTTTCATGCATACGTAATTTTAATTACAAAAACATATCTACATAAGTAAAAACAGGTAAACTAATTTGTCAGTTTTTTAACATATGCATTTGGAAAACCTACTTTATTATGTAATGGACTTTAGGCTCTAACAGACACCCTTTTGCTCAAATTAGTCCATTATTTTGAGGTTTTACTGTACTAACAAAATCAAATGAGTAATCAAACAACTCCTAACAAGCAAAAATCCTGAACTAAGTGGTTTCACATGTAACTTTTACCATACTTTAAAGAATAATTAACACCTATTCTTCTCAAACTATTTCAACAAATTCAAGAGGAGGGAAGACTTTTTATGCACAACCATTTTAATCACAACCATTACCCTGATTCTAAACCTGACAAAGACATTATATAGAAAGAAAATTATAGACCGATATTCCTAATGAATGTAGTTGCAAATATCCTAAACAAAACATTAGCAAACCAAATTCAGCAATATATTAAAAAGATAATACATCACGATCAAGTGGGATCTATTTATGTGATGCAAGGTTGGATCAAAATCCATAAATGAATTAATAAGATATGCCCAGTAATAAAAATACAGGATAAAAATATATGATCATATTAATAAAAACAGAGAAAAGATTTGACAAAATCCAGCATTCCTTTGTAATAAAAACTCTCAGCAAACTGGGAGTAAAGGGAACATACTTGAAAAACCAACAGCTAAAATTATACCAAAAGAGGAAAATCTACAAGTTTTTCCTTAAAATAAGGAAAAAGATAAGGATGTTATCTTTCACCACTTTCATTCAACTTAGTTATGGAAGTACTAGCCACAACAATCAGACAAGAAATAGAAATAAAAGGCATACAAATTTGTAACAAAGAGGTAATACTATCATTATTTACAGATGACATAATCATAAATATAGAGAATCCTAAATATTCTACCAAAAAACTATTAGAACTAATAAAGGAATTCAATAAAGTAGCAGGATACAAAATTAATATTCAGAAATCATTTGCATATTTATACACCAATAACAAACTATCAGAAAGAGAAATTAGGAAAACAACCCATTTACAATTGCACACAAAAAAATACCTAAGAATAAATTAATAATGGGGGTAAAACACTTATACTAAAAAGTTTATAAGATTTTTTGTTTGTTTGTTATGTTTTAATTTATTTTTTTATTAATTTATTTTTGTTACAGATGTTTCTCCTTTTTTCCCCATTGACACCCTCCTCCCCATCCCCCCACCCCATCCCCAGCCCTGTTGTCCATGTCCATCAGTTATACATACATGCGCATAAGTTCTGTGGTTTATCTCTTCCCTCCCCCCCACCCCCTCTTCTGAGGGGTGTCAGTCTATACCCTACTTCCACATATCTGGGTCTACCCTGTTTCTCAGACTGTTATGTTCATTATATTCCACAAATAAGTGAGATCATGTGATATTTGTCTTTCTCTGCTTGGCTTGTTTCACTTAGGATAATACTCTCGAGGTCCCTCCATGTCGTCTCAAAGGATAAGAGATCTTTCTTTCTTACAGCTGCATATACTCCATTGTGTATATGTACCACAGCTTTTTTATCCATTCATCCACTGATGGACACTTGGGCTGTTTCCAGATCTTAGCTATTGCAAGTAGTGCTGCTATGAACATGGGGGTACATGTAATCTTTCTGGTTGGTGTTTCAGGCTTCTTAGGGTATATTCCTAGAAGTGGGATCACTGGGTCAAATGGCAATTCAATTTTTAATTTTTTGAGGTTACACCATAGTGTTTTCCATACTGGCTGCACCAGTCTGCATTCCCACCAGCAGTATACTAGAGTCCCCTTTTCCCAACACCCTCGCCAACACTTGTTGTTTGATGATTTGTTGATGGTGGCCATTCTGACAGGTGTGAGGTGATACCTCATTGTTGTTTTAACTTGCATCTCTCTGATGATTAGTGATGTTGAACATTTCTTCATATGTCTCTTAGCCATTTGTATATCCTGTTTGGAGACGTGTGTATTTAGTTCCTCTGCCCATGTTTTAATTGGGTTCTTTGACTTCTTTTTGTTGAGTTGTATGAGCACTCTATATATTTTGGAGATTAACCCCTTATCTGATGTATAATTGGCAATTATGCTCTCCCATACAGTGGGTTCCCTTTCCGTTTTGATGGTTTTTTCTTTTGATGTGCAGAAGCTTTTGAGTTTGATATAGTCCCATGTGTTCATTTTTTCCTTTGTTTCCATTGCTTTAGGTGATGTATCAGTGAAGATTCTGCTGTGTATATTGTCCAAATTTTTGTTGCCTACATTTTCTTCTAGGATTTTTATGGATTCATGAGTCACATTTAAGTCTTTTATCCATTTCGAGTTTATTCTTGTGTATGGTGTAAGTTGATGGTCTAGTTTCATTTTTTTGCATGTAGGTGTCCAATTTTCCCAACACCATTTATTAAAGAGGCTGTCTTTACTCCATTGTATGCTCTTGCTGCCTTTGTCAAATATTAATTGAGCATAATATCTTGGGTCAATTTCCAGATTCTCTGTTCTGTTCCACTGGTCTATATGCCTGTTCTTGTGCCAGTACCAGGCTGTTTTGATTACAGTAGCTTTGTAGTATAAGCTGATATCCGGTATTGCGATCCCACCTACTTTGTCCTTCTTTTTCAAGATTGCTGTGGCTATTCGGGGTCTTTTTTGGTTCCATATGAACTTTTGAAGTATTTGTTCTAGTTCTGTGAAATATGTCTCGTATTTTGATGGGGATTGCATTGAATCTATAGATTGCTTTGGGTAGTATGGACATCTTAATGATGTTAATTCTTCCAATCCATGAACAAGGTATGTGTTTCCACTTTTTTATATCTTCCTCTATTTCTTTTTTCAATGCCCTCTAGTTTTCTGTAAATGGGTCCTTTACTTCTTTGGTTAAGTTTATTCCTAGGTATCTTAATTTTTTTGCCACGATGGTAAATGGGATTGTTTTTTCAGTTTCTCTTTCTGTGAGTTCATCATTGGTGTATAAGAATGCCGTTGATTTCTTGACATTAATTTTGTATCCTGCTACTTTGCCAAATTCATTTATTAAGTCTAGTAGATTTTTGATGGAGTCTTAGGGTTTTCTATATATAATATCATGTCATCTGCGAATAATGACAGTTTCACTTCCTCCTTTCCAATTTGGATTTTTTTTACTTTTTCTTCACGTCTGATTGCTGTGGCTAAGACTTCCAGTACTATGTTAAATAAGAGTGGCGAAAGTGGGCATCCCTGTCTTGTTCCTGTTCTTAAGGGAAATGTTTTTAGCTTTTGCCCATTGAGTATGATGTTGGCTGTAGGTCTTTCATATATGGCCTTTATTATATCAAGATATGATCCCTCTATTCCCAAATTGCTGAGCGTTTTTATCAGAAATGGGTGCTGGACTTTGTCAAATGCTTTTTCAGCGTCTATTGATATGATCATGTGGTTTTTATCTTTCATTCTGTTTATGTGGTGTATCACATTTATTGATTTGCGAATATTGAACCAGCTTTGCATCCCTGGGATGAATCCCACTTGGTCGTGGTGAATAATTTTTTGATGTATTGCTGGATCCGATTTGCTAGTGTTTTGTTCAGGATTTTGGCATCTATGTTCATCAGGGATATTGGCCTGTAGTTTTCTTTCTTTGTAGTGTCTTTTTCTGGTTTTGGAATTAGTATTATGCTGGCCTCATAAAACGAGTTTGGAAGTCATCCTTCTTCTTGAATTTTTTGGAATAGTTTGAGGAGAATGGGTGTTAGTTCTTCTTTGAATGTTCCGTAAAACTCCACCGTGAAGCCATTTGGGCCTGGGCTTTTGTTTGTTGAGAGAGTCTTGATTACATCTTCACTTTCCTTGGCTGTTATTGGTCTGTTCAAGTTTTCTATCTCGCCCCGGTCCAGTTTTGGGAGACTATGTGTTTCTAGATATTTGTCCATTTCACTTCGATTGTTGAATTTGTTGCCATATAAATGTTCATAGTATTTGCTAACGATCCTTTGTATTTCTGTGGTGTCAGTTGTTACTTCTCCTCTTTCTTTTCTGATTTTGTGTATTTGGGTTCTCTCTGTTTGTTTCTTGGTGAGTCTAGCTAAGGGTCCATCAATTTTGTTTATCTTTTCAAAAAACCAGTTCTTTGTTTCATTGATCCTTTGAATTGTTTTTCTGGTCTCTATGTCATTTATTTCTGCTCTGATCTTTACTATTTCCTTCCTTCTACTTGCTGTGGGGTTTTCTTTTTGTTTGCTTTCTAGTTCTTTAAATTGTGAGGTTAGATAGTCTATTAGAAATTTTTCTTGTTTCTTGAGGTAGGCCTGTAGTGCTATGAACTTCCCTCTCAGAACTGCTTTCGCTGCATCCCATAGATTTCGTGTTGTTGTGTGTTCATTTTCATTGGTTTCCAGAAAGTTTTTAATTTCTTCCTTGATCTCCTCGGTAACCCATTCATTGTTTAATAACATGCTATTTAGCCTCCATGTGTTCATATCTCTTTGCATGTTCTTGTTGCAATTGATTTCTAGTTTCATGCCATTGTGATCTGAGAAGATGCTTGATATGATTTCAATCTTCTTGAACTTGTAGAGACTTTCTTTGTGTCCTAACATGTGGTCTATCTTTGAGAATGTCCCATGTGCACTTGAAAAGAATGTGAATTCTGTAGTTTTGGGGTGTAATTCTCTGTAAATATCTATTAAATCCATTTGGTCTAGTGCTTCGTTTAGAGTCTCTGTTTCCTTGTTAATTTTTTGTCTAGAGCATCTATCCAGTGATGTCAGCGGGGTGTTGAAGTCCCCTGCTATGACTGTATTGCTGTCAATTTCTCCTTTGAAGTCAACCAGAAGATTTTTAATATATTTTGGTGCTCCTATATTGGGTGCATATATGTTTACCAAGATTATATCTTCCTGTTGGATAGATCCTTTCAATATTATGTAGTGGCCTTCTTTGTCTCTAGTTATGGCTTTCATTTTGAAATCTATTTTATCAGATATGAGTATTGCTACCCCAGCTTTTTTTTTTCCTTTCTGTTTGCTTGGAAGATTTTTTTCCCATCCCTTCACTTTCAGACTATGTGAGTCTTTTGTTGTGAGGTGGGTCTCTTGTAAACAACATATATATGGGTCATGCTTTCTTATCCAATCCGCTACTCTGGGTCTTTTTATCGGAGCATTCAATCCATTTACACTTAAGGTGTTTATTGATATGTACTTATTTATTGCCATTTTTGTTTAGCGTGGTTCTACTTTCCTTCCTATTTCTTCTACTAATTACAGCAGTCCTTTTAACATTTCTTGCAGTGCTGGTTTGGTGCTAATGTATTCCCTTAGCCTTTTTTTGTCTGAGAAGGTCTTTATTTGACCTTCTATTTTGAATGACAGCCTTGCTGGGTAGAGTAGTCTTGGATTCATATCCTTGTTTTTCATGACCTTGATTACTTCATGCCATTCCCTTCTGGCCTGTAGTGTTTCTGTTGAGAAGTCAGATGATAGCCTTATGGGGGTTCCTTTGTAGGTAACCTGTTGCTTATCTCTTGCCACCTTTAGGATTCTCTCTTTGTCCTTAATTTTTGGCATTTTAATTACTATGTGTCTTGGTGTGGGCCTGTTTGAGTTCTTCTTACTTGGGACTCTCTGTGCTTCTTGAGCTTGAGTGCCTTCTTTCTTCACCAAATTAGGGAAGTTTTCTGTCACTATTTCTTCAAATATATTCTCTAACCCTTGCTCATTTTCTTCTTCTTCAGGGACTCCAATGATGCGAATATTATTACGTTTCCAGTTGTCCCACAGTTCTCTTAAGCTGTCTTCCTGTTTTTTTATTGTTTTTTCCTTTTGGTTTTCTGATTGGTTGATTTTTTCTACCCTGTCTTCTAATTCACTGATCCGGTCCTCAGCTTCCTCGACTGTGCTGTTTAGTCCTTCCAATGTGTTTTTCATTTCTGCTATGTCATTCTTTATTTCTTCTTGCTGCTTCTTCATCTCTAAATGGTTGCTTTTCAATGTTTCTATGTCTTTGCTTATGGTGTTGATGTCCTTGCTCATGCTGTTGAGCTTCCTCAAGATTATCACTCTGAATTCTAATTCTGTTAACTTGCTTAACTCCCTTTCATTTATCTCATCTTCAGTAGAGGTCTCTTGTTCTTTCATTTGGGATCTGTTTCTTTGTTTCACCATTATGGCTATCTCAGTGGGTTTTGGAGCCTGCCCAATTTTCCTGTGGATGTTGGTGTTCTGTTGTTTGTGGCTCCCTCTACTGGGTTTGGATGAGCATGGGAGGACCCACGTTAAACACCACCGTGGAGTCTTATTTTCCAGGGTATATTTGCAAGCCCAGCAAAGGTTAAGTTATCCTCTAGCTTTTTGCCTAAAGGCTATTAGATGTGGTTGGTTGAAGAGCCTTGGGTTTTCAGTTGAATGAAAACCCCCCTCAGGTGTTCAGCGTAAGAGGATTTCCAGAGGGTAGGGCAGATGCTAGTAGTTAATGATCCTCAGTTTGCATTTCAATGGCCCACTAGGGTGTGGCTGAATCTCAGAGGGAGGGGCTTCTTCCTCTCCCCAGAGCCCTGGGAAAGAGTAAGATGGCCAGGCCACAGTCCTGCGTGGCCGCAACTCAGCAAAAGCTCTGAGCGCCCTCCAAATCCCGAGTGTCCCCACACAGTTTCAGTCCAGTCCTCCCTCCCTCTGCTGGAGCCCAGGTGAGCGCCTGTGGCTATTTTAGCACTCTGTCTGGCCCTCTACGCTGTGGAGCGGGCTTGGGCTTTAACCTCGAGGGCAGGCACTGCTCACAGCTAAGGCCTCTGCTGTCCGTGGGCTCCCAGCCCCCCTCTCGTGCTTCCGCAATCCTACCAGGATTGATTCAGTGTCCCTGGTTGTATGGTCCTCGCAAGCTGCTTTTCTGTTGTTTTTTCCCAATTATTTGTCTTTATTTTAGTTGTAATTCCAGTTTGGTCCTGGGAGATGCTCTGTGTAGCTTCCATTCACTCCGCTGCCATTTTCAGAATCCCAGTTTATAAGATTTTTAAGAAAGAAATTGAAGAAGACACAAATGATTTGAAACATACCATGCTCATTGATAGAAATAATTAAATCATCAGAATGTCTATATTACCTAAAGCAATCTATAGATTTAATACAATCCATATCAAAATACCAATGACATTTTTCACAGAACTAGAACAAATAATTTTAAAATGTATATGGAACTACATCATAGCTTGAATAACCACAGAAACCCTTTGAAAGAACAAAGTTGGAGGTATTACTCTGTCTGATATCAAGCTATAACACAAGGCTATAGTAATCAAAATGGCAGGGTACTAGCATAAAAACAGACACATAAATCAATGGAACAGAATAAAGAACCCAGAAATAAATGCACATCTATATGGTCAATTAATCTGTGACAAAGGAAACATGGATATACAATGAGGGAAATACAGTCTACTCAATAAATAGTGTTGGGAAAACAGAAGAGATACATGCAAAATAATGTAACTAGACCACTGTCCACCCATATACAAGAATAAACTCAAATTATATTAAAGACTTAAATGTAACACCAAAACCATAAAACTCCTAAGAGAAAATATAGGCAGTTAACTCTCTGTCATTACTCTTACTATATGTTTTACTGATACATCACTTCCTTGGGCAAGGAAAACAAGAGAGAGAAAAAAAAATACATCAAATTAAAAAGTTTTTACATAGCAAAGGAAGCAGTAACAAAATGTAAGACAGTCTTTCAGTTTGGAGAAGATATACATCAATATAGCATCCTATATAAATTTAATATTCAAAATTTATAAAGAATTCATACTTCTTAACACCAAACAAACAATTTAAATAAAAAATGGGCAGAGGCCCTGTATAAACATTTCTTCAAAGAAGACTTACAGATGGCCAATAGACATATGAAAATATTCTCAACTTAACTTATCATCAGAAAAATAAAAATTAAAATCACATTGAGATATTACTTCACGCCTGTCAGAATGACTACATTCAACAAATCAACAAACACAAAGTGTTTGCGAGGATTGTTGGTAGGATTGAAAATTGGTTCAGCACTATGGAAAACAGTATGGAAATTTAAAAATAGAACTACCTTGTGATCCAGAAATTCCACTTACGGGTATTTATTTAAAGAAATAAAAAACACTAAATGGAAAAGATATATATATATCCCTATGTTCATTGAAGCATTATTTACAATACTCAAAATATGGAAACAACTTAAGTGCCTATCAATAGTCAATCAGATAAAGCAGATAATATGTACAATAAAATATTACTGGACCATTAAAAAATAAAATCTTATCATTTCTGACAACATGAATAGATTAGAGGGTATTATGCTAAGTGAATAAGTCATACAGAAAAAGACAAATACCATATGATTTTACTTATATGTGGAATCTAAAGAACAACATAAATGAACAAACAAAACAGAAACAGACTCATAGAGAAAAAACTGTGGGTTGCCAGATGGGAGGTAGGTTGGGGGACTGCATTAAAAAAGTTAAAAGATTAAGACGTACAAATTGGTAGTTACATAATAGTCTTGGGGATGTAAAGTATAGCACAGGGAATATAGTTGATAATATTGTAATAACTAATATACAGTGCCAGGTGTTTACTAGAATTATTGGGAGCAGTCTCTTTATAAATTATATAAATGTCTAACCACTATGCTGTATACCAGAAACTAATATAAAATAATATTAAATATCAAGAGTAACTGACAAATAAAAAAGAGGAAAACAATACTAGAGAACAAATTATTTTTAGGTATTTTATTCTTTTTGATGCAATTGTAAATGGGATTTTCTTAATTTCTCATTCTGATAGTTTGTTATTAGTGTATAAAACAGGTTTCTATAGATTAACTTTGTATCTTGCAACTTTACTGAATTCATGTATTAGCTTTAATATATACAAAGAACTCAAACAACTCAACCTGTAAAAAAACAATTCAAGTGAAAAATGTGCTGAAGATCTGAATAGACATTTCTCCAAAGAAGACTTACAGATAGTCAACAGACATATGAAAAGATGCTCAACATTATTAATCATCAGAGAAATGCAAATCAAAAACACAATGAGATATCACCTCACACCTGTCAGAATGGCAATTATTAAAGAGTCAAAATAACAAACGTTGGTGAGGATGTGGAGAAAAGGGACCCTTGTACATTATTGGAAGGATTGTAAATGGTGTAGCTACTATGGAAAGTAATATGAAGTTTCTTCAAAAACTTTTAAGAAAGAACCACCATATGACCTACCAATTCATTTTTGGGCATTAATTCAAAGAAATCCAAATCACTAATTTGAAAAAAAAAAATGCATCCCTATATTTACTGGAGCAAAACCTATTAATATATCTAAGATATCAAAGCAACCTCAGTTTCTATCAATAGATAAATGGATAAAGAAGACATACAGACAATGAAATATTACTCAACCATAAAAAGAATGAAATGTTAAGTGAAATAGGTTATACAGCCCTAGCCAGTTTTCCTCAGTGGTTAGAGCATCGGCCTGTGGACCAGAGAGTCTTGGGTTCGGTTCCTGCTAAGGGCATGTACCTCGGTTGCAGTTTGTCCCTGGCCCCAGCTGGGGTCATGTGGGTGGCAGCCACTCAATGTGTCTCTCTCACATCAATGTTTCTCTCTCTCTCTTCCCTCCCACTCTGAAGATAAATGCAAAAAAAAAAAAAAGAAAAGAAAAAAGAAAAGAAATAGGTTATACAGAGAAAGACAAATACTGCATAATTTCACAGATATGTGGAATTAAAAAAATAAAAGTAATGAATAAATGAAACAAAACAGAAACAGACTCATAGATACAGGGAACAAACTCACGGTTGCCAGAGGGCATGGGGAAGGGGAAATAAGTGAAACAGGTGATGAGCAATGAGAGATACAAACCTCTAGTTAAAAAAGAAATGTCATGGGGATGTAATGTACAGCATAGGGATTATAGTCAATAATATTGTAATAACTTTTACTAGACTTTCTTTGGTGATCACATTGTAAAGTATATAAATGTCAAATCACTACATTGTACATCTGAAACTAATAAAATATTTTATGCCAACTATACTTTAATAAAATGTAAATTAAAAAAACAAAAAAAGGTAGCAGATGTAGACGTAGTGGCATTGAAGGCTGCTGATGGATTTTCAGGGATATAAGTTTTAATGGTCTCCTAATGATTGACACACAGTGTTAAGTGTGCTGACTTATTGTTTGGACTAGGCCCCAGGGACTTTATGTCAGCCTCCTGAGAGAGGATCCTCCTCCCCACCAAATGCCTGATTATCTATAAAGAAGAATAATTAAGACAGATGGCACAGGTAAGGTTAGTAGCATCTAAGACCAGGACAGGAGCAGAAATTTCCATTTAAAATAAACAAATGATAATAGCAGAAACAAGTAAAGACCCAAGGGACTTGCTGTGTTGTTTCCTCTTTCCCTTCTAATTCTAAGACAGCTATAGAAAGATAACCTGTCAGTTTGGAGGGGACCAGGAATTCAAATGCATGGAAACTTGGAGTTAAAATACTTTAAGATTGGTTCCTAGACCCTTGATATTCCTTCTTCAATATGGCTTTTGACCAAGACAGCCTTAATGTTTTCCTCAACTTAACTAAACTTTAAATACTTTTTTTTTAATGTAGGCCCCTTTCCTTAGAGCATTTACTTTATAAAACTTGTCATTGTAAATACTATCTCTGTCCCTTTGAGATGTAAATGTTTTCCTAGCCTTTTACCAGTTTTACAACCTAGGAATGTATTTCTCAATAATCTGGAGCCACCAATAAACATAGGGAGCCCAACTTCCAGTCTCTGTGGGAGGGTAGGAACCTACATAAATGCCAATTAGCAAACATAAATGGCCTAATCACATTGATCAACCTCCCCAGAATATCCAGCAGTACTATTTTTGTCTCAGTGCTAAAAATCCTTCCACCTTTTGTTCGTCTATTTGAATACAATTAACTCCTATTGCAAAAACCTTGAATAAAGTCTTCCTTGTCTGTCTTATTTGTCAGAAGCAAAATTTCTTTGATACTTCAAAGAGGCACATTTAGTTATCATTGGAACTTTGATTCTTAGTCTTTTCTTTCTTATTCTGTACATGCTCACTGTCCTTCTAGGTTGGCTCAGTCTGGAGAGGTAATAATGAGGTACTTTTCTGCTAGGTGGATGGACTAATCCATTAACTTGGAAACATGACTTAATAGAATAGTAACTGATAGATATACCCCATCCAGCAAAACAGAAGTATTTCAACCCTCTCTCTAAAGTGCAGTATACAATACTTTAAAATATATTTTTAAATAAAGAAATGTCTAGTAATAATTTCTCTTATTAAAGGGCTTGTCATGCATATATCTGTACTTGAGATACATAAAAGAAGTGCAATTTGGTCCTGAATGAAGGAATCTGAGCTCTAGGATATCAGTTTGGTTGAGCTTCAGCTGCCTCCCATATGTGCGAAAGAATACCTCTGTGTTTTAAAAAGAGTGATAAAATATTTATTGAAAATGAAAATAGAGCAGATGTGCAGAAGCTAAGTTTCCAAACAAATAACTTGGTAATTTTATTTTTATCCCTGAAATGCCTAAAGGCACCAGTCAACATCATGGGCTAATGGTTAAGAATGAAGCTGTACTTACGTCATACCAGGCCAGAAATTAAAATAAATAAATAAGCAAAAATGCACTTTCTTGCATGAGTGAAATATGATTATTTAAAAATAACCAGGGGGACTTTTCTGCAAAATTTATTTTCAATAAATGTAGTTGCTAGACTATGTGCTAATTTTAGGGTTAATTCCAATTTTTACTAGAGAGTAATACAACCTAGAAGAGGAAAATAGGCTTATAATGAAAAAAATAACTTGTTTTCTTTATATGTCATATGATTCTGATCTATTCTCTTATATTTTTGATGTAAATAAACACAAATTACCAGAAAAGTGCTCATCCCAAACCAAATAGGGTTGGATGTTGAATTGAAAAACCACCATCCCTGCTTGCCACTTGAACTTTACAATGTAGTATTGCCATTTTATAAGATTCCTGAGTTTCTAGTGGCAAATTTCTGTGGGCCACACTTTTGCTGGATGTTATGGTATTACATTTTGTAATAAAAATAAAATAATGCTTTTATTTTTACAAAAGAGTGTGGTGTCAATATAAAACAAGTTCAGATGATACAGAGGAGAAAATTGGGTAAGAAATAAAAATGAAACCCATACAGTATTTTTCTCCATCTTTGTATCATTAAGGCATCAAGGGAATTGGTTGAATGCATTCTCTACGTATACTACAGAAGTATTATATGAGAATAACAGAATCTTCACAAAAGTTTAAAAGCAAATTTCACACTGAATTATTTTATCATTTGACAGGGAAAGTATAACTTGAAAATTCCAAAAGAAAAAATCTATAGAGACTGTGTCTGGGTTAAGAAAATAAAAAAGTACACACTCCTGACAATCTTCTCACACCATGTTACTGAGTCCACATTTCTTCCTATTAAATCTTCACATGTGGCTTTGTGACTGTTCAACCAAAAAGTCACTTAGTGTTTCAGCTCTTGATAATGGGGACACACTAGGTAAGAGCCAATGGCCAGAGAAGTCAAAGAGATGAACTTGGCAGTCATTTTCTCTACAACTTTAAAAACTCAAACCCTATCTCTTACTGGGGCATAAATTTTTGAAAACCATTTGTAGAGGTATCAGTTAGGGCCTGAGTATAAAGAGAAATGATGCTTTGCAAAATCCCCCAAGAATGCCTGAGCTTTTTTATAGTAATGAAAAAGTGTCAGTGAAAGTTCATGTGGCTTGTGTGCATTGTGTACATATGTGGAGTGGTGAGTCACAGAAGGGAAATGCTGACCAAATGAACTTTTACATCTGAAATGTCATTTGGAAATCACTTGTGTTCTTCAAGCCCAGTCTCAAACTCTTTTCCTGCTATTAAAAATGGTCTGCAAACAGGTCAGTCTTCTTTAAAAAACTGACTTGACAACAGCAATTTTAAGTTGTTGCTGGCTTAAAATTTGCATTTTCCTTTTCTCTGATGTGGTATGAATAGGAGGATGTTTGTCTTTTACTTAAATAATAGCCTGATGAATAAATGAAGCATGTGCTTCCCTTCTATCTGTCTTCTGCATTAACCTCATCTTGGGGTCAGGCTAAAAATGCTATAGGTACTGATCGCTGCACGGTACCAGCATTATTGCTTAATGTACCATCAACCACAAGTGTAAGTGGGCTCACAATCACCGCCAAGGTCCTCCCAGGCATCATTTATCTAGGGTTAACTCTGAAAAAACATCATTTAACATTGTGACATTTAAAAAATAAAGATTAAAAGTTCTGAAAGGAACAGAAGTCATCCATACAATGCCCTCTTGGCACCATAAATCAAAGATCCTTAGAGCTGCAAATCAGAGTAGCATAACAGAGACAGAGACTTTTAACAGGGTTACCAGCACTCTTGTACTTCCCCCACTTACTAAAGCACACCTATTTTTGAATATTCGTCTAACAACCTTGAGTGTGATTTGGCATACACATGCAAAAAGCAGGGTTAAAAAATATGTTCACTGCAAAGCATTTTTAAATGGGAATGCCATGTTCATCATATATTTGAAATAAACATTTGTTACCAGGCTTCTGGGAAGAGCTCGTTTCCTTTCTTTACAGAAGGCTGAAGGCTATTAGTCTCATCCCACTCAGATTCTTAAATTGGAGGTCCATACTAACTGTGCCCTTAATGACTGCAGATGGTCAACTCTGAAGGGGTTTAGAAAGTTCAGTAGGGGGATGGGCTGCTTTTTGGCCTCCCTCCGCACAATTCTAGTCAGAGCTGTTTTATTCTGAGGGAATATAGAGCTTAAAACATAATTTCTGCATTTAGTTTTGGAATTTCTGAAAATGACAGAATTATTAGGAAGGTGACTATTTAGACATGAATTGTACACATGCTGTCACAGACATTGCATTTCCCAAAAAGCTGACATTTAGTGCTCAAAGTTAGTTATATCAGTTTTAGGAGATTTGTTAAAAATCCCAAACAACACACAATGCAGATTATACTCAAGATGTTTGCAAGTTCCATCTAGCATGGATGTTATCATACCATAGGATGTTTTGTGAGTTTTACTAAGTATACTTGTCAACTTTCTACTCTTTTTTAAAGTACTAGAAAAAGAATGATATTGGCTGTTTATATTTTTATTTTACTCAAAAAGAGAATAAAATGATTTCTAAAGTATTTGATAAAAAGAGACTTATCTTTTACCCTGGCCGGTTTGGCTCAGCTGTTAGAGCGTTGGCCTAGAGACCAAAGAGTCAGAGGTTCAATTCTGGTCAAGGGCATATACCTTGGTTGCAGTTTGGTCCCCGGCCTTGTGTCTCTTTCACATCGATGTCTCTCTCTCTCTCTCTCTCTCTCTCCCTCTCTCTCTCTCTCTCTCTGTCCATCACACTCTATCTGAAGATAAATGGAAAAATATCCTCAGGTGAGGATTAAAAAAAAAAGAAATTAAAGAAATTTATCTTTCAAACTGCATTTTAATAGTGGTAGATAAATGCTTCTGTACTGAGAAGACTTCAGAGTTGTAATAGAAAGTGAAATAAAGGGCTCATGCCTAAAGAACTTTGCAGCATGCTGCAACTTGATTGTTCACACTTCAAAGCAATCCTAAGAAAAAACTGTAAATAAGGACTAGGCAAAAAATTGTGTGGGCACCTTGGAATACTCAACCCACTGCAAAACAGAACAGTCTGAATTCTGGTAAACAGCTGACTTCCGAGGATAAATCTGGAAAGGCTTAATGTACACTGAAGAACTGATAGACCCAGAAACTGTGTGTGTACTTAGCTTTGTACCACTTAAAGAACTCATTGACTTCCCTGAATATAAAATAGATCTGGACCCCATGTGTTATATCAGATTCTAGTACTGCTGGCGCACCCATAATAAAATCCAGTTTATAGGAAGGGCATACCTCTCACAAGAGACGCTTCTCCTTCTCTCTCCTTTTTAATGCTCATTTGGACTCATTAGAATCTCTGAAGCAGTTATGAAACATTTTAACAAAAGGCATATACACTCAGGAAGGTAGTTGGGTGATGACTACTAAGTCTGAGTCATATAATAACAAAGGCTTTGAGCAAGTCATCCAGCCAAGTTCCTATAGCAACACAGCACTGCCTTACTCTTTGCAAGTAGACAAACTGCCATAAAACCTAAGAACAACAGGCACACGTTTTTGCATTGCTCATCTGAAAATACTGCCAGTTGTTTAAATTTATATCATATACTCTCCAGATTAAGGCTGTTTGGAAGAGAAATCACTGTAATCAAGATGGGCGACAGATCATTTGTATATTTTAAAACAGGAAATGCCCAGATTTCTTTCTATGATAGCCTGGTAATAAAATTTTTTAATACAAAAATCTTTCACCTTCAAAGAGATCTGAAAAACCACCACCACAACAAAAACAAACAAACAAAAACACTATTTAATGCAACAACAAATGTTGGATTTCTTTTAAGTTAGCTCAGTTTTCCAGTTTTTCTTTTCCTTCCATCAGCATTCATTTTCCTGCTGGCTTCATCAGAAAAATACCATCAAATTTATTCCTAACCTAAACCCTTGAAATAATTGACAAAATCTGAGCTAACTTGAATAGCAATTTACCTAAAAACCAGGTTTGCTTTTTGGAGGTATAGTTAGCTCTCAGGAAATGAATGTAACTTTTTCTTCATTAACTGGCACCAAGAAGAGAATATTCTTTAAACATAACCTTTCTTATAAAGCTAAATGTATCTTGTGCTATTGTGAGTCGTACCTGTGCAAGTCCTTGATTCCTTTGTGATTTTTATCAAAGTTCATATATTTTGAGATCTTGGAATTTTCCAAATAGGGTTCATGTAATATATTTTCCAGGTATGCATTTGCAAAAATATGTTAGGGCTGACATACTCTTTTTGTGTTTCATATTCAATCAATCAACTTCTTAAGATGGCAATGACACCCTGACCGGTTTGGCTCAGCGGTTAGAGCGTCCGCCCGCAGACGGGAGAGTCCCAGCTTGGGTTCTCACTAAGGGCACGTACCTCGGTTGCAGTCCCCGGCCACAGTTGGGGTCCTGTGGGTGGCAACCACTTGATGGGTCTCTCTCACATCGATGTTTGTCTCTCTCTCTTCCTCCCTCTCTCCCTGCCTCTCTGTCTGAAGATAAATGCAAAAAAAGGTCCTCCAGTGAGGATAAAAAAAAAAAAAAAAAAGTTGGCAATGACTACAATGTTACAAATAAACATGTGAAAATGTGCTTGAGGCCAAAAAGATACAGGCAGTGAAATGAAAAAGAATTACCTGAATATGGTTTCTGCTTCTATTTGTTGCTAGATTCTTATTAGAATCTATGTTGGTAAGTTAATTAGGGGTGCACATATTGCAGGACTGATATTCACTTTGTGGTACCACTATGGCTGTATCTGTCATTAATACTGAAAAATCGCTGTTGAGTTTGGTAGGTAGCTGTTGCTGCAGGACCTCCTAAGTTCTCTCCTGCTGCTCTGGTCCCTCCCTAGGACCATAAGGCCTCCTTCCACTCCAGCAACTGCTAATGCCTGTGTGCCAGGGCCTCTGGGGCTCTGCCCCTGAAATAAGTCCAGCATCTTTCTGGGTGATTGTTGCCCTCCTAAAAGTATGTTTTAAAACTTACCTGAGTCCCGCCGGTATGGCTCAGTGGTTGATCGTTGACCCATGCACCAGGAGATCCCTGGTTCAATTCCTGGTCAGGACACATGCCCAGATTGTGGGCCCAGTCCCTAATGGGGAGCATGCAGGAGGTGGCCAATCGATGTTGTCTCTCATTGATGTTTCTATCTCTCTCTCCCTCTCACTTCCTCTCTCTCTAAAATCCATAAAGTAAAAAAAAAAATTCTTTTTGACTCACCTGAGCTTATGTGTATGGAAAGCAATGGGGTCAGACTCTTAAGGTTGAATCCTGAATTCTGCTATTAAGTAACTGTTTGACATTGGACGAGTTATTTAACTGCTCCATATCCCATTACCTTCATAAAATAGAGATAATAATAAAACTTAGCTCACAGAGGTTTTGTACTCATTGAATAAAATAATGTATGTGAAGTGCTTAGAATAGTGCCATCAGTAAATGCTCAATATTGTTGTCACCTTTGCTTCCTTGAAAAGGAAGAGAACCTAAATTTCTCAATTATGAGCATGGTATTGTTGCCATTTTAATTAGCTAGCTAGTAATAATAGGAAAAGAGTAAAAGGGAGGATAGACTTTAAAAGAATGACCATTTGGGCTGTTATATCAGACAGCTGAAACTTTACACTATCTAGGGAACCATTGGTCCACTTCCTGAAGATTACTTGGGGGAGAGATTGGACAAAGGGAAAGATGAGTGCATGCGCAGTGAGTCAGGGTGACTTAGGGAAGGTGCCTGTCAGTCAAACCTGAGAACAGAGATCATTGGCCAGGGCGGTGAGGCCACTGCAAGTCCAAGAAAATTTGGGCATACATAATCCCTCAGACAAAGGAATTCAATTTCTTGACTCTTGGATCTCTTGTTCCTCTAGCTTTGCTCCTGCCCATGTTCCCTCCATAGCCATGTGGCCCTACAGACCCCATCTGGGAACAGAAACTACACTAGCTTGACACTGGATTGAACTGTGCTGACATGGAACAAAAACTCCAGGCAATGACTTTAATCTTAGCCCTGCTGAAGACACAGCTTGACTTCTTCCTTGGTGGGATGAAGGGAAATGGGACCTTGGAAACTCAGGTATTTAACTCCACGCAAATGAATATCACTCATTCTCCTGTGCAAACTCGTAAAATTCTTTTTCTGGTGACATCACAAGAAGCCCACATCTCCCAGCAAAAGGTGGGGACCCAGGAAGCTCTCCACTGATAACAATAGTCTTCCATTAGATTATACTTCTCTGGCTCAAATATTGCTAATAATATGATAAGGTACTAGACTAGAGCAACCATTTGAGTGAGAAATAAAATCTGTTTTCAATTTTCAGTGATTTAAAGAGATAATTCACTGGGGAGTATTGCATGATATTTTTAATTATTTACAATGATACTATATAAGTAGAAAAAGTAGTTATAATTTGTATATTCTAAGCCAAGTAAAATTTGAATTTGACTGAAGGGGAAGGTCAGGGAGTACTCACTGCCATCTACCACTGACTGTTCAGAAGGATGATTTGAACATGTATACTAATGAAAGTGTGGATAAAAATGCTGTGGTACATATACACAATGGAATACTATGCAGTTGTAAGAAAGAGATCTCTTATTCTTTGAGACGACATGGAGGGATCTGGAGAGTAGTATTATGCTAAGCAAAATAAGCCAATCAGAAAAAGACAAGTATCACATAACCTCATTTATTTGTGGAATATAATGAACAAAATAAGCTGATGAACAAAATAGACCCAGAGACATAGACATAGGGATCAGACTGACAAACCTCAGAAGAGGCAGGGGAGGGGAGGGAAGAGATAAACCTAAGAACTTACGTGTGTGTATGCATAACCAATGGACAGACAACAATACTGTGAAGGATGGGGTGGGGCGGGAGTGGGGAGGAGAGTGTCAATGGGGGAAAAAGGAGAAACATCTGTAATAAAAATAAGTTTAAAAAAAAAGAAGAAAGAAAGTGCTGCATTAGCTGCCCTACAGCAGTTTTATTGTCTAAGTGGAAGCAGGAGTTAGCATTTGGTGAGGGAACACACAAGGGTGAGGTAGTCAAAGGAATTGCATTATCTTGCTGTAGCCTCTTAATGCTTTATCTCTGAGGACTGAAGTGGTGTGTGTCCTGGTCCTCTTAAGTCAAACTAATAAGTTCATTTAAAAATTAGCTCCTGTTTTCAGTATAATTTCCAACCTCTGTCTCTTCTGATGTTTGTATGTGTGTGTGTATGCAGGGGATGTTAAGGGGTTAGGGATAAGAGGAGGAAAATGAAAGGAACATGCCAGCTAGTGTAATTAAATGGCCTTTCTTCTTGCTATGAAGTAAGTATCAACTTCCTTTAGCCACGACTCTCTGTGAGGGGCCATAGCCAGAATTAGGCATGGTGGTAATCATTCTATTGACACTAACTAGAGTGTCAGATGTTCCAGGCTGTGATGTAACCTTCATTACTGGACTCTGCATTATACAACTAATTCAAATTGGATGGCATAAAAATGAACTGGATGTGTAAGACTGGCTCAGTGTCAGTCATAGAAGTAGCCACACATGTATATTGTGTGAATTAAGAAAGTATAGAGTGGGCAAATTGTCGTTGGTCACATTTTGGAACATTTTTGAAAGAGAAAATTATTTTTTTTCTTAGAAATAGTAAAATTCAAACTCTATTCCTAAGTTCCGGAGCTGCAATGTTTATTTATTATTTTTTATAAATAAATTCTCTTCCCAAAAATGACTCTGAGGAAAGCTTAATTGTTTTGACAGAGATAATGTGATTCAGTAATGCCACCACCATAATTGCCTATAAAGTGAAAGTAAGTTTTTAATTAAAGAGAAGAGAGAATGTGAATGTTGTGTGACACTCAATTAATACAATTATCAGGTAATAATTTTCTGGCCTCCAATTCATGGAGATACATACATTGGCATAGGTGTGATGTGCTTTAATTAAGCAAATGTGTGGTGGAGTCTATTTCTACTCTTCGTGAGGCACATGTTTTCAGGGTTAAGTCTAGATTAAAATCTTCAGTGGCAGCCCAGCCAGTGTGGCTCAGTGGTTGAGCATCAACCCATGCACCAAGAGGTCACCAGTTTGATTCTTGGTCAGGGCACATGCCCCGGTTGTGGGCCCTATCCCCAGTGCAGGGCATGCAGGAGGCGGCCAATCAATGATCTCTCTCATCAATGTTTCTGTTTCTCCCTCTCTCTTCCTCTCTCTCTTATATCAATAAAGAAAAATAAAAAAATAAAACCTTCAGTGGCTCAAATACTAGAAACCATTATGGAGACTTCTGTCCCCACCTTCCCATGTATAATTACAAAAACTAAAAATAAATAAATTGTAAAATATTTGTAAGAACATTGGACTTGTAATACCTCCTCTATAGATATCAAAAAATAAAGCAATCCTATTTTTCTTAGTTTTTGTGCCCCAGCTTTTCTGTGTAGCCTTGTAAATGTGTTTGTTCTGTCTTTTGGGTGGTTAAGGGTTTTCATTTGAAAGACTAGAAAGTGATTTTTTAAATTCCCCTGTATCAAACAAAGTTAGACTTCACTTGTGAATCCCAACACTCACAGGAAACAGATTCATTAAGAAGTGGTCACCCATATCTCATTTCTGCACTTTACATCTTGTCCTCTTCGCAAACAATGCACTGCCCAAGAGCCAGAGTGATTGTCTGTTCATGACACCGTTCTGCTTAAATTCCCTAGATTTCCGTTGTAATGATAATGATGATGAAGAAGATGAGAGAAAATACAGAGCATTTGCTATTTGTCAGGATCTATTATAAGTGCTTTACATATATTAACTGATTTGATCCAGAAAATAATTGTACAAGGTAGGTATTATTATCATCTCCAGTGCACAGATGTGAATATTGAGGCATAAAGGGATTAAACAACTCAACTAAGATCACATAGATATCAAAATGGCAGAGCCAGGATTTGAACTCAGGTATTAGTTCCAAAATGTAGTTAAATAAATACTTAAGTTTTACTTTAAATAGAAAATAATGAGAATAATGACTTCTCCACAGCAGATTTGGAAGCTAGAAAGCCATGGAACAATGCCTTCAAAATGTTACATGAAAATTTTCAATCTTTAATTCTAAACTGAGAAACTATCAATTTTATGTGATATGTGAAGGAAAGCATTTCAGACATGCAAATCTCTAAACAAAAATGCACATTTTATGGTCCTTTTTTCAGGAACTTACTAGAGTATGTGTTTCACAAACAGGAGTGAGCAATCCAAAATAGAGATGTATATAGAATCTAGACACAGGGCAATCAACCCAGGAGAAAAGTGAAGGAGGGTCCCAAGATAACAGTGCAATTGTCTAAGGGTAAAATCTTTGTAACAGTTCTAGAGAACAGTGTATATGGGACTAGAAGTTTAGGTACTTCAGAAAAAAAATGGAACTGACAAATTTGAAGAATTTTTGCATGTGGAACACTGTATTGAGAGATATTTTGTAGAGTTGTTTGAACTCTAAAAGAGATTTAAGAACTACTAGGCAAAGTAAATTTGTTTTAAAAAATGCAGTTGTTTACTCCAGATAAACAAAAGAAAATACAGCACAAAAATGAGAATGCAATAAAAAATGATCCATTCACTAGTGAAGAATATGTTCATGGTTATAATAATGAGTTACTTAATATGGACCCAACAAATAATTGTAATTTAACAAAACTGGGAAATAACACAGTGATGATCTTCATTTATTATAATAAAAAGTCAATGAAGAAAGTCTAAAATTTATTAATCAGAACGTGAAAGTACAAATTTATTATTTAGAAACAGGCAGGTAAGCACCAGAAGAAACAAAAGTGTTAAGAGTGGTTGACTCTGGCAAACCAGACTGGGGAAAGGGGAGAGGTTGATATTTTTAGTTTAAGTCTCATAGGTCTATTGGACTTTTCAAACAATGTGCATACATTACTTTGATAAAAATAATAAATGTATTTTTAAACTTATAGAATTAAGCATTTTGCATATTAAACCAACATTTTTGACATAAATCCAATATAATATTCATAACTGATAAAATAATAGATGCCATGAAGGAATACTTACTCTGTGCCAAGAACTATGAGAAAGACTTTAAAACTTTTTATTTATTTATTTTAAAATTTTTCTTGTTGAGAGTATTACAGATGTCTCTCATTATTTCTCCTTTACTCCCTTCTACTCAGCTCCTACCTCACCTCAGACCTTCACTGCATTATTGTCTGTGTCCTTGGACTATTTTTATACGCATATAACTTCTTTTAAAAAGCTGTTAATTATCTCATTTAAAAGTATGTTTCAGAGGGATTCAAAGATGGCTGAAGGGAAGCTACACTCACCTGCTCCTGGTGCCAAACCAGATATACAGCTAAATTATAGAGCAATCAACCTGAATTATAAACTGAAGGCTAAATATTATAACCAAGGATTTACAGAAGAAACTACATAGAGACTGGTAAGAAGGGCTGACTTCACATGTGGTGGCTGAGAAGGCCGAGAGATATCTTGGACTGCAAAATTACATTCATCCAGGAGCAAGGGGTCTCAAACCTATGCAGGGATGCCCAACCCATTGCAACAGAGATGGGAAGAGGAGCCTACATAGCATCTGGTGGTGAAAATCAGTGGGAATTTAGTCCAGCAGGGAGAATAAAAAGTCGCCTGGAGACCCACATGCCATCTTCCCAGGAATGAACACTCCTATACTTTTTTTTGTTATTTTTGTTAATCCTCACCTGAGGATATTTTCCCATTTATGTTTAGAGAGAGTGGAAAGAAGGCAAGAAGGGGCGGGGGGAGAGAGAGAGAGAGAGAGAGAGAGAGAGAGAGAGAGAGAGAGAGAGGCAAAGGGAGAGAAACATCGATGTGAGAGAGACACATCAATTGATTGCCTCCCACATGTACCTGAACCGGGGACCTGGGATTGAACCTGCAACCTAGTTATGTGCCTTTGACCTGGAATTGAAACCATGGCCCTTCCATGTGCAGACTGATATCCTAACAACTGAGACACCCTCACCAGTATGAACACTCCTATTCTTTTCTTTTTTTAATTTTTTTTCTTTTATTGATTTTTAGAGAGAGAGGAAGGGAGAGGGAGAGAGAGATAGAAACATCGATGAGAGAGAACATCGACTGGCCGCCTCCTGCATGCCCTCCACTGGGGATTTGGCCACAACCTGGGCATGTGCCCTGACCGGGAATCGAATTGGCATCCTCTTGGTGCATGGGTCAACACTCAACTACTGAGCCACACTGGCTGGGCAACACTCCTATTCTTAAAGCATTAGTTTGGGATGTGCACTCCCCAATCCTCCAACTACTGGCAACATCACTTTGCTGTGCTTCAGACCTGCAGAGGGGTCTATTACCTACACACAGAAGGGACCTTATTGACTACCTTCTTTTTCTGGAGAAGTGCTTGGAAGACACACAATAATTGAATTGTGCAGCTTTGAAAAGGGGACCATTCTTCCCTGCCTTGAGTGTACAGCCTCGAGTACCCACAACTCCCAACTGGCGAATCACGTGGCCTACCCTTCCACTCCCTAGGGCCACCCCCTGCTGAGTTCAGTTCAGTCTTACAGGGGAATCAGATTGCTGGGCAAAGCTGGGACATTGGGAGTGTGGCTCTGTGGAGGCTTTTTTCCTGGAAGCAGACTGGTAGGTGCTGGTTATGTGGCTAAATCAGGGTGGGAGGAGGTGCTGTTATCTTCTCTGCAAGCTCAGACTGCACTATTCCCAAAATGGCAGATTCATTTAACCTGCCTTTCCAAATTTCAGGGCACTGTCCTGATGAGCTCACTCCTACCATGGAATCTGAGGATTGTTCGGACCTGGGAAATTTGATGCATGCCTCCCACAGAGGCCATTGCACAGGAAGGGAAAGAAGTGCCTGCCCTTTCCACCAGGTTTGCCAGCACCATCCCAACAAGAAATTGTCTGAATTGGCCTTTTCAAATCCTGGATTCCTCACCCTGCTGAGCTCAACTCTGCAGGGGAAAGGGAATGCTACTTTGAGCTAGGATATTTAGAGTGCCATCTTACACATAGGCTTTTGTCTGGGACGGGATGAAGTTTTTGGCCTACTACTGTGGGAACTGCCAGGACCACCCCCAATGGAAGGCTCTTTTGATCTGTCCTCCCAGGCCCTGGTGGCTCCCCACTGCTGAACTTGCTACTACATTGGGGATGGCTGGCTGCACCCAACCTGAACCTACACCTTGCTTCTCTTGGGGGAGCTAGTGATGGAAATTCTGGCACAGACTGTGTGATATGGCTCTGGAATAAGGGCCACTTTTTCCTCATTTAGACACTGACCTGGGGCCCCCATGTAGGGGACTCACTAGCCCCATCTTCCTGATACTGGTCACCTGCACTACCAGTCTTGTAACCTGTGGAAGGATCTGGGAGTTGTGGCTAGCATGGGCCCACTCTATTGTCTTTCTTGGAAAGGCTCTTGAGGAAAACCAGGCAACTTCAGGGGGAGGCAGAGTAGCCACGAGGTGAAGGCAGACCTCAGGGAGCCTCAGACATTTTATAGATCTGCTCCCAGCTGTAAGGTAGAAGAAACCAACCCTTGTACACAGATTTGTCTCTCCCACAAATACACAAGGCCAGTAGATAGAGCCACAAACAGTGAATAATGTGGTAGCTCCAGACAGGCAGCCCAAGGCTAGTTAAGCACAATGTCTGACATGGAATTGTACCTGATCCCTGGCCTAGTAGACCCAGAATCAACACAACTAGTCTTGGGCTTCAGACCACATAAGAACTCGACTCAACTAGATATACAAGTGGCATACCCAAAGAGTTATTTTGGTAGGCAACATAACCTGCTGGAAACAACCCCACCTTGAGAAGCATCCCCTGCACAAAACTCATACATGGTAATGAAGGTTTATTTTCATTTTATTTATTTTTTTATAGAAACATTGATGAGAGAGAACATCGACAGGCCACTTCCTGCATGCCCACCACTGGGGACTGGGCCCACAACCCAAGCGTGTGCCCTGACCAGGAATCAAACCGACGACCTCTTGGTGCAGGGGTCAATGGCCAACCAGTGAACCATACCGGCCAGGCTGAAGGGTTATTTTTATAGAACAACCACCCAGAAGGGTTAAATCAATCCACAAAATGGCCCTTCAGAGCCTCCACTCAGGGTGTCTGGTGGGGCACTGCTGAGCTAAAAGGCAAGCAGCTAGCATCCTTCTTGAGGGACAAGGGCCTGTGTCACCCCAATCAATGGGCCAGTTGACTATGCATTCCCAAATCCTGCTGTCCCCATCCTGCTAAACTCATTTCTACAGGCTGAAAGTTGATCTCCCCCACAAACGGGTTAACAACAATCAGCTCCCAATTACCACAGGAGGGTCCACATAACTCACACAGTGAACATTCCTAGAGCATTCAGTTCAGGAGATCAAGGAAACTTCACCACTGTTTTCCACAGGATACTTACTACATAAGGCCACCCCATGAAGCCTGGGAGTCATAAGAGTTCTATATAACACATAGAAACAAACACAATGAGACAGCTAAAATGGGGCAACAAAGAAACAACCCCCAAATGAAAGAAAAGGAAACATTTCCAGAAAAAGAACTAAATAAAATGGAAGCAAGCAATTTATCAGATGCAGAGTTCAAAATAATGGTTATAAGGATGCTCAAACAACTTAGTGAGAACTATAAGGAACTTAATAAGAACTACAGCAACATGAAAAAAGAGATTAAAAATAATTAATAAGAGCAGTCAGAAATGAAGCATAGTATACTGACATCAAGAAGAGTTAAAAGTAGGCTGGACAAAGTGGAGCATAGAGTCAGCAAGTTGAAAGACAAGGTTGTATAAAACACCCAAACAAAGCAACACAAAGAATTAAAAAGAATGAGGACAGTATCAGGGAACTTTTGGGCAATATGAAATGTAATAACATCAACATCATAGGGGTCAGAAAGAGAAGAAAGCAAATAAGGGATAGAGCACTTGCTGGAATAAATAATCACAGAAAACTTCACTAACATGATGAATGAAAAAGCTACATAACTTCAGGAAGCACAGAGAGTCCCAAACAAGGAGAACCGTGCCAAGACACAACATAATTAAAGTGGTTAAGGCTAAAGACAAAGAGAGAGTTTTAAAGGGAGCAAGGGAGAGACAGTGAATTACCTACAAGGGAGCCCCCATAAGGCTGTTAGCAGATTTCTCAACAGAAAAACTTCAGTCCAGAAGGGATTGGCATGAAGTACTCAAAGTAATGAAAAGCCAAAACCTGCAAGATTGCTCTACCCAGCAAGACTATCATTTAAAATTACAGGTGAAATAAAGAGCTTCTCAGACAAAAGAAGACTAAAGGAGTTCAGTATACCAAATCAGCATTGCAAGAAATGCTAAAGGAACTCTTTAAGAAAAAGAGATATAGATAGAAAGAAACATAGGCATAAAGAAAAAAAATGGCATTAAATACGTGCATATCAATAATAATCATACATTTAAATGGGTAAATTTTTCCAATCAAAAGACATAGAGTAGCTGAATGGATAAGAAAACATGACCCATATATATGCTGTCTACAAGAAACTCACCTTAGAACAAAGATTCACACAAGCTGAAAGTGAAGGGATGGAAAATATATCCCATGCAAATGGAAACAAATAAAATAAAAGCAGGAGTAACAATACTTATTTCTGACAAAATAGACTTCAAAACAAAGTCCATAACAAGAAACAAAGAAGGTCACCACATAATACTATGAAGATCAATCCAAGAGGAGGCTATAACCCTTATAAACATAGGATCACCTAAATATATATATATATTTATATATTTATATATTTATATATCTATATATTTATATATTTATATATTTATATATCTATATATTTATATATTTATATATAATATATAAATATGTATAAATATATATATAAATTTATATTTATAAATATATATAAATATATATTTATATATAATATATAATATATATTATATATAAATATATATATTATATATATAATATATATATTATATATATAATATATATATATAATTTTTGTTGGACTTTAAGGGTGTAATCCACAGCAATACAGCCACAGTAGGAGATTTTAACACCCTGTTGTCATCATTGACTAGATCACCCAGACAATAAATAAATAAGGAAACAGAGACCTTACATGACACACTACATCTAATGGATTTAATTGATATTTACAAAACATTTCATCCCAAAATATACATTCTTCTCAAGTGCACATGGGACATTCTCAAAGATAGACCACATATTGGACAGAAAACAAGATTCTACAAGTTCAAGAATATGGAAATCATACCAAGCATCTTCTCAGATCACAATGACATGAAACTAGTAATCAATCACTCTAAAAATAACTCAGAAACATTCTAACACATGGAGGCTAAATAGAATGTAATTAAACAATGAGTAGGCTACTAATGAGATCAAGGAAGAAACAATGAAAACTTCCTGGAAACAAATAAAAATGAATACACAACAACTGAAAATCTGTGGGACACAGGGAAAGCAGAACTGAGTGGAAAGTTCTTAGCATTACGGGCAAGGCTCAAGAAACAAGAAAACGCTCTAATAAATTACCTAACACTACAACTAAAAGAGTTAGAAACAGAACAGCAAGAAAGAGCCCAGAGGAAATAAAAGGAATGAAATAATAAAAATAAGAGTGGAAATAAATGACAGAAGCAAAACAAAACAAAAACCAAAACAAAACAATACATGATCAATGAATCCAAGAGCTGGTTCTTTGAAAAGATAAACAAGATTGATGAACCTTTAGCCATACTCACCAAAATAAAAGAGAGGGGACCCAAATAAATAAAACCAGAAATAAAAGAGATGATATAAAAACTGACACCACTTAAATACAAATAATTGTAGGAAAATACTACCAGTAATTATATACAAATAAACTGGGCAACCTGTGTGAAATGGACACATTCCTAGAATCATACAATCTTCTAAAGCTCAATCAGAAAGAATCAGAAAACCTGACTGGGTCAATAACAACTAATGAAATTAAAGCAATAATTGAAAAACTCCCAGCAAATAAAAGTATTGGAATGGATGTATTTACAGTCATTTTACCAACCATGCAAAGAAGAAATAACACCTATCTTCTCAAACTATACCAGAAAATTCAATAGGTGGGAAGTATTCCAAGGTCTTTTTATGAGGCCAGCATTATCCTAATCCCAAATCCAGACAAAGACACTACAAAGAAAGAATATATAGACCAATATCCCCAATGAACATAGATGCTAAAATCCTCAACAAAATATTAGCAAATTGGATCCAGCAATACATTAAAAAATCATACACCATGACCAAGTGACATTTATTCTGAAGATGCAAGGCTGGTAGAATATTTAAAAATCAATTAATGTGATACATGACATAAACAAAATGAAGGATAAAAATTACATGATCATATTGATAGAAGCAGAAAAACATTCAACAAAATCCAACACTCATTTTCAATAAAAATTTTCAGCAAAGTGGAAATAGAAGGATAATACCTCAAAATAATAAAGGCCATATATGACAAACCTACAACCAACATTATAGTCAATGGGCAAAAACTAAAATAATTTCCCTTAAGAAAAGAAACAAGACAGGTTTGTTCACTCACCACTATTATTCAACATAGTACTGGATGTCTTTGCCACAGTTATCAGACAAAAAATAAATAAATAAAAGGCATCCAAATTGGAAAGGAAAAATTAAAACTGTTCTTTTTGGCAGATGACATGATATATTTACATAGAAAACCCTAAAGACTCCACTAAAAAACTATTATATTTAATAAATAAATTTGGCAAGGTAGCAGGATACAAATTAAGTTCCAAAAATCAATGACATTTTTATACACCAATAATGAACTCTCAAAAAGAGAAACTAAAAAAGACAAAAACAAAAAACAGACAAACTAAAAACAATAGTATTTACCATTGCAACAAAAAAATTAAGATACTTAGGAATATATTTTTCTAAGGAGGGAAAAGACCTGTACTTGGAAAAATCCAAGACATTGAAAAAAGAGGTAGAGGAAGATATAAACAAGTGAAAGAATATACCATGTTCATGGATTGGAAGAATTAACATCATTAAAATGTTCATAGTATAAAAAGCAATCATTAGATTCAATGCAATCTCTATTAAAATGCCAAAAGCATATTTCATAGATCTAGGACAAAAGCTTGTATGGAACGAAAAAAGACCCCAAAGAGCCACAGCAATCTTGAAAAAGAAGAACAAAATTGGACAGATCACAAAGCTGATACCAGGATATACCACAAAGCCATTGTAATCAAAACAGCCTTGTACTGGCATAAGAACTGTCATATAGATCAATGGAACAGAACAGACAACCCAGAAATCAAACTATGCCACTATGGTCAATTATTGTTTGACAAAGAGGGCAAGAGCACACAATGGAGTAAAGATAATCCCTTTATTAAATGGTGTTGAGAAAATTGGACAAATACATGCAAAAAAAATGTTTGTCACAAAACCATAATAATCCTAGAAGAAAACATAGGGGCAGTAAAATCTAAGACATCTTTTTTTTTTTAATTGATTTTAGAGAGAGAGGAAGGGAGAGGGAGAGAGAGAAACATTGATGAGCGGGAATATCGATTGGCCGCCTCCTGCATGCCCCCCACTGGGGATGGGGCCCACAACCTGGGCATGTGCCCTGACCACAAATCGAACTGGTGACCTCTGAGTGCATGGGTCGACGTTCAGCCACTGAGCCACACTGGCCGAGCTCAGACATCTTATGTAGCAGAATTTTTGCTAATACATCTTCTAGGGCAAAATCAACAAAGGAAGACATAAACAAATGGGACTACATCAAACTAAAAAGTTTATGCACAGCCAAAGAAACCATCTTCAAAATGCAAAGGGAACCCATGGTATAGGAGAACATATTCACCAATGATACATCTGATAAGGGGTTAATTTCCAAAATATACAAAGAACTCATACAGCTCAATAAGAGGAATACAGAAATTCCAGTTAAAAGATGTGCAAAGGACCTGAATAAACACTTCTGCTGAGAGGACATACAGATGGCCAACAGACATATGAAAGAATGTCAAACATCACTAATCATTAAAGTTGCAAATTAAAACCACAACGAGGTGTCACCTTACACCAATCAGAATGGCTGCCATCAATAAATCAACAAATGATAAGTACTAGTGTGTTTGTGGAGAAAAGGGAACCCTAGTATACTGCTGGTGGGAATACAGACAGTGCAGCCACTATGGAAAACATTATGGAGGTTTCTCAAAAAATTAAAAATGTAACTTCCATTTGACCCAGTGATCCCACTTCTAAGAATATATCCTAAGAATCTCAAAACAACAATAGAAAAAAATATATGCACCCCTATGTTCATAACAGCATTATTTACAATAGCTAAGAATTGGAAACAGCCATAGTGACCATCATTCGATGAGTGTATAAAAAAGCTATTGTACATTTACACAATAGAATATTATGTGGCTGTGAAAAGAAGGATCTCCTACTTTTGAGACAGCATGGATGGACCTGGAGATTATTATGTTAAGTGAAATAAGTCAGTCAGAGAAAGAAAAACTTGACATGATCTCACTTATATGTGAAATCTAAGGAAAAAAATAAATTGATGAACAAAAGAGATCCAGAGACATGGAAACATAGAACAAACTGACAGATCTCAGAGTGAAGGTGGAAAGGAAGGAAGGAAGTCATTAATCAAATAACATATGCATAGCCCATGGGCACAGATGATAGACAGGTGAAGGCCTGGGGTGGGGTGGGATATGGGTAAAGGGAGGCAAACTGGGGAAAATGGTGACATCTGTAATACTCTCAACAACAACATTATATTTTAAAAAAAGATAGACAATATGTTCGGATGCTAAATAAGTCTTAATACATTTTAAAATATTCTATATTATAGAGCATCTTCTCTTATCACAATGAGGTGTTACCTCATTGAAATCAATTACAATGAAGGAAAAAAAAAAAAAACTTCTGGAAATCATTCAAACACACAGATGCTAAATAACATGTTATTAAACAATGAATGAGTTAGCGATGGGATCAAGGGAGAAAAAAATTACTTGAAACAAATAAAAAAGAACACAAAACAACCCATAGTCTATGAGACCCAGCAAAAGCAATCCTAAGAGGCAAGTTCATAGTATTATAGGCTGACCTCAAGAAGCAAGAAAAGTCTCAAATAAACAATCTAACCACATACCTACAAGAACTAGTAAATGAACAATAAAGCCCAGAAGTAGAAGGGAGGAAATAATAAAGATTAAAGTGGGAATAAATAATCTGAAGACCAATAAAACAATAAAAAAGATGATAAAAAAAGAGCTTCTTCTTTGAATAGATAAACAAGATTGACACATTTTTAATCATAATTATGAAAAAAGAAGAGGGAGCAAGATATATCAGAAATGAAAAAAAAGAAACAACTGACACCCAAATTTACAAAGGATTGGAAAAAAAAAATACTATGAACAAATATATGCCAAAAAAGTGAACAAGGTGGGAAAAATGAAAAATATTCTAGAACCATACAATCTTCCAAAACTGGATCAGGAAGAATCAGAAAACCAGAATAGACAAATTATAAATAATGAAATCACAGCAGTAATAATAAAACTTCCAACCAACTATAGTCCTGGACTTCTAGTCAAGATGGTGGCATAGGTAAAGGCGGTACTAGCCTCCTCTCATAACCACATCAAAATTACAACTAAATTAGAAAAAAACATCATTCAGAATGCCTGAAATCGAGCTGAATGAAAGTCCTACAACTAAGAAATTAGGAAGCCACATCAAGAATGGTAGGAGGAGCGGAGATGTAGTCAAGTTGGACCCACACCCATGTGTGGTGGATTAAAAATCAGGAAGGATACCTTGGCTGTGAAGGTCCTCTCTAAGGAGTAAGAGGTCACCATCCCACACTAGGCCCCCCCAGTTTAGGGTTCCTGTGCCAGGAAGAGAATTCTCCATAACTTCAGGCTATAAAAACCAGTGGGAATTGAGGCTGAGGAAGGCTGAGGCTTCTGGAGTCCCAGGCAGCTCCTGTAAAGGGCCTGCACAAAGACTTATTCAAATTTGCTTCCTCCAGGCTCCAGCATAGGGGAGGCAGCTTGAAAGGCATTAGAGATATACAGGGAAGAACTGAGTTGTTTGGCAACAAGGCGAGAGCTGGAGGGGCAGCTTTCTCCAGGAAAGATATGCTGGCAGACACCATTGTTTCTTTGGTGAGCCCTTCCTCCACAGGGGCAATATCTGAGACTCCAACAACCTGGCTCACTCTGTTTGTCCCACCCTGGTAATTTCCTGAGGCCCTGCCCCACCCAAATTTCAGGCCCACCCAAGCTATTTCCAGTGGCTTTACCATACCATTGGCCTATCTTGGCTCTTGTTTCAGTTTTTCCTAAATTCTCTCAAATAAGCAGCATCTGGCCTCAGCGAGCCCCATACCTCTTGCTAAGTGGCCCCAAGCCTGGCATTAGAAGTAGCCAGCCTTGGTTCACAACTTGGCTTGCCTGGGAACCTCTACGCCCAGAACAAAAAGCAGCCATCTGCAGATTGCTTTGTAGCTTATGCCTGGTGACCCAAGATAGAACACAGGCAGTGGATGACCTTGCCTCAGAGCCAGCACACCCAGTAGACACCTTCAGACCACAGCGAAGCACCACCACCGAACCACCTCCACAACTGACACCCTCAAGGAATGGACTCAGTGGGTACCAGAGCCCTGCTGAGGTAAGTCTTGCTCTGAGTGGTGGGCCCCTGCACAGCTGATCCTCCAAGATAATCAGAGGTCAGTGGCCAGTGGGCACAGCCAGTTCTTGCAGCTGATCAGACTGAGTAAATACCTCCCATTGACATGCAAACAGCAATCAAGACTCAATTACAACAGAAGGGTGTACAGTTCATACGAGGAGTGCAACTTGAGGGCCCAGCTGGAGTGATCAGGGAGGCTGTGCCACTGGACCCTACAGGACACTTACTATAATAGATCACCCTACAAAGCCTAGGAGACATAGCAACTCTATCTAATACATAGAAACATACACAGAGAGGCAGCCAAAATGAAGAGAAAAGGAAATATTCCCAAATGAAAGAACAGAGCAGAACAGAACAAAACTCCAGGAAAAGAACTAAATGAAATGGACATAAGCAATCTAACAGATGCAGGGTTCAAATCACTAGTTTTATAAGGATGTACAAGGAACTTAGTGAGGAACCCAAGAGTATAAAAAAGGACCAGTCAGAAATGAAGGGTGCACTAAAATAAAGAACAATTTACAGGGAATCAATAGTAGAGTAGGTTAAGCCAAAAAGCAAACCATCGATTTAGAATATAAGGAAGCAAAGAACACCCAATCAGAACACACAAAAAAAGGAAAAATAATAAATAAAAAAAATGAGGATAGTGTAAGGAGCCTCTGGGACAATCTCAAGCATAACAACATTCACATCATGGGGGTGCCAGAAAGAGAAGAGAGGAGCAAAAAATTGAAAACCTATTTGAAAAAATGACAGAAAAGTTCCCTAACTTGGTGAAAGAAACAGGCATACAAGTCCAGGAAACACAGAGAGTCCAAAACAAGATGAACCCAAAGAGGCCCACACCAAGACACATCATAATCAAAATACAAATGGTTAAAGACAAAAAGAGAATCTTAAAAGCAGCAAGAGAAAAGCAGTTAGTTACCTACAAGGGAGCTCTCATAAAACTGTCGGTTTGTTTCTAAAAGAAACTTTGCAGGCCAGAAGTAAGTGATAAGAAATATTCAAAGTGATGAAAAGCAAGGTCCTACAACCAAGATTACTCTAACTTGCAACCTACAAAGCTATCATCTAGAATCAATGGACATATAAAGAGTTTCCCAGACAAGAAAAAGCTAAAGGATTTAATCAACAACAAACCAATATTATACGAAATGTTGAAGGATCTTTTTGAAGAAGAAGAAGATAAAACATATGAACAACAAAATGGCAATAAATACATATCTATCAACAATTGAATCTACAAACAAAATGAACAAGCAGGACAGAAACGGACTCATAGATACAGACAACTTTTTGTTCATTGCCAGATGGAAGAGGGGGTTGGGAAGATAAGCAAAAAAGGTAAAGGGATTGAGTACAAATTGGTTGTTAGGCTGATGAAACTCAAAGGGAAGGGGGGTGGGAAGAGATAAATCAAAGAAATAAACCAAATAACTTATATACATATATGCATAACCAATGGACATAGACAATAGTGTGGGGAAGGCAGGAGGGGGGCAGGTGTGGGAGGAGGGGGTCAATGGGGAAAAAAGGAGGGATATCTGTAATACATTAAACAATAAAGATAATTTTTTAAAAAAGTACTGGACCAGATGGCTTCAAGGATGAATTTTACCAAACATTCAAAAAATAATTAACACCTGTCAGTCTCAAACTATTACAAAAATGTCATTGGAAGAAAGATTTCCAAGCTCTTTTTACAAGGCCATCATTATCCTAATCCAAAAAGTAGATAACAACACTATGAAGAAAATACAATTATAGGCCAATATCTCTGATAAACATAGATGCTAAAATGCTCAACAAAGCATTAGCAAACCAATCCACCAATACATTAAAAAGATCATACATTATGTCAAGTGGGATTTATTCCAAGGATGCAAGATTGGTACAATATCCACAAATCAATACATTTTATACATCATGTAAACACAATGAAGTATAAGAACCACATAATCATATGAATAACTGCAGAGAAAGCATTTGATAAATCCAGCACTTTATTATTATTATTATTATTATTATTATTTTGCAATTTTTATTAATTTACTTTTGTTAGAGATGTTTTTCCTTTATCCGCCTTAGATACCCACCTCCCAATTCTGCACTCAACCCCCCCACCATTGTTATCTATGTCCATTGGTTACTCATGTGTGCATATAAGTTCTTTGGTTTATCTCATCCCTCCCCTCCGCCCCCCTCCTCTGAGGTTTGTCAGTTTGAACCGTACTCCTTTCTATGTCTCTGGGTCTATTTTGTTCATCAGCTTATTTTGTTCATTATATTCCACAGATAAGTGAGATCATGTGGTATTTGTCTTTCTCTGATTGGCTTATTTCGCTTAGTGTAATACTCTCCAGGTCCCTCCATGTCGTCTCAAAGGATAAGAGATCTCTCTTACTTACAGCTGCATAGTATTCCACTATGTATATGTACCACAGCTTTTTTATCCACTCATCTATTGATGGACACTTGGGCTGTTTCCAGATCTTAGCAATCGTAAATAGTGCTGCTATGAACATGAGGGTACATATATTCTATCTGATTGGTGTTTCAGGCTTCTTAGGATATATTTCTAGAAGTGGGATCACTGGGTCAAATGGCAGTTCAATTTTTAATTTTTTGAGGTTACACCATAGTGTTTTCCATAGTGGCTGCACCAGTCTGCATTCCCACCAGCAGTGTACTAGATCCCCTTTTCTCCACACCCGTGCCAGCACTTGTTTGATGATTTGTTGATGGCAGCTATTCTGGCAGGTGTGAGGTGATACTCCATAGTTGTTTTAATTTGCATCTCTCTGATGCTTAGTGATGTTGAGCATTTTTTCATATGTCTCTTGGCTATTTGTATGTCCTTTTTGGAAAATTGGATAGCTACATGCAAAAAAATAAAACTAGACCACCTACTTACACCATACACAAGAATAAACTCAAAATGGATAACAGACTTAAATGTGACTCGTGAATCCATAAAAATCCTAGAAGAAAATGTAGGCAACAAAATTTCAGACATCACATGTCGCAGAAAATTCACTGATACAATGGCTAAAGCAAGAGAAAAAAAGGAAAAAATTAATACATGGGACTACAACGAACTAAAAGCTTCTGCAGAGCAAAAGAAACAAACATCAAAATGGAAAGGGAATCCACTGTATGGGAGGGCATAATTGCCAATGATATATCAGATAAGAGGTTAAGTTTCAAAACATAGAGAGTGCTCATACAATTCAACAAAAGGAAGACAAATAACCCAATTAAAAATGGGCAGAGGACCTAAATAGACAGCACTCATTATTGATAAAAACTGTCAGCACAGTGGGAATAGAGGGATCATCTCTTAACATAACAAAGGCCATATATGACAAATCCACAGCCAACATCAAATTCAATGGGCAAATACTAAGATCAGGAACAAAGCAGAGATGTCTGCTTTCTCTACTTTTATTCACATAGCACTGGATGTCCTACCTGCAGCATCAAGACAAGCAGAAGAAATAAAAGACATCCAACATAGAAAGGAAGAAGTGAAACTATCATTATTTACAAGTGACATGATAATGTAGGTAGAAAACCCTAAAGATTTCACCTCAGTGGGAGAGGGGATGGGAGGGCAGGAAGAGATAAACCAGAGAACTTATATGCATACATACATATCCAATGGACAAAGACAACAATACTGTGAAGGTTGGGGGGATGGGAGTGAGGAGGTGGGTGTCAATGGGGTAAAAGGAGAAATATCTGTAACAATTAATTTTAAAAATCATCCACATAATAAAAAGGAAGCCCACTGAATTAGAGAACATATTTGCCAATAATACATATGATAAGGGGTTAATTTCAAAAATTTATAAATAACTTATACAACTTAACACCAAACTAACAAAAAATCCAATTAAAAAATGGGCAGAGTACCTGAATAGACACTTTTCCAAAGAGGACAAACAGATGGCCTATAGACTTACGAAAAATGCTCGATGTGACTAACCATCAGAGAAATGTAAATTAAAATCACAAGGACATATCACCTCATACCTATCAGAATGGCTAATATCAATAAATCAACAAACAACAAGTGCTGGTGAGGATGTGCAGGAAAAGTAGCCCTAGTACACTGCTGGTGGGAACGCAGACTGGTGCAACCATTGTGCAAACAGTATGGAGTTTTCTCAAAAATATTAAAAATGGAACTGCCTTTTTACCCAGTGATTCCACTTATGGAACTATATCCAAAAAACCCTGAAAATAATGCAAAAGAATATATGCACCCTTACATTCATTGCAGCATTATTTATAATTGCCAAAATCTGGAAATAGCTCAATTGCCCATCAGTAGATGAGTGATATAAAAACTGTGGTAAGTTTTCACAATGCAATACTGTTCGGTTGTAATAAAGAAGGGACTGTTACCTTTTGCAACAGCATGGATGGATCTGGAGATTATTATGCTAAGCGACTTTTTCTAAGCCAGTCAGAAAAAGACAAATACCATATGATCTCACTACATGTGAAATCCAATGAACAAAATACACTGATGAAGAAAATAGAAACAGAAGCATTGATAGATGGAATAGACTGACAGTTTTCAGAGGGGAAGGGGTTGTGGTACCTGATGAAAGTAGGTGAATTGATTAAGCAAAACACACACACACACACACACACACACACACACACACACAAACAACGGTGTAGTGATAGCCAGATGGAAAGCAGGGTGGCATGGAGGTGGAGGTGGGCAACGGGGAGATAAATGGGGATGGAAATAAACTTTTTAGGGTGAAGGGTGCAGGATGTAGTATGCAGATTATGTCTTTTTAAGTTGTACATTTGAAACCTGTATGGTTTTGTGAACGAACGTCACCCCAGTAATTTCTTTTTTTTTTTTAAAAGATTTACTTTATTTCCCTTTATTGATTTTAGAGTGAGAGGAAGTGAGAGGAAGAGAGAGATAGAAGCATCGATGAGAGAGAACGTCAGTTGGCCGCTTCCTACTTGCTCCTCACTGGGCATCGGGCCCACAACCTGGGCATGTGTTCTGACCAGAAATCGAACCAGTGACCTCTTGGTGCATGGGTCAATGCTCAACCACTGAGCCACACCGGCCGGACACACTCCAATAATTTCAATTAAAAAATCATGTGTATTACAAACTTCATCACATAAAGTAATTAAAGGACACTAAGTAAAACTTCTTTTAAAACTATTCATTTAAACAAGAATCCCAATCCAGTTATATGTACATCAGTGTTTACTTTTCTAATTGTTAAATGTAGCCTTATTCTTACATTCATCTGCTTGCCTGAATATATGTAAATAGAAGTTATAAGAACTGGAAGTTCCTACAAACAAAATAAAATTTTATTTAAAACCGCAATTTTTCTTTTGTAAAATATATTTTACTTCTAGCTTTGATGATGTGTCTGGAACAATGTTCTCTATATTGTGCTATAAATAACTAAAATATAAATTTTAAACATCTATTATTAGAAATTGGATTATAGGCTATACAGGACTTTGAACCATGAATGAAGGGAAACAATTGATGTCATCTCGAAGAATACTCTGACTTTCTACCTGGAGGCATTTTCTAGATTGGGATGCAGAGAAGGAATCTCAAAAAAGAACACAGTTGTAGAGACAAATATTTAAATTTGGAGAGTTTGAAATAATTAGAATTTGTGAAGCAGGATTATCAAAGAACACAAAATAGAAAAGAGACTCCTGATATCTGTGGAGGGCTTTATTTAAGTCTCCATCTGAATACTAAGACATTCATATGTGCAGAGACTACATAAGACCAGGGGGAAAGAATAGCTGGCACTGAAATCCAAACAATTTCTAGAACACACAGGGCCAGGAGCCATTCAAGTTTTTCCCGGGCAATATCAAGACATTCTTTTAACACCCATGGCATTTAATAAATTCCCGTAAAGCCCTGGCCGGTTTGGTTGTATTTAGATACAACACCAAAGGCAGGTTCCGTGAAATAAATAATTAATAAGCTTAACTTTTTATTAAAATTGAAAAGTTCTATTCTGTGAATGACAGTGTCAAATAATGAGAAAATAAGCCACAGATGTGGAGAAGATATCTAGAAAAAAAAATCTGACAAAACTGTTACCCAAAATATACAAAGAGGTCTTAAAACTCAACAATAAGAAAAAAAACGACCTGGGTAAAAATGAGACACACTAACATTACAATGAATTGTTATAAACTGATTTACTAAACACTTTTTCTGAACAAAGTAAGGATGATTATTCCCAACACTTGCATTCCATAGTCTTCTGCAAGTCCTAGCCAATTATATAAGAAAATAAAATAAAAGAAATATAGATTGGGAAGAAAGAATTAAACATTTTTTTATCCACAAAAGACAAGATCATGTATGTACAAAAACTGCGCTGAATCCAGACGGTGTGGCTCAGTAGATTGAGCGTCGTCCCATGGACTGAGAGGTCCCAGTTCAATTCTTGGTCAGGGTTGCGGGCTCAATCCCTGGTTGGGGGTGTGCAGGAGGCAGTCGATCAATATTTCTGTTTCACATTGATGTTTCTATCTCTCTCTACAAAAAATCAATAAAAACATAAGTTAAAAAAACTGAAGTTACTGAAACAAAAAAGATAATTTAGTAAGGTGACACAATACAAGACCAATATACATAAATCAATTGCATTTTACAAATGAGCCAAGAGAAAAAATAAACAAAAATGAAAGCATGAAAACTAAGATTTGTCCCTAAGAATAATTTTTAAAATATGTGCAAGTCAATTCTTTCCAAAATCACCTAAATATTTCACTCAATATCAATAAAAATCCCGAGCCTTTTTGTACTCATTGACAATCCAATTTTAAAGTATATATGGAAATGCAAAGATATAGAATACCCAAAACAATTTTGAAGATTGTATGTTAAATCAATGTTATGTTCTCATAACACTTATTGAATTGGAGGTTCAAATTTGCTATTGCATCATTTCCATATAAACAAAGGGCAGTGCTTAGTTAAATAAAAGATTGATAACATATTTTAAGCTCTTCTCCCTAAAAAATCCAAATTCATTGGAAAGATTAAAATTGAAATGTCTTTTTTTATTTTTTTTATTTAGAGAATACTTTATTAGTTTCTGTAATCAAACCCATGTAGATTAAGATCTTGTATATTTAATATAGTGTGTTACCCTGTACAAATGAAAAAAATCATGTTGAACGTTTCTAGATTAATATGGCTGTTAATTTCTGTACAATGCCAACCCAACACGGTACAACTGGGGTAGTTTTTCCAAAGTTGACAGCACAGCTAAAGTTTCCAAAAATTCAATATATATGTATTATATACATATATATATATAATATGTATATGCATATATATATATATAATTATTTATATAAAAAGACCAATCGCAGTATGTTATGCATCAATAGCAGCAACAGCTTTTCCAGAATCTGCAGTCATCTGAACAAAATTACAGACATCCAGCACACTCCATAAAAAAAGAAAAAAAAAAAGAAAAAGGTACAAAAAAAATCCCAGAAAACAGCAAAGTTCTGTTACTGTTGTGATACCTGGCACCATTTTTTAAAGATTATTAGCTTCTCCATCATCATTTGGAAAGAAAACATCCTAGAATAACATCATTAAAAACATCTCTGATAAAGCACGGTCACTACTACGTGTCATAAAGCAGGTACAAGGTATTTTACATTCACAGAGGTATGATACAGTACTGCTCTACATCTATAATACTAGAGGATACGATTAAAAAGGCGTTAGTTGAGACTTGATTCTGTTTTCCAGCAGAGGGCCCAGGGGTGGTCTGACACAGCTCTGGGAAGATCCTTCTCAGAAACTATGTCCTTTTGTTCGTGCGACAGTTCTAGGTACTCACTGTTCTTCATGAACATCACCCCAAAACCATTTAAAAAATACCAAAGCAAACAAACAACAAAAAACCCACCGCACCCCATTGGATTCCTACAAAGATTACCCAGTGAAGGTAGGCAAGACTTGCCCTAATTAGTATTCACCAAGTCTGTTGTGTTTGAGTGGTCAGGGCTCCACAACCAAAACACAGCATTCATTTCAAGCAGAAGCAGTAGCCAAACAGTGCCCACTGAGGTACGTTCAGGATGCTGACAGCACTATTTCACCATCGCTCACTCATCCAGGAAGGAGGGGCATCAGTTACTATACTTTGTGTTCAACTCAATTACCATATTATAAAAAGAGCAAGCTGCCAGGGCCAGACACATGTCCTTCTATGCAGCCCAGTTCTCGTCATTCCTCACCACCGGGCCCACCAGGCCATCACCGCATCCACAGGCCTAAGGGAGCAGTCACAGCTGCTCTACCAGCTGGGACCACCACACTGTTCCAGGCCAGGCTACTCCTCTACAGTTACTTCCCTCAATTTCTGGTGTCTCATCTAACCATAAGGACCAAGTTCAAAATGATACGCACTCCAAAAATATATGCACATTTATATGTAAATTTGGACTGAGATGTATGGCCATCAACAGGGTGCGTGCTGTGTAGTGGCAAAGCCTCGGGGTATGGGTGTGGCCTGTGTCAGTGAACGGCTCCTGTCGCCCGTGCACCTGCGAGCTCGGGACAAGATAATGTCACAGACCATTTTACCCCTTTGGCTGCTGGAATGACCTGACTACATCCTTCCGTCTTCCCTTCTCCCTTCCCCTAGGCCCCTGAAATAAACCACAGCCTTCAAAGATTTTGTTTCTTCGGATTTGATGGCCTGAGGTATGTCTGGTTATGCCAGGATTTGGCAAGGATATGGAGCAATGAGAGTTGTCTTACATCACTGAAAAAATACAACATGGTACTTTAAAGAACTGCTTAGCTCTTTTGATAAAGTTAAACATAGTTCATCATATGACTCAGCAACTCCACTTCAATTTATTTATACCAGAGATATTAAGATATATTTCCACACAAAAATTTCTACACCCATCTTTATAGAAACTTTATTTATAGCCAAAAGTTAGAAACACTTAAAGTTCTAAGATCTATAAATGGATAAACATATGATAAAATATTCATTTAATGGAATCCTACTTTGCCTAAAATATGTATGAATCTAAGAAAAATATTATGCTGAACTAATGAATCCAGACACTAAATATCTATTCTGGATAAACATATTCATGCGAAATTCTAGTGAACAGACCTAATCTATAATGACAAAAATTGATCAGTGATTGCATGTATTCAAGAGTGGTAGACCAGAATTACTTCAAAGGAGCACAAGGGAATGGAACTGTTCTAAATCTAAGGATATATGTTTGTCTAAACTCATTGTATTGGATATTGATTGTCCAATTTAAGTAAATTATACCTGAAATGTTTAACTGAAAAAAGTAAAAAAAAAAAAAAAAAAAAGAATTAATGATTTCAGTTTGAGGATATTCTAAACAATCCCCATCTGTTATCTCAACCCTAGATTTTACTGACTTGTGCCTAGAGGATCTGGGTTCTAATTTAGATTCCACAGGTAATTCGCTTTGTGACCTATTTTTCATTTTTTAAGGAACCTCTATAGTGGCTGCATCAATTTACATTCCCCAAAATGTACAAGGGTTTCCTATTCTTCACATCCCTTCCAACACTTGTCTGTTGATTTATTGATGATAGTCATCCTGACAAGTGTGAGGTGATATCTCACTGTGGTTTTAATTTGTATTTTCCTATGACTAGTGATGTTGAGCATCTTTTTATATACTTGTTGGCCATGTGTATGTCTTCCTTGAAAAAATATCTATTCAGATCCTCTGACCTTTTTTTTTTTTTTTTAAATTGGGTCATTTGGGTTTTTGTTGTTATTGTATTGTAAGAATTTTTTTTTTATAAATTTCAGATATGAATCCCTTATAAGAGATATGATTTACAAATGTTCTCTCATTCAGTAATTGCCCTTTGATTTTGTTTATTGTTTCCTTTGCTGTGCAAAAAATTTTAGTTTGATGTAGTCTTACTTGTTGATTATTGCTTTTGTTGCCTTTGCTTTTAGTATCAAATTCAAAAAGATAATTGTCAATTGATATACAAATTACCCATGATATATAATAGAGTGTAAGAAACCTCTTTAAAACCCAATTACAAGACATCCATCCCCAGGCAACAGAAGCACAGATCAGCAGCAGAGACCCATCCCCAAAAACTACAGCAAAGGCTGAGCAGGAGCTGAGCCCCATGGGGCAGCAGCACTCCCCAGCCACCAGCGGAGGGACCTGGGGCTCCACAGAGACCTGTGTGACCCAGCAGCCCACAAGAGCTGTGGGAAGCCGGGACTCAAGACGGACCGGTGTGATCCAACTGCCTGCAGGACCTGCGGGGTGCTGAGGCACCAGAGAAACCAGCATGACCCAGCTTCCCACAAGATAGGTGTGGAGTTGGGTCTCCAAAGGAACTGTGTGATCCAGCTGCCTGCAGGACCTGCGGGGTGCTGGGGCATCAGAGAAGCCTGCGTGACCAAGCTGCTCACAAGATAGGCTTGGAGACGGATCTCCAAAGGGTCTGTGCAACCAGCTGCCCGCGGGATCTGCAGAGTGCTGGGGCACTAGAGAAGACTGCACAATCCAGCGGCTCACAAGATAGGCATGGGGCCTGGTCTCCAAAGGGACGGTGAGATCCAGCTGCCCACAAGATCTGCGGAGAGCCAGGGCTCCAGTGAGACCTGTGCAACACAGCTGCTCAAGGTATGGGCAGGGAGCACGGCTCCAACAGTGCCTGAGCTATACAGCTACAGGTGGCACAAGTGACCAGCTGGGAACACAGCTCCAGTAGTGTCCACATTATCCAGCAGCAGCACCTACCAGAACACACCAATACCAGCCCCCAGTAGTCAGTACTCCAGGATCCACAGCAGACAAGAGGCAACACGCAACAGAACAGTCTGGGAGGCACAGTAGCCTTATTTGATATACAGTGAGCTGCCTACACATCCAAACATTCCTCACCACATCTAGAGCTACCAGATGGCTAAAATAGGGAGACAAAGAAACAACACCAAAGGAAAGAAAAAGAGGAATCACCAGAAAAAAAAAACTACAGGAAATGGAAGACAGCAACTTGTCAGATAAAGAATTCAAAGCAATGATTTTAAGGGTGCTCAAACAATTTGGTGAGAACTACAAGCAACTTAATAAGAATTATGAAGAGCTCATGGGGAACTACTACAACTTAAAAAAAGAGGTAGAAGCTATGCATAAAAATCAAGAGGAAATAAAGAATGACATAGTTGTTATGAAAAATACCTTAGAAGGGTTCAATAGTGGATTAGAAGAAGCTGAATACTGAATCAGCGACTTAGAAGACAAGACAGAGAAAAACAATCAAATAGAGCAGCAAATGGAAAAAAAGTTTCAAAAGCAAGAGGAAAGTTTAAGGGAGCTGTGGGACAATATTAAATGTAACAACATTCGCATTATAGGGATACCAGAAGGAGAAGAATCAGAGAAAGGAATAGAGAACCTGTTTGAAGAAATAATGACAGAAAACTTCCCTAAACTGGTAAAGGAAAAAGTCATACAAGTCCAGGAAACACAGAGAGTCCCAAGCAAGATGAACCCCAGAAGACCCACAGCTAAACACATCATAATAAAAATGGCAAACATTAAAGACAAAGAGAGAATCTTAAAGGAAGCAAGAGAGAGACAAAAAGTTACCTACAAGGGAACATCCATTAGACTGTCAGCTGATTTCTCAATAGAAACGATGCAGGCCAGAAGGGAGTGGCATGAAGTGTACAAAATAATGCAACGCAAGGGTCTGAATCCAAGACTACTCTATCCAGCAAGGCTATCATTCAAAATTGAAGGAGAAATAAAGAGCTTCATGGATAAAAAAGCTAAAGTAATTTACCACCACCAAACCAGCACTGCAAGAAATGCTGAAGGGACTGTTGTAAGAAGAAGAAACAGAGAGAGTGAGAGGAACACAGGCATAAAATTAAAATGGCAACTAATAACTGTCTATCAATAACTATCTTAAATGTAAATGACTGAAATGCTCCAATCAAAAGACATAGGGTAGCTGATTGGGTAAGAAAACAAGACCCATATATATGCTGTCTACAAGAGACCCACCTCACAACAAAAGACTCACACAGGATGAAAGTGAAGGGATAGAAAAAAATTTTCCAAGCAAATAGAATTGAAAAAAAAACCAAAAAAAACAGTGTAGCAATACTCATATCGGACAAGATAAACTTCAAAACAAGAGACATAATAAGAGACAGAGAAGGTCACAATATAATATTAAAATTATCAATCCAACAAGAGGATATAACCCTGGTAAACATATACACACCAAACACAGGAGCACCAAAATATACTAAAAAACTTCTGGAGGACTTCAAGGGAGAGATCAATAGCAACACAATCATAGTGGGTGACTTTAACATGTCACTGACACTACTGGATAGATCTTCTAGACAAACAATTAACAAGGACATAGAGTCCGTACAAGACAAACTAGATCAGTTGGACTTCATTGATATTTACAGAACATTTCACCCACCCAAAGCTGTAGAATATACATTCTTCTCAAGTGCACATGTGTCATTCTCAAAGATAAACCACATGTTAGGACACAAAGCAAGTCTCTACAAATTCAAGAAGATTGACATCAGATCAAGCATCTTCTCAGATCACAGTGGCATGAAACTAGAACTCAATTACAGTAAAAACACAAAAAAACATTCAAACACTTGAAGGCTTAATAGCATGGTATTAAACAATGGATGGGTTACTAACGAGATCAAGGAAGAAATTAAAAATTTCCTGGAAATCAATGAAAATGAACACACAACAACACAAAATCTATGGGACACAACAAAAACAGTCCTGAGAGGAAAGTTCATAGCACTACAGGCTTACCTCAAGAAACAAGAATAATTTCTAATTGACTTTCTAACCTTACAACTTAAAGAACTAGAAAGTAAAAAACAAAAACAAACAAACAAAAAAAACCAGAGCTAGAAGGAGGAAAAAAATAGTAAAGATCAGAGCAGAAATAAATGACATAGAGAATAAAAAAACAATTCAAAAGATCAATGAAACAAAAAGCTGGTTCTTTGGATATACAAGATCGATGGACCTTTAGCTAGACTCACCAAGAAACAAAAAGAGAGGAATGAAATAAACAAAATCAGAAATGAAAGAGGAGAAGTAATAACTGACACCATAGAAATTCAAAGGATTGTCGAAGCATACTATGAACAATTATATGCCAACAAATTGGACAACATAGGAGAAATGGACAAATTTCTAGAAACACACAGTCTCCCAAAACTGAACCAGGAAGAGATAGAAACTTGAACAGACCAATAACAACAAAGGAAATTGAAGATGTAATAAAAAAAAAAACAAAAAAAAAACTCCCAGCAAACAAAAACCCAGGCCCAGATGACTTCACAGGGGAGTTTTACCGAACATTCAAAGATCTAATACCGATTCTCCTCAAACTATTCCAAAAAATCCAAGAAAACTGAACACTTCCAAACTCATTTTATGAGGCCAGCATAATCTTAATTCCAAAACAGGATAGAGACACTACAAAGAAAAAAAAACACAGGACAATATCCCTGATGAACAGAGATGCCAAAATCCTTGACAAAATATTAGCAAATCGGATCCAGCAATACATCAAAAAAATTACTCATCATGATCAAGTGGGTTTCATCCCAGGCATGGAAGGATGGTACAATATTTGCAAATCATTAAGTGTGATAAACCACATAAACAAAATGAAAGATAAAAACCATATGATAATATCAATAGATGCTGAAAAAGCATTTGAAAAAATCCAGCACCAATTTCTGATAAAAAAGCTCAGCAATTTGGGAATAGAGGGATCATATCTTGATATAATAAAGGCCATGTATGAAAAACCTACAGCCAACCTCATACTCAATGGGCAAAAATGAAAGCATTCCCTTTAAGAATTGGAACAACACAGGGATGCCCACATTCACCACTCTTATTTAACATAGTACTGGAAGTCTTAGCCACAGCAATCAGACATGAAGAAAAAATAAAGGGGATCCAAATTGGAAAGGATGAAGTGAAACTGTCATTATATGCAGATGACATGATATTGTACATAGAAAACCCTAAAGACTCCTTCAAAAATCTACTAGACTTAATAAATGAATTTGGCAAAATAGCAGGATACAAAATTAACGTCAAAAAATAGACAGCATTCTTAAACACCAATGATGAAATCACAGAAATAGAAACTTAAAAAACAATGCCATTTACCATCGCAGCAAAAAAATTAAGATACCTAGGAATAAACTTAACCAAAGAAGTAAAGGACCTCTTCACAGAAAACTACAGGCCATTGGAAAAAGAAATAGAGGAAGATATAAAAAAGTGAAAACATATATCTTGTTCATGGATTGGAAGAATTAACATCATTAAAATGTCCTTACTACCCAAAGCGATTTATAGATTTAATGCAATCCCCATCAAAATAACAATGACATGTTTCACAGAACTAGAATAAACACTCCAAAAGTTTATATGGAACCAAAAAAAGACTTCGAATAGCTACAGCAATCTTGAAAAAGAAGAACAAAGTAGGAGGGATCACATTATCAGATATCAGGTTATACTACAAATCTATTATAATCAAAACACCCTGGTGCTGGCACAAGTACAGGCAGATAGATCAATGGAACAGAATAGAGAACCCAGAAATTGACTCAAGACAAATTGCTCAATTAATATTTGACAAAGTTGCCAAGAGCATACAGTGGGTTAAGACAGTCTCTTCAATAAATGGTGTTGGGAAAATTGGACACCTACATGCAAAAAAATGAAGCTAGACCACCAACTTACACCGTACATGAGAATAAACTCAAAATGGATAAAAGACTTAAATGTGACTCATGAATCCATAAAAATTCTAGAAGAAAATGTAGGCAACAAAATTTCAGACATCACATGCAGCAGAATTTTCACTGATACATCACCTAAGGCAAGAGAAACACAGGAAAAAATGAACACATGGGACTACATCAAACTAAAAAGCTTCTGCACAGCAAAAGAAACAACCATCAAAACGCAAAGGGATCCCACTATATGGGAGACCATAATCGTCAATGATGCATCAGATAAGGGGTTAATTTCCAAAGTATATAGAGTGCTCATACAAGTCAACAAAAGGAAGACATTGAACCCAATTAAAAAATGGGCAGAAGACCTAAATAGACACTTCTTCAAACAGGACATACAAATGGCCAAGAGACATATGAAAAAATGCTCAATGTCACTAATCATCAGAGAGATGCAAATTAAAACAACAATGAGATATCACCTCACACCTGTCAGAATGGCCGTCATCAACAAATCAGCAAACAAGTGTTGGCGAGGGTGTGGAGAAAAGGGGACTCTAGTACACTCCTGGTAGGAATGCAGACTGGTGCAGCCACTGTGGAAAACACTATGGTGTTACCTCCAAAAGTTAAAAATTGAACTTTCATTTGACTCAGTGATCCCACTTCTAGGAATATACCCTAAGAAACCTGAAACACAACCGGAAAGAATATATGTACCCCTATGTTCATAGCAGCACTATTTACAATAGCTAAGATCTGGAAACAGCCCAAGTGTCCATCAGTAGATGAATGGATAAAAAAGCTGTGGTACATATACACAATGGAGTGCTATGCATCTGTAAGAAAGAAAGATCTATTATCCTTTGAGACGACATGGAGGAACCTGGAGAGTATTATCCTAAGCGAAACAAGCCAAGCAGAGAAAGATAAATATCACATGATCTCACTTATTTGTGGAATATAATGAACATAACAGTCTGAGGAACAGGGTAAACCCAGAATTGTGAATGTAAGGCACAGACTGACAACCCTCAGAAGAGGGGTGGGGGGGAAGGGAAGAGATAAACCACAGGACTTATATGCATGTACCCATAACTGTGGGAGCCCGGCAGCATCACAGGGGTTAAGGAAAGGGTTGAGCACTGTGAGTGTGGTGTCTTGGCCTGGTTTCTAGCCTCATATCTGCCGGAGGCTCTGTCTGTTCCCTGATGCTTCGGGCTCAGTGGCCTTGTATGATAGTGTTGTCTCAAGGAGGATGCTTGTCTGGTGGGAAAGTCCTTGAAGGAGTTGCAGTCCAAAAACAATAAAGATGATTATACTGTTCCTTCATGTGAATGTGCATGTAGCCCACAGTATTTAAGTTGTGTTGACTGTTAATAAAATCGCCATTTGCCAGCAGAGCTCTTGGTCCTCTCCTTATTTCGTCCCTCGCTTCACCTTGCCCTCGCCCTTGACGACGCTGGATGCGTCACATAACTGATGGACATGGACAACAATGCTAGGGATAGGGTGGGGGGGATGGGGAGGAGGGGGTCAGTGGGGGGAAAAGCAGAAACATCTGTAACAAAAACAAATTAATAAAAAAAATAATAAAAATAAATAAATAAAAAATAATAAAACCCAATTACATAAGAATTTAAACATAATGAATGCTATTTTATACCAATCAAAAAGTAAATCAGTCAATGATTTTGAACTTGGCTATTCTTCAACTCTTGAACATTACCTCAATTTACATCTTTGTGCAAAAAATAATTAATATGTATATGTACTTATTATATTTTAAGAAGCACATTTGTTCTGAGGCCAATAACTATAAAATAATGCCTAAGGCATAAAGTTACTGAAATTCTGACATTATGTCTAAGGCTGAGGGCATCATATTAAAATAGAGGTAGTGTATATCAGCAATATTTTTTTTCACATTTTGCATAAAAATTTGGCTTTTTGTTGTGTGAGCCTGTAAAGTTTTAATGTGAGCTTTGCAATTGAATGCATCATGTCTATTTCTGATATGACAGACTTTTTACACAAAGTGACCTACTGCTAATATAATATGTTTTATGTATGTAACCACCGATAAGCAGTAAAAGCAGTCTTTCTATAGATGTTTCCTTTATACATACATACATACATAGCCTAGGTGGTGTGTTTATACACACAATATCACTACATAGTGGTTGAGTACACACACAGCTACATTCTATCTGGATAAAGATATATAAAAATCACAAGAATAACTGGTGCAACCTTATACATTCTAAGCTTTTTATAGCCTAGGGGTAAAATTTTCCTGTTAGGGAGATTGGTTAGTGAATCCTTCATTTGTCTACAGACACTTGTGCATAATCAGGACAGTGGATATCAATTCAAATTCTTCTTTGCATAGCAGGCATTTCTGGACACAGAGAAGATAAGTTTGAATGGGAATGTCTAATCTGCCCAGCCACAAAAGTAGGTACTATCTGACCTTAGGAGGCAGCTCATATGACTTTATTTTTTTATTATGCATTCTGTCTACAAGAAGTATCAGAGTACCAGACTTTCTGTAATACAACAGTCACTGGATTTGTTTAATCTATATCATTTTTGTGAGAAGATTATATATCGATCCCCAAAATCCAGGTGATGGTTGTGTTTGAAAAATGTTTCTTCCCTATATCCTGGAAACAATTTTGGGACTATACTGCCATATATACATAAGTGGTAAAAGATTATTAAATTTATTTGAAATATCCCATGTTGTGTAATTTCACAGTTACCTCACATTCAAATTTCCAAGAAAACAACTGGAACCTCACAGTACCTTGTGGTAACATGTCAACTCTGTGAGGACTGTGGCAGATGTCAAAGCTTTATAAGTATCACTTCTCCCAGCTCAGCATAGACTCACTAACATAATCCTCCTTCTTATATTCAACAGGTAATTTATATCATTTAGAAATACCTTAATAATGATACTTCAAAAATAAAAGACAATAAAAATAATTCTATACAATGACCAAGTGGGGTTTCTTCTAGGTATGCAACATCAGAAAATCAGTTAAGCAGTCCACCATAGCAATAGATTCAAATTTTTAAAAAATGATATGATTACATCAATTGACACAGGAAAAAAAAAAACCATTTGGGAAAATGCAGCACATTAAGGATAAAAACTTTCAGCTAACAAGGAAAACAAGGGAGCTTCTTCAATTTGATAGGACATCTATAAATAACCTACAGCAAACATCATACTTAATGGTGAGAAACTGGACAAGTTCCCTTTAAGATTAGAAACAAGGAGAGATTGCAAAATGGTGGCAGAGTGACTGGAAGCTACACAGACCATCTCCCAGGACCAAACTGGAATTACAACTAAAATAAAGACAAATCATCGGGAAAAAGCAACAGAAAAGCAGCTTGCAAGGACCATACAACCAGGGACACTGAATTGATCCTGGTACAATTGTGGAGGAATGAGAGGGGGGCTGGGAGCCCACGGACAGCAGAGACCTTAGCTGTGAGCAGCGCTCCGCCCTCAGGGTTAAAGTCACAAGCCGGCTCCACAGAGCAGAGGGCCAGGACAGAGCGCAAAAATAGCCGCAGGCACTCAACTTGGGCTCTGGCAGAGAGAGGTCAGACTGGACTGGAACTGTGTGGGGACACTCGGGATTTGGAGGACACTCAGAGCTTTTGATGAGTTGCGGCCACTCAGACGGTGGCCATCTCACTCCATCCCAGGGCTCTGGGGAGAGGTGTCAGCCCCTCCCTCGGAGATCCAGCCACACCCTAGTGAGCCATTGAAATGCAAATTGAGGCTCATTAACTACCAGCATCTGCCCTACCCTTGGGAAATCCTTTCACGCTGAACACCTGAGGGAGGTTTTCATTCAATTGAAAACCCAAGGCTCTTCAAGCAACCACGACTAATAGCCTCTAGGCAAAAAGCTAGATGATAACTTAACCTTTTCTGGGCTTGCAAATATACCCTGGAAAGTAAGACTCCACAGTGGTGTTTCATGTGGGTTCTCCCATGCTCATCCAAACGCAGTAGAGGGAGCCACAAGCAGCAGAACACCAACATCCACAGGGAAAATTTGGCAGGCTCCAAAAACCACTGAGACAGCCAAAATGGTGAAACAAAGAAACAGATCCCAAATGAAAGAACAAGAGACCTCTGCCAAAGATGAGATAAATGAAATGGAGTTAAGCAAGTTAACAGAGCTAGAATTTAGAGCCATGACCTGAAGGAAGCTCAACAGCATGAGTAAGGACATCAACTCCATGAGTAAAGACATCAACACCATGAGCAAAGACATAGAAATACTGAAAACCAACCAAGTGGAAATTAAGAAGCAGCAAGAAGAAATGAAGAATGACATAGCAGAAATGAAGAACACATTGGAAGGACTAAACAGCAGAGTAGAGGAAGCTGAGAACTGGATCAGTGAATTAGAAGACAGGGTAGAAAAAATCAACCAATCAGAAAACCAAAAGGAAAAAACAATGAAAAAACAGGAAGACAGCTTAAGAGAACTGTGGGACAACTGGAAACGTAATAATATTTGCATCATTGGAGTCCCTGAAGAAGAAGAAAATGAGCAAGGGTTAGAGAATATATTTGAAGAAATAGTGACAGAAAACTTCCCTAATTTGGCGAAGAAAGAAAGCATTCAAGTTCAAGAAGCACAGAGAGTCCCAAGTAAGAAGAAGCCAAACAGGCCCACACCAAGACACATAATAATTAAAATGCCAAAAATTAAACAGAAAGAGAGAATCCTAAAGGCAGCAAGAGATAAGCAACAGGTTACCTAACAAAGGAACCCCCATCAGGCTATCAGCTGACTTCTCAACAGAAACACTACAGGCCAAAAGGGAATGGCATGAAGTAATCAAGGTCATGAAAAACAAGGATCTGAATCCAAGACTACTCTATCCAGCAAGGCTATCATTCAAAATAGAAGGTCAAATAAAGAGCTTCTCAGACAAAAAAGGCTAAGGAAATACATTAGCACCAAACCAGCACTTCAAGAAATGTTAAAAGGACTGCTCTAATTAGTAGAAGAAATAGGAACAAAAATGTAGCCACACTGAACAAAAATGGCAATAAATAAGTCCATATCAATAATCACCTTAAATGTAAATGTATTGAATGCTCCGATAAAAAGACCCAGAGTAGCGGATTGGATAAGAAAGCATGACCCATATACATGTTGTTTACAAGAGACCCACCTCACAACAAAAGACTCACATAGGCTGAAAGTGAAGGGATGGAAAAAAATCTTCCATGCAAACAAAAAGAAAAAAAAAGCTGGGGTAGCAATACTCATATCTGATAAAATAGATTTCAAAATGAAGGCCATAACTAGAGACAAGGAAGGTCACTACATAATATTGAAAGGATCTATCCAACAGGAAGCATAACGTTGGTGAACATATATGCACTCAATATAGGAGCACCAAAATATATTAAAAATCTTCTGGAGGACTTCAAAGGAGAAATTGACAGCAACACAATCATAGCAGGGGACTTCAACACCCCGCTGACATCACTGGATAGATCCTCTAGACAGGAAATTAACAAGGAAACAGAGACTCTAAATGATACACTAGTTCACATGGATTTAATGGATATCTACAGAGAATTACACCCCAAAACTGCAGAAGTCACATTCTTCACAAGTGCACATTGGACATTCTCAAAGATAGACCACATGTTAGGACACAAACTAAGTCTCTACAAGTTCATGTAGATTGAAATCATATCAAGCATCTTCTCAGATCACAATGGCATAGAACTAGAAATCAATTGCAACAAGAACATGCAAAGACATTTGAACACTTGGAGGCTAAATAGCATGTTATTAAACAATGAATGGGTTACTAAGGAGATCAAGAAAAAATTAATAACTTCCTGGAAACCAATGAAAATGAACACACAACAACACAAAATCTATGGGATGCAGCGAAAGCAGTTCTGAGAGGGAAGTTCAAAGCACTCCAGGCCTACCTCAAGAAACAAGAAAAATTTCTAATAGACTCTCTAATCTCACAACTTAAAAAACTAGAAATCAAACAAAAAGAAAACCCCACAGCAAGTAGAAGGAAGGAAATAGTAAAGATCAGAGCAGAAATAAATGACATAGAGACCAGAAAAACAATTCAAAGGATCAATGAAACAAAGAGCTGGTTTTTTGAAAAGATAAACAAAATTGATGGACCCTTAGCTAGACTCACCAAGAAACAAAGAGAGAGAACCCAAATACACAAAATCAGAAATGAAAGAGAAGTAACAACTGACACCACGGAAATACAAAGGATCGTTAGCAACTACTATGAACATTTATATGGCAACAAATTTGACAATCTAAGTGAAATGGACACATTTCTAGAAACACATAGTCTCCTAAAACTGGACCAGGAAGAGATAGAAAACGTGAACAGACCAATAATAGCTAAGGAAATTGAAGATGTAATCAAGACTCTCCAGCAAAGAAAAGCCCAGGCCCGGATGGCTTCATGGGGGAGTTTTACCAAACATTCAAAGAAGAACTAACAACCATTCTCCTCAAACTATTTCAAAAAATTCAAGAAGGAAGACTTCCAAACTCGTTTTATGAGGCCAGCATAATCCTAATTCCAAAACAAGAATAAGACACTACAAAGAAAGAAAACTACAGGCCAATATCCCTGATGAACATAGATGCCAAAATCCTGAACAAAATACTAGCAAATTGTATCCAGCAATACAGCAAAAAAATAATTCACCATGACCAAGTGGGATTCATCCTAGGAATGCAAGGCTGGTTCAATATTCGCAAATCAATAAATGTGATACACCACATAAACAAAATGAAAGATAAAAACCACATGATCATATCAATAGATGTTGAAAAAGGGTTTGACAAAATCCAGCACCCATTTCTGATAAAAACGCTCAGCAATTTGGGAAAGAGGGATCATATCTTGATATAATAAAGGCCATATATGAAAGACCTACAGCCAACATCATACTCAATGGCCAAAAACTAAAAACATTTCCCTTAAGAACAGGAACAAGACAGGGATGCCCACTTTCACCACTCTTATTTAACATAGTACTGGAAGTCTTAACCACAGCAATCAGACGTGAAGAAAAAATAAAAGGAATCCACAAATGAAAGGAGGAAGTTTAACTGTCATTATTCGCAGATGACATGATATTATACATAGAAAACCGTAAAGGCTCTATCAAAAATCTACTAGACTTAATAAATGAATTTGGCAAAGTAGCAGGATACAAAATTAACGTCAAGAAATCGACGGCATTCTTATACTCGAATGATGAACTCACAGAAAGAGAAACTAAAGAAAAAATTAAGATAGCTAGGAATAAACTTAACCAAAGAAGTAAAAGACCTATTTGCAGAAAACTACAGGACATTGAAAGAAGAAATAGAGGAAGATATAAAAAAAATGGAAGCACATACCTTGTTCATGGATTGGAAGAATTAACATCATTAAAATGTCCTTATTACCCAATGCAATCTATAGATTCAATGCAATCCCCATCAAAATACCAGTGACATATTTCACAGAACTAGGAAAAATACTTCAAAAGTTCATATGGAACCAAAAAAGACCCTGAATAGCCACAGCAATCTTGAAAAAGAAGGACAAAGTAGGTGGGATCACAATACTGGATATCAGGTTATACTACAAAGCTACTGTAACCAAATCAGCTTGGTACTGGAACAAGAACAGGCATATAGACCAGTGGAACAGAACAGAGAATCCAGAAATTGTCCCAAGACATTATGCTCAATTAATATTTGACAAAGGTGGCAAGAGCATACAATGGAGTAAAGACAGCCTCTTTAATAAATGGTTTTGGAAAAATTGGACAGCTACTTGCAAAAAAATGAAACTAGACCATCAACTTACACCATACACAAGAATAAACTCAAAATGGATAAAATACTTAAATGTGACTCGTGAATCCATAAAAATCCTAGAAGAAAATGTAGGCAACAAAATTTCAGACATAATACGTAGCAGAATCTTCACTGATACATCACCTAAGGCAAGAGAAACACAGGAAAAAATAAACACATGGGACTACATCAAACTCAAAATCTTCTGCACAGCAAAAGAAACAACCATCAAAACGGAAAGGGAACCCACTGTATGAGAGAGCATAATTGCCAATGTACATCAGATAAGGGGTTAATCTCCAAAATATATAGAGTGCTCATACAAGTCAACAAAGGAAGACAACGAACCCAATTAAAAAATGGGCAGAGGACCTAAATAGACATCGCTCTAAACAGGACATACAAATGGCTAAGAGACATATGAAGAAATGCTCAACATCACTAATCATCAGAGAGATGCAAATTAAAACAACAATGAGGTATCACCTCCCACCTGTCAGAATGGCCGCCATCAACAAATCATCAAACAACAAGTGTTGGCGAGGGTGTGGAGAAAAGGGGACTCTAGTACACTGCTGGTGGGAATGCAGACTGGTTCAGCCACTGTAGAAAACACTATGGTGTTACCTCAAAAAATTAAAAATTGAATTGCCATTTGACCCAGTGATCCCACTTCTAGGAATATACCCTAAGAAACCTGAAACACCAATCAGGAAGAATACATGTACCCCCATGTTCATAGAAGCACTATTTACAATAGCTGATCCAGAAACAGCCCAAGTGTCCATTAGTATTATCCTAAGTGAAACAAGCCAAGCAGAGAAAGACAAATATCACATCATCTCACTTATTTGTGGAATATAATGAACATTACAGTCTGAGGAACAGGGTAGTCCCAGAGACGTGGAAGTAGGGTACAGACTGACAATCCTCAGAAGAGGAGGTTGGGGGGAGAGCTAAACCACAGAACTTATATGCATGTATGCATAACCAATGGACATAGACAACAAAGTTGGGGACAGGGTGGGGAGGGATGGGGAGGAAGGTGTCAGTAGGGGGAAAAAGACAAACACCTGTAACAAAAATAAATAAATAAATAAATAAATAAATAAATAAATAAATAAATAAATAAATAATAAATAAATAATTCAAATTAGGGGAAAAAAAAAAGTGAAAGAAAGGAAGATGAGAATGCAGGAGAGAAAGACCTAATAAAGAAAAGTACAAGGATGGAAGAATTTCAAAGGGATGCAAAATCCAAATAAAAGAAATATCAGTAGTCAAAGCTCAAACAATTTGAGGAAACAAAATAAAGGAGTATTGGATTATAATCAAAGGTATAAAATCAGTATCCATGAGTCTATATTGATATAAATACATGAAGGAATAAAGAAATTACTGAGCAAACAAATGAGAATGGACAAATCTCCTGTGCAAACTAATTCCAAATAATTTATGTAAATACTCTGCACTTAAGATGGCAGACCATAACTACCACCCCTTAAGTGTGATTTGTTTGCTCATAGTGACTTTCTTCCAAAGACAATATAGATAGAGAGGAAAAAGAGTAACAGAAAACCTGACAGCACTACTTCAGCCATGTAATTCAGGTCAGCATCAGGAGTGATAAGCCACAGTGATATATATTGGTACCCTTAATATAATGGGTTAAGAATGGCACTTTACCTCTCTGGTCTTAAAAAATAATAATAGCCCCAATCTAATCATGAGAAAAATATCAGACAAAACCAAACTGAGGAACACTATACAAAACACATGACCAATAGTTTTCAAAACTGTCATGGTCATCAAAAACAAGGAAATTCTAAAAAATTGTCACAACCTAAAAGGAGCCAAAGGAGATATGATGCCAACGTAATGTGAAATCCTGAAAGGAATACTGGAACAGAAGATGTACGGAGTTTACTTAATCTATCCATATTAGTTTATTAAATAGTGACAAATGTATCATGCAAATAAAATGTTAATAATGGAAAACTGGATGTGAATATATAAAAATTCTATTATCTTTGCAATTATTTGAAACTTCTAAAATTAAATGTTTATTTAAAAAGTTTAATGCATTTTTCCCCTGGCCGGTTTGGATGGTTGGAGCCTCGACCTGCGGACCAGAGTCCTGGGTTCGGTTCCCGCTAGGGGCACGTTAAAAAAAAAAAAAAAAAAAGTTTAATGTATTTTTAAATATATAACATCTCTAGTAATTATGCAGTGTTAATATATTCTAAGTACTGGAGTTCTAGTAGCAAGTATGATGAAATCCATGCTTTCATTGAGCTTACAATTCTAGAGAAAGAGAGGCCAAAGAAATAAATATATAATAAAATGTAATATAATAAATGCTATTAACCAATAAAAATAATTCTAAAAATATAGATGGATAAAGGGGTGCTCTTGTAAATATTTTATTTTTATTTTTAAATATAAAAATATTTTTTTTCTTTTTTGAAATTTTATCCCAATGATACTAGTAAAAGCATGCCAGAAGTGCAAACATTATTTTTAAAGGCAAATTTGAGTTATAAAATTAGTTTCTGAATTCTAGAAGAGAATTCTAGCATCTGGATTTTGGAAAGGCTTCCATTTATTAAAATAATTTTTATCTTGATAGAAAAAATAAAATGACAGTTGAAAATTTTATAAAATAGGAGAGGAAGGAAAGAAGTTAGGGCGATTAGTCAAAGTATCAAGCGAAAGTTTTATGTATTTGCTCCTAATTTTACAGCCATAAATAAAATTAATTTACATGTTATTAGGCTCTGTAATTTTATTAGGACAATTAAAAGGGGATAAGAGTCTGGCCGGTGTGGCTCAGTGGTTGAGCGTCGACCCATGCACCAAGCAGTCACTGGCTTGATTCCTGGTCAGGACACATGCCCAGGTTGTGGGCCCAATCCCCGTTGTGGGGCATGCAGGAAGTGGCCAATCAATGTTCTCTCTCATCAATGTTTCTATCTCTCTATCCCTCTCACTTCCTCTCTTTCTAAAAAAATTAATAAAAGAAAAAAAAATTTTTTTTAAAGGAGGATAAAAGATGAACATTTTGAAGTTACACAGCCTCAAATCAAATCTGGGCATTTATAAATATTGTATCACTATGGCAAGTCCCTTCACCTCTCTGGGTCTTACTTTTCTTGTTTATAAAATGGGAACAAAATATAACCTTCCATAGGATTGAACCATTCTTTTTTTTTTTTTAATTGAATTCATTGGGGTGATATTGGTTAATAACACCACACAAGTTTCAAGTGTACAACTCAAAAAATATATATATAAGATCTGCACTGCATCATGCGCCTATCACCCAAAGTAAACTCTCTTTCTGTCCTCATTTTCCCCCCTTTTCCACCTCCTGCTACCCACACCTCTCTTTCCCTCTGGCTATTGCCAAACTGTTGTCTGTCTCTGTGTGTTGTACATATATGGTATGTTTTTGCTTAATGCTTTCACCCAGCCCCTCAAACCCTTGTCCCCTCTGACAGCAGTCAATCTGTTCCATGTATCCATGACTCTGTTTCTATTTTGTTCATCAGTGTATTTTGTTCATTAGATTCCACATAATAAGTGAGATCATGTGATATGTGTTTTTCTCTGACTGGTTTATTTCACTTAGCATAATAATCTCCAGATCCACCCATCCACTGACAAAATGTAAGATTTCCTTCTTTATTATGGCCTAGTAGTATTCCGTTGTATAAATATACCACAGCTTTTTTAACCACTCATCTACTGCTGGGCATTTGGGCTGTCTCCAGATTTTGGCAATTTTAAGTAATGCTGCAATGAAGGTAGGGGGGCATATATTCTTTCAAATAAGTGTTTCGGGTTTTTTTGGATATATTCCCAGAAATGGTATCTCATGCTCAAAAGGCAGTTCTATTTTTAATTTTTTTGAGAAAAATCCATACTCTTTTTCACAGTGACCACACCAGTCTGCATTCCCATCAATAGCGCACTAGGATTAGCTTTCTACACATTCTCACCAGCACTTGTTGTTTGTTCATTTATTGACAATATCCATTCTGACAGGTGGAAGGTGATATCTCATTGTGGTTTCAATTTGCATCTCTCTGATGATTAGTGACATTAAGCCTTTCCTCACGTCTATTGGCCAGCTGTATGTCCTGTTTGAACAGGTGTTTATTCATATCCGTTTAATCTTCATCCATGGATATTTTTTCTGTTTATCATCAGATAGAGTGGGAGGGAGGGAGAGAGAGAAACGTCGATGTGAGAGAGACACATTGACTGCTTGCCTCCCACACGACCCCAACCAGGGCCGGGGACGAACCTCAACCGAGGTATGTGCCCTTGACTGGAATTGAACCCACGACTCATTGGTCAGCAGGCTGACGCTCTAACTGCTGAGCCAAACCGGCCAGAGGTCCTTTGCCCATTTTTAAATTGGATTATTTATCTTTCTGTTGAGGTGTTGAGTTGTGTGAGTTCTTTATATATTTTTGGAAATTAACCCCTTATAAGATGTATTATTGGCAAATATGTTCTCCCATTTAATGGTTCCCTTTTTATTTTGTTGCCAGTTTCTTTTGCTGTGCAAAAGCTTTTCAGTTTGATGTAGTCCCATTTGTTTATTTTTTCCTTTTTCCTCTTGCCTGAGAAGTTATATCAGCACAAATATTGCTATGACAAATGTCTGAAATTGTACTGCCTATGTTTTCTTATGGTTTTATGACTTACATTTAAGTTTTTAATCTATTTTGTTTGTTCTTGTGTGTGGTGTAAGTTGGTAGTCTAGCTGAAGTCAGCAAGGCAGGGCAACGGGGATTGTGGAGGGCAGATCCAAGCAATGCCTTGTTTGGGGTAGTTCTGTGAAGCCTATAGGAGGGGGACAACAATTCTTCCCTTTCCCAGGATAGCATGGGCTGAGCTTATGACCCCCCTGCACATACCACACAACCCAGTACCTGCCTGTTTGATTCCCAGACTAAAACCTCCCAGAAAGAGGCACTCCAAAAGTCTCAGCTCTGCACAGCACTCTGATCCTCCTGCATGACTATACTCAGCAGGGTGGGGCCACAGAGTGGAAGGGCAGGCCAAGTGTTTCAATAGGTGTGGAGAGAAACACTGGCTGTGCAGTTGAGGTGGGGAAGAATGGTCCCCTTTTCAAACCTACAGTCCAATTACTGTCTGAGACTCCAACAAGAGCTTCTCCAGAAAAGCATGCCCCAATGGTCCCTGCTGGATTCTGCCAGCAGACCCCACTGCAGAACTTGAGCATGGAAAAGTTGTGTTTCCAGTAGTTGGAGGACAAGGCAGCGCACTCCCCAGGCTGGTGCTATTTAACAAAAGCAGTATTTGACCCTGGGAAGGTGGGATCTGGATCCCTAGCAAACTCCCTTATCTCCCAGGCAGACTGAACCCCACTGATTTTCACCATTAGATGCTATATGGGCTCCATTCCTGTCTCTGTTGCTCAGTTGGGAACACCTGCATGGGGTTGAGACCCCATCTTCCTGAGGGGAGGGAGTTTTGCTGCTTGAAATATCCCTCTGCCTTCTCAGCCCTCACAAATGTGTGTGGGGATGAGGCAGCCCTTTCTGCATCTCCACCCTTCTTATTAATCTCTATGTAGCTTTTTCTGTAAACCTTTGGTTATAATACTTCAGTTCAGCTAGACTTCAGTTGGTTATTCAGGTTGATTGTTGTATAATTTAGTTGTAAATTTGGTTTGGCACTGGGAGCAGGGAGTGCAGATTCCACCTACTATGCAGCCATCTTGGAATCCACATAATTTTTTAAAAATGTGTTCAAATAATTCAGTGATTTAATGGAAAACAATTAGCATCCTAAACACAAACACACAGACTTTTCTATTTTTAAATCATCAGATTTTTTTCTTCTCCAAGACCCACCAATTTGTTAGGTAAAACTTAATGACTACACTTTTTCAAACATAATATTTTAAGCCAAACATTTTAAGCTGTGAAAGTTTAGGAAAACATACTTTAGAAATAGAATTGCTTTCCAAAACATTTTCTAAGATGTGAATGTTACCAAAGGAATAAAAAGTGAGGCAAAAGTAGAGTATGATCCTGACACCAATTGGGGAAGGACATTTTTTCTATTTTCATGATATTGTATACATTTTTTTTTCGTCTTAGGCCTTGCCATGTTTTTTTTCTGTTTGTTTATGAGCTACCATTATATAAGAACCAGAATTTTGACTATTGGTGTTAAAACAAAAAGAAAAAAAATCTTGTTTAGTTGTTATTTTATTGATTCTACTCTTGTCCTTTAGCATACACTAGAATGACAGGTAAGTCTGACCTGTTAAACACTGATGTGGTGTCAGGGGATTCTTGATTCAATTTTTCAGTAGAACATAGTCTCTTATCTTAGTCTGACATTCTGTTCTACTCACCACTATCAACGTCAGAGGAAATGTTATTTGAACAATAGTATCATCCTCCAGAAGAAAAGACACTGTGTTTACTTTTAGGAATGTCAGTCTTTATATATTTGGAAGTGTTCTCTGAAATTAGCAGAAATATATTTGGCTGAACTCCTCCTCCATGCTGGGAATCACTTACTCAAGACTGGAAAGGACTTTAAAAGGCAAGTAGCCTAGTCTCCTTCTTCAGGTAAAAAAAAAAAAAAAAAAACTACAGATTTTTCTGCTAGAATTTTAAAGATCTTCATGAAGCACATGCTGCAATTACTTTATTTCTTGGGGATCCAGTCCTATTTCTTATACCTCTGGTTTGTATTCTTGCAATATGCTTTGCATCAAAAGAATATTTTTTGGGGGGCAAATATACATTCAACTGCTTTGACCTTTAACCAGCAATATGATGTATACAAATCCCACTCTTATGTAGATGGTAATGTTCTGCTATAGAAGTCAGCAAATCTTTTCTGTAAAGGGCCAGATTGTTTTTGTTGCAATGCTGGCCATGAGGTCTCTCTTGCAACTGCATAACTCTACATTGGACCATGAAGACAGCCATAGATAATATAAAAATGAAAGGACACGGCTGTGTATTCCAATAAATGTTTATGTATAAAAGCTGGCTGTGGGTCAGGGACTAAGGGCAGTAGTTTGCTGACCCCCTATTCCACTGTTTTGTCAAACTGTTGGGAAAGGTCTTCACATGTTTGCAGTCTTTCAACTTCTGTACAGTCACATAAGAATGTACCTTTAGCTTAGAATGTTTCCTTACAAAGTGGTGAAGAGTCCTTACAGCCTGTGATGGGCATATCTTTTTGTTTGGGAAATCTTTCCCTGTTCCAAACTTGATGTATATTTTTCTGTTCTGGTTAAGCACGTGAATCATATAACACCACTGTATATTAGTTCCCAGTGGGGCAGGTATGAGCTTCTTTGCCTCTAAGACCAGAGGGTTGTATGCAGACTATCTTCTTGCTTCAGGGTTATAGGTTGAGATCTGCGGGCAAAGGACCACTGATACTCGCTATTGAAGCTGATTTTGCTCTGTTTCTTCTCCATGTGAGTAAATCATTGTACCACATAATGTCTGTGTGAGTCGTGTCTTTCTTGACTACCCCAATACTTGGAAACTCTAGAATGAGTAGACATGCTGAGACTACTGCTCCTGGTGGGAGATTGCTATGCTTTTGCTCCATATTGTGGGACTCCTCCCCTGGAAGCGGTAACAGGTATCACTCATCACTTAGATTTTGTTGTTTTATTATTATTTGAAAGATACAGTATTTTCTATAAAAATGCACCTTCTAACTGTGGGATCAGGTTATGCAATTGCTTTTGGCTAAACTTATTACTAAATTGTCATACAGGAAACTTGAGAATTGTCCATGTTTATTCTAGGCTAATTCAGAATAATGTCATTTCTCTCTCCTTGAGAATCATTAGTGATTAGGTCAATAATAAAAAAATCAATTGCATGTTGGTTATGGAATAATTCTGAGATTTGTATTGTGTCCAGTATAGAATTGTATTGTATTGAGGCTTTCTATTAAAACAAATGTATATAAAATTAATAAAAGTAAATATACATAAGTATCTAAAACAATTAAATAAAAATAAATAATACATAAGTACCTAAAATTGCTAAATAACAAAAAAAATGACATTCATAGTTAACGATATTTACTGAAATATTTTATAGAAAGCACATTGTCTGCCCTGGCCGGTGTGGCTCAGCAATTAGAGCATTGGCCTTGGGACCAAAGAGTCACGGGTTCGATTCCGGTCAAGGGCACAATCTTGGTTGCAGTTCATCCCCAGCCCTGGTCGGGTCGTACGGGAGGCAACCAGTTGATCTGTCTCTCTCACATCGATGTTTCTCTCTCCCTTTTTCTTTCTCTCTCCCCCTCCCTCCCACTTTATCTGAAGATAAATAAAAAAAATCCTCAGGTGAGGATTAAAAAATAAAGAAAGCACACTGTCTTTTATTCTGCCCTAGTGTAAATTTAGCTATTATATTTTTAAATTCTTAAAATTATGAGAATATTTAAGCCAAGAAAAATTTTGGATAAAAATATTAGTGAAAACTTTCATTTATATATAAGTAATAGTTTGGCAGGAAAGTGTATATACTAGTTTAGATTAGATTTTTTCATATTTTCTCTGAGAAATCATAAATTTATATTTTAAAGTAATTATAATTTAGATATAGCAATTTTTGGAATTTTAATTAATATTTAGATTTTTCGACTAATTTTTAACATGGTTATTTTGATGTAGATTTCTTATATGAACGGACCTGTGAATCGAATGATTTTGAAAAAAATAAAATAGTGATAATATTGACTTTTTATATTGAGAAATAAAGAAAATGCTTTGTAAATATACTTAGATGTAATTAAATATACCTAGATGTAATTAAAAAGATAATCACTTATGCACTTTTTTGTTTTATTTCAGGTTCTCTGTCTGTAATCCCATTAAGTTCCTGTTGATATGATGATAGGTGGTAGTGAGCATAATTCTGACAATATTTGTATTTTTATGTGCACAATAGAAAATAGCCACTTAGATTTCTTTTTATTGAATCAAACAGTTGTAACCATTTATTGTTTTAGTATAATAAATATTCTTAGCTGAATTCTGGGGAAATGTTAATAAATCAGTTTGAAATAGAAGTTCTGGATCCTAAGGAATTAAACATATATTGGCATTAACAGACTCTATCAAGATTGTTACTATTCGTAGAAACTGGATGAGAATGAAGTAAGAAAAGAGATAAAAATCAACTTTCTGTTTTAGCTTTAGTGCCTTCTCTCAGATTTTTTAGAATTACATTTTTAATTTATATATAGTCTATTTATAGTTTACAACCCCAGGCGTACATTTAAAAGAGACCATTCTGAAAGGTCATGTCCACATACACGAATCTGTTTGAACAGTTTGATTTAAGAATAGTCAAATCAGTCCAAAAACCAGACATAAATAAAAAATATTGTAAGAAATAGAAATAAGGACATTATTTCCAGATCTCCAGAAGCAGAAGAATGCAACCAACACCTGGATTATTTATAATCAGATGTGATTTTTGAAGCAACTGTGAAGATGAAACATTTTTGCTTGGTGATCCTGTCTATACTTCTGTCTGAAATTCAGTGTATTATTGAATTCTACTACATTTAAGCCAGTGTTTGCTGCTACTTTTGTCATTGTCAAGAGTCCAAACATTTTAGGGTTAGTTTCAGAAGACCTCAGAGTCAGTCAAGAATTTTTCAAGAAGTTTGTCTAATGACTATTTCACCAATTATAGAAGGGATATAGGGAATGTAGATATGTTTTTAAGGCTATTTTCTGATTGTGATGATTTTATTTTGACTGATAGTAACAAGGATGCTCATTCAATTCAGAAAGTTATTTTGTTTAAGGCTTTATCCTATGATAACCAAATCAGTTGGATCTGTATAGCGGAAGCTCTGAAATGATTAAAATACCATGAGTTTAAATTTTATTTGAATCTTGGCTAGTTTCCTCTAATACTGTTATAATTAATCTAGTTATTAATAACAGGAAAGGAGCCAAAGGAAGGTAAAAAATTATAGGCATGTCATTTGGGCAGCTTTGTCAGGAAGCTGCTACTTTACACTCCCCAGGTCCATTCCCTGCACATAGCTGAGGGAAGGGACTAGACAGGGGGGAAATAGACCCATGTTCAGTAAAGTTGGGGGACTAGTAATGGTGCTTACTGTCAGTCACACCTGAGAACAAAGGACACTGGTCAGAATGGTGTAGCCACTGCAAGCACAGGAAGATTTGAGCTACTTAATTCCCTGAACAAAGGAATTTGCTCTCGGGGTTCTTGTGGCAGGGGGTACATTCTCTTGGTTCCCCTGCATTCACCTACATGGTCCATGGACATATGGACCCCACACACAGTAGACAAGTGGACTGCAACTAGCCTGATGCTAAACTGGACCTGGCTACAACATGGAGCAGAAACTCTGGACACTGGCTCTGATTTCAATTTCACTGAATCCCCAGCTACACTTCTTCCAGGACTGAATTAAGGAAAATGGGACTTTGTAATCCAGGGTTGTTATTCCATGCAAATAAAAATCACCTTTCTCTCATTTCTGATGTGAACCTAAAACTGACCTAAAACAAGTGAATTAAAATCTTCAAAAATAAGCCCTGGCCAGTTTGGCTCAGCAATTATAGCATTGGCCCATGGACCAACTGTTCAAGGGCACGTACCTTGGTTGCAGTTTGTCCCCAGCCCAGGTTGGGGTCATGCAGGAGGCAACCAGTCGATGTGTCCCTCTCACATCGATGTTTCTCTCTCCCTCCCTCCCTCCCTCTCACTCTATCTGAAGAAAAATAGAAAAATAACCTTGGGTGAGGATTAAAAGAAATCTTCAAAAATATAACCAGATCATATCTTAACAAGATTGATGGACCATTAGTTAGACTCACCAAGAAACAAAGAGAGAGAACCCAAATACACAAAATCAGAAATGAAAGCAGAGACGTAACAACTAACACCACAGAAATACAAAGGATTGTGAACAAATACTATGAATATTTATATGCCAACAAATTTGACAATCTAAGCAAAATGGACAAATTTCTAGAAACACATAGTCTCTGAAAACTGGACCATAAAGACAGAAAACTTGAACAGACCAATAACAACTAAGGAAATTGAAGATGGAATCAAGACTCTCCCAGCAAACAAAAGCCCAGGCCCGGATGGCTTCACAGGGAAGTTTTACCGAACATTCAAAGAAGAACTAACACCCATTCTCCTCAAACTATTTCAAAAAATTCAAGAGGAAGGAAGACTTCCAAACTCATTTTATGAGGCCAGCATAATCCTAATTCCAAAACCAGAAAAAGACTCTACAAAGAAAGAAAACTACAGGCCAATATCTCTGATGAACATAGATGCCAATATCCTTAGCAAAATACTAGCAAATCAGATCCAGCAATACATCAAATAAATTATTCACCATGACCAAGTGGGATTCATCCCAGGAATGCAAGACTGGTTCAATATTTGCAAATCAATAAATGTGATACATCTCATAAACAAAATGAAAGATAAAAATCACATGATCATATCAACAGACACTGAAAAAGCATTCAACAAAATCCAGCACCCATTTCTGATAAAAAAGCTCAGCAATGTGAGTATAGAGGGATCATATCTCGGCATAATAAAGGCCATATATGAAAGACCTACAGCCAATATAGTACTCAATGGGCAAAAACTAAAACATTTCCCTTAAGAACAGGAACAAGACAGGGATGCCCACTTTCACCAGTCTTATTTGACATAGTACTGGAAGTCTTAGCCACAGCAAGCAGACATGAAGAAAAAATAAAAGGAATCCAAATTAGAAAGAAGGAAGTGAAACTGTCATTATTCGCAGATGACATGATATTATACATAGAAAACCGTAAAGACTCCATCAAAATTCTACTAGACTTAATAAATGAATTTGGCAGAGTAGCAGAATTAATGTCAAGAAATCAATGGTATTCTTATACACCAATGATGAACTCACAGAAAGAGAAACTAAAAAAACAATCCCATTTACCATCTCAGCAAAAAAATTAAGATACCTAGGAATAAACTTAACCAAAGAAGTAAAGGACCTATTTGCAGAAAACTACAGGACATTGAAAAAAGAAATAGAGGAAGTTATAGAAAAGTGGAAGCACATACCTTGTTCATGGATTGGAAGAATTAACATCATTAAAATATCGATATTACCCAAAACAATCTATAGATTCAATACAATCCCAAACAAAATACCAACGACATATTTCACAGAACTAGAATACATACTTCAAAAGTTCATATGGAACCAAAAAAGACCCCGAATATCCACAGCAATCTTGAAAAAGAAGGAGAAAGTAGATGGGATCACAATACTGGATATCAGGTTATACTACAAAGCTATTATAATCAAAACAGCCTGGTACTGGCACAAGAACAGGCATATAGACCAGAGGAACAGAACAAAGAATCCAGAAATTGACCCAAGACATTATGCTCAATTAATATTTGATAAAGGTGGTAAGAGCATACAATGGAATAAAGACAGCCTCTTTAATAAATGATGTTGGGAAAAATGGACAGATACATGCAAAAAAATGAAACTAGACCATCGTCTTATACCATACACAAGAATAAACTCAAAATGGATAAAAGACTTAAATGTGACTCGTGAATCCATAAAAATCCTAGAAGAAAATGTAGGCAACAAAATTTCAGACATCATACGCAGCAGAATCTTCACTGATACATCACCTAAGGCAACAGAAACAAAGGAAAAATGAACACATGGGACTACATCAAACTCAAAAGCTTCTGCACAGCAAAAGAAACAACCATCAAATTGGAAAAGAAACCCACTGTATGGGAGAGCATAATTGCCAATGATACATCAGATAAGGGGTTAATATCCAAAATATATAGAGTGCTCATAAAAGCTCAACAAAAGGAAGACAAAGAACCCAATTAAAAAGTGGCCAGAGGAACTAAATAGACACTTCTCCAAACAGGACATACAGGGGGCTAAGAGACATATGAAGAAATGCTCAATATCACTAATCATCAGAGAGATGCTAATTAAAACAATAATGAGGTATCACCTCACACCTGTCAGAATGGCCTCCATGAACAAATCATCAAACAACAAGTGTTGGCAAGGGTGTGGAGAAGAGGAGACTCTAGTACACTGCTGGTGGGAATGCAGACTGGTGCAGCCACTATGGAAAACACTGTGATTTTATTTCAAAAAATTAAAAATTGGCCCTGGCCGGTTTGGCTCAGCGGTCAGAGCATCGGCCTGCGGTCCAGAGAGACCTGGGTTTGGTGCCCGCTAGGGGCACGTGCCTCGGTTGCAGTTTGTCCCCGGCCCTGGTTGGTCATGCAGGAGGCAGCCACTCGATGTGTCCCTTTCACGTCAATGTTTCTCTCTCTCTCTCTCTTCCTCTTTCTCCCTCCCACTCTGTCTGAACAAAAAATTGAAAAATATTCTCAGGTGAGGATTAAAAAAAATAATAATAAAAATTGAATTGCCATTTGACCCAGTGATCCCATTTCTAGGAATATACCCTAAGAAACCTGAAACACCAATCAGAAGGAATATATGTACCCCCATGTTCATAGCAGCACTATTTACAGCTAAGATCTGGAAACAGCCCAAGTGTCCATCAGTAGATGAATGGATAAAAAAGCTGTGGTACATATACACAATGGAGTACTATGCAGCTGTAAGAAAGAAAGATCTCTTATCCTTTGAGATGACATGGAGGGACCTGGAGAGTATTAATTTAAGCGAAACAAGGCAGGCAGAGAAAGACAAATATAAATATCACATGATCTCAATTATTTGTGGAATATAATGAACATAACAGTCTGAGGAACAGGGTAGACCCAGAGATGTGGAAGTAGGGGGCAGACTGACAACCCTCAGAAGAGGGGTGGGGGAGAGGGAAGAGATAAACTACAGAACTTATATGCATGTACGCATAACTGATGGACATGGACAACAAAGCTGGGGTTGGGGTGGGGTGAATGGGGAGGAGGGTGTCAATGGGAGAAAAAGGAGAAACATCTGTAACAAAAATAAATTAATAAAAATAAATAAATAAATAAAAATTATGTTTCTGAGATTCGTTTTGTTGTATTATGTACTTGTATTTCATTCTATTTCTTACCTAAATTCTATTATATAAATGAACTAAAGTACTTACCCATTCTACTGTTTGACATTTGGGTTGTTTCCAGTTTTTAGATATTATGAAAATGCTGCCACAACCACACTTTTACAAATATTTTAGTATGCAGGAGCATGATTTTCTCCAGGGTATATGCATAAACATAAAAATGATGGATTTTAGGCTATGTGTATGGTAAACTTGATTTTCTAAAGTGATCATAATTTATATTTCATTTAACAGTAGATGAAAATTTCCTTTGTTTCACTTCCTCACTAAAACTGGGACTGAGTCATTTGAATAATTTCCTGATTTCTAATTTTATCAAAAATATGTAGAACATTCATTTAACATTTTATCAACATAAATGGTCCTTTTTAATTTTCCTACTACTTAACTTTTTGTAATTGATATGTAATTCCTTACATATTGTGGATGTTCTTATTTACTAAATGTATTAATATGTTTTCTAGTACTTTATTTTTAATTTTTTATGATAGTTTGTTGAATATTGTTCTTCAATTCATTGTGTTTTCTTCTTCCCCTAATATTGCTCACAGTTTTGTTGTGTTTTTTGTTTGTTTGTTTATTTCATTGTTTTATTTTAGAAAATTATATGACGTCCATATGTTAAATAATATGAAGTTTCATTTTTTATACTGGCATGTTTGATATCAAGGTTATATTACTTTTTAGAATGAGAAGGGAATTGGTCCCTCCATATCTTCGTGTGTGTGTGTGTGTGTGTGTGTGTGTGAAAGAGTTATTTAGATGACTGAAACTATTCTTATGAAGTTTTGTAGAACTTCAATCTAAATATGTATAGGCTTGGCAATAGAGGGAATATAACTCAACATAATAGTCATATATAACAAACCCACATCATACACAATAGGCAAAAACTAAAATTGTTTCCCTTAATATTACGAACAAGACAGAGATGTCTGCTTTTACCACTTTTATTCAACATAGTACTGGAAGTTCTACCCAGAGCAATCACACAAGCAGAAGAAATAAAAGGCATTCAAACTGGAAAGAAAGAAGTAAAACAGTCATTATTTGCAGATGACATAATACTGTATATAGAGGACTCTAAACATTCCACCAAAAAACTACTAGAACTTATCAATGAATTCAGTAAAGTAGCAGAATATGAAATAAATACACAGAAATCACTTGTATTTTTATACACCAATAATGAAATATCAGAAAAGGAAACTAAGAAAACGATTCCATTAAAAATAAAATACTTAGGATTAAATTTAACCAATGATGTAAAAGACCTCTAAGAACATTATAAGACACTGAAGAAAGAAATTTAAGAAGGTACAAGTAAGTGGCAGCATATACCATGTTCATGGATAGGAAAATTAACATCATTAAAATGCCCATACTACCCAAAGCATTCTACGGATTCAAAGCAATTCATATCAAAATAACAATAGCATGTTTCACAGAACTAGAACAAATATTCCAAAAACTTATATGAAACTACAAAAGACACTGAATAGCCACAACAATCTTGAGAAGGATCAAAGTTGGAGGAATCAGAACAGCCTGGTCTTGACACAAGGACAGGCATATGGGTCAATGGAACAGAATAGAGAGCCCAGAAATAAACTAATGCTTTTATCAATATTTGACAAAGGAGACAAATAAGTACAATGGAGTAAAGATAGTCTATTCAGTGAATGGTGTTGGATAAATTGGACAGATATGTGCAAAAATGAGACTGGACCACCTTCTTCAACTATACACAGGAATAAACTCAAATGGATTAAAAATTTAAATGTGAGACTCAAAACCATAAAAATCTTAGAAAAAAAAACATAAGCAATAAAATCTCAGACATTTTTGTAACAATGTTTCTTCTGATAAAGCGACTCAGGCAAGGGAATCAAAAGAAAAATAAATGGAACTACATCAAAGTAAAAATTTTTGCACAGCAAAGATAACCATCCAGAAAATGAAAAGACAACCCAGTGAATGGGAGGACATATTCAGCGATAAATCCAGTAAGTGGTTAATATCCAAAATTTATAGAGAACTTACAAAACTCAACACCAGAAAATCAAACAATTCATTTAAAGACTGACATACCTCAGAGAGAAGGGGAGTGGTGTGGGATGGGAAGAAATAAACCAAAGAATTTATATACATATATGCATAACCAATGGACACAAACAACAGTGTGATGAAGGCAAGGAGCATGGGGGAGCAGGGAGGAGGGTATCAACACAAATTCCTATGTTCATAGCAGCGTTATTTAAAATAGCCAATATTTGGAAGCATCCCAAGTGTCCATCAGTAGATGAGTGGATAAAAAAGCTGTCGTACATTTACACAATGGAATGCTACTGGGCTATAAAAAAGAAGGAAATCTTACCCTTTGTGATAGCATAGATGGACCTGGAGAGCATTATGTTTAGTTAAATAAGCCAGTCAGAGAAAGACAAGTACTGTATGATTTCACATATATTTGGAATGTAAATGAACACAACAAACACACACAAAAATAGAAACAGACTCATAGATAGAGAACAGACTGACAGCTCTTACAGGAGGAGCGAGTTGTGGAGATGAGTAAAAAAGGTAAAGAAATTGAGCAAACAAACAGCCCAGCCGGTGTAGGTCAGTGGTTGAGCATTGATCCATGCACCAAGAAGTCACCAGTTCGATTTCTGGTCAGGGCACATGCCCAGGTTGTGGGCCTGATCCCCAGTGGGTGTCATGCAGGAGGTGGCCAATCTATGTTCTCTCTCATTGATGTTTCTATCTCTCTCTCCCTCTCCCTTCCTCTCTTTCTCTACTAATCTCAATAAAGAAAAATAAAATAAAAAGAAATTAAGCAAACAAACAAAAGAAAGCCAAAAACCTCATAGTCACTGACAACAGTATGGTGATTGCCAGAGGGAAAGGGGAGTATGGAAGGTAGAGGAGGGTATAGGGTGATAAATGGTGGTGAAAGAAGACTTGACTCGGGGTGGTGAACACACAATTCAATGTACAGATGATGTATTACCTGAAACCTTATAATTTTATTAACCAATGTCACTCCAATAAATTAAGTAAAAAATATATATATACATATGTATATAAATATATATATAAATATGGGCTTGCTTCTCAAAATTGTTTTTGAGAGTGAGTAATGGAACAACCCTATTGAAAGGGACTGATACTACATCTGTATTTACATTTTGCTTCAGCATTGCCACTACTAGAAATTTATTTTTAACACATATTTTCATAAATCACAATTAAATATGCATAAGATGATTTATATAGAAAAATATTGGAAACAATGTAAATCAAAACTAATTATATAAAATATGCTGCACACATTGACACACCATTACACCCATCTGTGTTGCTATGTGAACATAATTCATTGTTTCTAACTGATGCATGATGCTCCACCATATTTATCTATTCTCACTTTCAATTATAAACATCCAAATTACACCCAACTCTCTATTACCACTATACTATAATTGACCATGGTGTTAAAATAATTACAACATGTACATCACTGTCTTTGTTCAGTTAGAACTGTCACCAGTCTTAGTACTGGAGCAGGTACTAAAAACCACTACTGTCTAGGTTCACCAAGAGATATGAGTATATTTTAATAATTTAACAGGGAAATTCCTTCTGTATATTTCCCATGTGAAAAAATTTTGAGGTATAAAACCTGGAGTGGGATCCTGTGTCATTGTCTATGGTATGCTCCCTGGAATTTTTGCACAAGTTGACATCCCCGCCAGTAGTGAATTCTGTTATGTGTCCCCACATTCCCTTCAGTATTGATAAATCTAGAATGAGTTAAGTGTTATCTCCTGGTTTTAATTTACATGTCTCTGAGTATAGTAATCTTACTTGTATATTGTTCTGTATATTGTTCCTCTTTCTATTAAAATTTTTGTCTTATTGATTGTCACGAATTCCTCATAATTTGTATATTAATACTTTATTTACATATATTTTTAATTTTTTAAATAGACTTTGCATTCAATATTATTCCGAATTAGGTTAAGATATACCATGTAGTGATTAAAAATCATGTATTTACAGTGGTCGCCTTGATGTTTCAAGTACCCACCTGGCCCCATACATAATTATTACTATAGCATTCTTTTTGTTTTTGATATTACAAATATAATCTTTTTTACTATGGACTTTACTTAAGAGAAATATTTAATATTAATATTTAATATTCAAATAATTATTTTAATGCTATTATTTACAGTTTTATATTTTTAAGTGTTTCCACATATTCAGGACAAAAAATAGTTGCTTAGAATTTTCTTCTAGGTTTTGAAAAATATGGAATGAGAATTTTCTATTCTACTTTGTAAAAATATCTACTTTGAAACAGAATGATAACCCACAAAAATGTCTAAAAAATATTGGCTTAATTGATGGTCATAATTCGCTTTCAATATTTTTTTTTATTTATTTTTGTTACAGATGTTTCTCCTTTTTCCCCCATTGTCACCCTCCTCCCCCTCCCTCCCTGCCCCGTCCCCAGTTTTGTTGTCCATGTCCATTGGCTATGAGTACATGCGTACAAGTTCTGTGGTTCATCGCTCCCCTCCCCCACCCCCTCTTCTGGCAATTGTCAGTCTGTACCCTACTTCCACATCCCTGGGACTACCCTGTTCCTCAGACTGTTATGTTTATTATATTCCAGAAATAAGTGAGATCATATGATATTTGTTTTTCTCTGCTTGGCTTGTTTCAATATTTTGTTATTAAAATTTAAAAATATACTAACAAAGTGAAGAAATATTACAATACATATACCCACAGCAACCCGTGTTCAATAAATGTAAACATTTTTGTCATATTTGCATTAATTATATCTACATTTTCACTACTGAGTAGTATTGAAGATGTCTTAGAATCCTTTGCATGTGTGTGTTTTGAATATATCCCACTAAGGATACAAAATCAGATTTTTGTTAAGATGAGACTTTAAAGAATATTTTTTCCTATTTGTAGTCATGTTGCAGTTTGATATACAGTTAGTTTATTTGTCTCAGCTTGGTTTCAGTTTTTAAGATTGTATATTTTTTATTTTCCCATTTATTTTCAGATAGAGTGTGAGGGAGTGAGGGAGAGGGAGAGAGAGAGAGAGAGAGAGAGAGAGAGAGAGAGAGAGAGAGAGAGAGACGGATGTGAGAGAGACACATCTATTAGTTGCCCCAGGGGTGGGGACCGAACTGCAACTGAGATACATGCCCTTGACTGGAATAGAACCCATGACTCTTTGGTCCACGGGCTGACATTCTAACCATTAAACCAAACCGGCCAGGACAAGATTGTGTATTGTTTAAAAGTCAAAACAATATAAGACAAAAGAATTAGTGAAGTCTACGGTCATCTCTTTCCTCTTTACTTTGTTACTTCTCTTTCCCATAACATCATTTTTTATTACTTTCTGTTTTATAATTTAATTGTTTATTAAAATGCAAATATATATATATATAGAGAGACATATATATGTCTATATATATATAAATATATATTCATATTTTCATTTTCAACTCAATAGTGGAATAAAATATTTATTGCTCTGTACCTTGCTTTTTTCCTGAATAATACAAGATATCACTCCATATTATTTCATAGAAATCTTTTTAACTCTATTTAATGGTTACATTGTGTCCATTTACCATACTTTATTTAACCAAAGAGCTATTCATGGATATTTGTATTATTTATCTATTTTTATTGTGGAAAGTATTACAAATGTCTCCCCCCCTTTTTTTGCCATTAACCCCCCTCCTTCCCACTCCCTACCCTCCTTCTTTCCCCAAACTAATGTCTGTGTCCATTGATTGTGCATATATGCTTATAAGTTCTTTGGTTTATCTCTTCCCACTCCCCCAACCCCCATCCCTCTGAGGTTTGTCAGTCTGTTCCCTACTTTCATTACTCTGGATCTATTTTGAGTGACAGCTTATTTTGTTCATGATACTTCTTAAATAAGTAAGATCATGTGGTACTTATCTTTCTCTGACTGGCTTATTTCTCTCAGCATAATACTCTCCAGTCTTTCTATGTTGTCTCAAAGGGTAAGAGATCTTTCTTTCTTACAGCTGCATAGTATTCCATTGTAATGTATCACAGCTCTTTTATCCACTTATTTATTGATCTTGGGCTGTTTCCAGATCTTTGCTATTGTAAATAGCACTGCTAAGAACATAGAGATGCAAATATTCTTTCTGATTGGTGTTTCAGGCTTCTTAGGATATATTCCTAGAAGTGGAGTCATTGGGTCAAATGGAAATTCCATTTTTAATTTCTTGAAGAAAAACCATATTGTTTTCCGTGGTGACTGCACCAGTTTGCATTCCCACTAACATTGTACATTTATATTATTTAAAATTATGTTTTAAGTCCGGCCAGTGTGACTCAGTGGATTGAGCATCATCCCATGGACTGAGAGGTCCCTATTCTATTCCCCTTCAGGGCACATGCCAGAGTTGAGGGCTTGATTCCCAATAGGGGGCATGTAAGAGTCAGCCGATTGATGTTTCCCTCTCACATCAATGTTTCTGTCTCTCTCTTCCTTCCTCTCTCTCTAAAAAAATCAATAAAAACATATTCAAAGTAAATAAAGAAATAAAATTTTGTTTTATATTTGTAGAGGTATATAGTCAGCGCAGATTTCTAAGAAGTGTAATTTCCTGACCTAATGACACATAACTATTTAAGATATTGCCAAATTCATAAGAGTTGTAACTATCTGCATTCCGTCCAGCAAAGTATAACAGTCCCTGATTCACTGCAACCTCAGTGTCAAACTTTTGGAATTTGCCATCTTGATAGGTGAGAAATTGTAGCTTTAATTGGTGTTTCTACTTTTATAAATCAAGATGATTATCTTTTCATATACTTAACAGTTTATATTTTTTTGGAATCACCTTTACCATTCTGAGCCTATATGGTAGCGTATGGCCTCATTAGGTTAAGTGAATTTACATATACTATTACTTTTGCTAAAATGATTGATTCAGAGATCATCACTTGGCAAGTATGGGGGCAATAAAGTCTGGTCCAGAATAGCATTTTGCTTTCTCTTGCAGGTGGTTGGGTTGATTCATATTTCATTTATATTCTTTGTCAAATAGAAACAAAATTATTTATATTGTTAAAAATGTATGCAGTAAGCAAGTTGTTAATTATTGTATGCCTTAGTAAATTTGAAATAAGTAGAAATCAAGCAAATATTTAAGAGGCAACACTTGACAAGAGAAAGGAGATACATTATTTTTTGTATTTTTAAAAATATTTTTATTCTAAATATAGTCTCAGAGTTATTTGGAATATTATTTCTTCTTTCATAGGTATGTTATTATGAAAATGACTTCATTTGAATCTCTACTATGATATCGAAAATAAAATATCCAGACATGATTTAATTTAGTGATAATCATTTTAAAATAAATATTGGATATTAACTTAAGACAAATAAATATGTATTGTTTTTAAAACAGGAAAATGTTACCAAATTCTTAACAATATTTATACAGATTTGTCAAATATACATAAAATAATGCATGCAAAATTTAGACATTTTCATAAAAAGTGAATTAGGCATTCTAGAAAAACCTTGTATTTGGCAAAATTGTAGATGTAAAAAAATGAAAGGTAGCAGGATCTAAGATGGCTGTGTAGTAGGTGGAAGCTACACACCTCCTCCAGATGCCAAACTGCATTTACAGCTAAATTATAGAGCAATCAACCTGAATGGTCAACTGAAGGACAGCAGAACAGGAGTATTATATCCAAGAATGTATAGAAGAAGTTATATGGAAACTGGTAAGTGTGGGGACCTGAAGAGGGCTTGTCCCAGCACCCAGATGTGGTGGCTGAGAAGCCATAGAGATATCTCAGCTACAAAAGTTCCCCCTGAGGAGCATGGTGTCTCAACCCCACACTGGGACCCCTAAATCAGGGTTAGAAAGAGGAGCCTGCATAGCAATTAGCAACAAAAATCAGCAGTGATGTTGTCAGCTGGGAAGAGAAGGAAGTCTGCTAGAATCCCAGGTACTCTCCTAAAAGGCGGTTGCACGGGAGCTTGCTCTTGGGCACTCACCTGGGGCTCCGGTAGAAGGAAGGTGACTCAGGGCATACAGTAGCTATACAGAGAATATTTAGGTGTTGTGGCTCTGGAGAAAGATCTGGAGGGTTGGCTCCTGAGGTCTTGGTCCTGAGTCAATACCCCACACCACCCTTAGGTGCCATCTCCCAGGGTTGGGCACTACTATTGTTACAGCACCAGCTGTGGGAGTGTACTAAACCAGTCCTCCAAATACTGGCAACACCACACTGACAAGCTTGAATCTGGCAGACAGGATTGCTGGATGAACCCAGCAGGGGCCTGTGGTGCACTTTTTTTCTGGAGAAATGGTAGGCATACATTCAGACAGTCATTGAACCATGTGGCTTTGTAAGGAAGGTTAATTGTTTCCTGCCTCCCATGGGTTCAGCAGGCAACACTCCCAAGGGAAGACTTTCTTGTCAGGGTTTCTGGCTGTCTGGTTATAAATCTAAAGGGAGGAGTGCAACTTACTCTCCTCCCTCAGGCCAGCTCCACTCCCAATGGAAAACTGCCTATACAAGTCTCACTGGCCCTGTCTTGCTGGGCTCTGTTCTGTAGGGGAAAGGGAGTAAATTTTGCAGCTGAGACCTTTGGGGTACAGCTCTTGGAGTCTCTGATGGTGTGGCTGTGGATCTCGAGGAAGGCATGCAGCTTGCTCTCCTCTTGCAGACTGGCACCACTCACAATGGAAGACTGTCCTGCTGATCCCATCCTACTGGGTTCAGCTTGGGGGTCGGGGGGAAGGGAGTGCAGCTAGACCTGAAACCTTTAAAGTATGGCTCTATCAAGGTCTCTGACAGCATGGCTACAGAGCTAGGGAGAAGCATGCAGCTTGTTCCCTCCCACAGCCTAGCCGGTGTTACCACCCTAAAGAAGGCTTTCTTGATCTATTTGTCTATATCTCAGTGGATCCGACTTGCTGGGCTTGCTACTGCAGTGGTGACAGCTGGCTGCACCCAACCTGAACCTGTGGTGAGCTTCTCCTGAGGAAGTTAGAGTTGGAGCCACTAAAAGAGATGGAGTGGTATGGCTCTGAAGTAGAGACAACATTCTCCCTATTGAGTGTGCGATCATACTGCCCATAAGTAGGGGACCCTCTAGTTCCATCTTCCCAACCCATTTACCTCTTCTTACTGAGTGTGAGCCATGTGGAAGGGTCAGTGAGGCATAGTCAGCTTGGACCCATTCTACAGTGTTTCTTCATAAGACTCTGAAGGAACTCTAGGCAACCTTGGGTTGAGAGATGGAGTATCTGACAGGTGGACATAAACCTCAGGGAGCCTTGGACTTTTATAGAACTGGCCCCTGATCAGATAATCATGAAGAAAATCCTGTTACACAATCTGGCCTCTCCCACACACACCCAGGCCCAGTAGACTCAGCCACAAACAGTGAATAGTGTGTTCATTCCAGACAGGTAGCCCAAGGCCATTTCCACACAACATATGATATTGACTTGCACTGGAACCCTGGCCAAGTGAACTCAGAACCAACAGAACTAGCCACACCAATGGCATAGCCAAATGGGACTCTAGCAGACAGAAGACTCTGCCAGAAACAACTCCGCTTCAGGGAGCCACCCCTGAACAGTGACTCATACATGGTGAACAAGGTCTATTCTTATAGTCAGACAGCCTGAGAGTTAACTTTACCCATACAAAAACTAACAGTACTCAAGATTCAACAGAAGAAGGTACATAATCCACACAAGAATCACTTTGGAGCACATAGCTCAGGTGATCAAGAAGATGGCACCTCTGAGACTGACAAGTCACCTACATCAAAAAGATTGTATAACAAGCTTGGGAGTCATAGCATATCTACCTAATACACTGAGACAAACATAAAAAGGCAGTAAAACAGGGAGACAAAGAAATATGCCCCAAATAAAATAATAAAATAAATCCCTAAAAAATAATTAAATAAAATGAAAAAACAAAACAAAAAAAGAAGATACCAGATGCAGATTGTAAAGCAATGGTTATATGGATTCTCAAAACTTTGACTAAGAATGAGTGATCTCATTGAGAACTTAAACCAAAAGATAGTATGCTTTAAAAAATGACACAGAAACCATAAAAAAAGAACCAGTGAGAAATGAAGAATACAATATCTGAAATGAAGAATACACTAGAAGTAATTAACAGCAGATTGGATGAGCAGAGGATCGAATCTGTGATTTATAGGACAAGTTAACAGTAAACACACAAATAAAGCAATGAAAAGTAAAGAGAATCAAATAAAATGAAGAGAGTCTAAGGGACCTTTGGTACCATATTAAGTATAACAACATTTGCATCACAAGGGTACCAAAAAGAGAAGAGAGTGGGCAAATGATAAAGAAAATATTTGAAGGAATAATGGCTTAAAACTTCCCTAAATATACAAAGAAAAAAATCACACAAGTTCAGGAAGCTCAGAGACTCCCAATCAAAATAAACTCTAATAGGCTGACACCAAGCCACATCAAAATTAAAATGCTAAAGTTTAAAGCCAAAGAGATAATCTTAAAAGCAGCAAGGGAAAGACAGTTACCTACAAGGAAGCTCCCATAATGCTTCCAGCAGATTTCTCAACAGAAAGACTTCAGGCCAGAAAAGATTGAAATAAAACATTCAAAGTAAAAACAAATAAAAACCTATAATCAACACTACACTAGCTAACAAGGCTAACATTTGAAATTGAAGACAAGGCTGGCCAGTGTGGCTCAGTGGATTGGGCATCGTCTCATGGACTGAGAGGTTACAGTTTGATTCCCAATCAGGGCATATGTCCAGGTTGTGGGCTTAACCCCCAGTAAGGGGCATGCAGGAGGCAGCCAATTGATGTATCTCTCACATCGATGTTTCTATCTCTCTCTCCCTTCCTCTACCTCTAAAATATAAATGAAAATAATAAAATAAAATAAAATAATTGAAGACAAAATAAAAAGCTTTTCTGACAAAACAAAACAAACAACCAAAAACCCTAAAAGAGTTAATTGCCACCAAACAGTTATTGCAAGATAATTTAAAGAGCCTGCTTTAAACAGAAAAAAGAAATAAAGAGAGGAACAGAGGTATAAAGAATGAAATGACAATAAATAGATACCTATCATTAATAACAATAACTGTAAAAGGGTTAACTGCTTCAATCAAAAGTCATAGGGTAGCAGAATGAGTAAGAAAACATGACCCATATTTATGCTGTCTACAAGAGACCCACTTCAGAACAAAATTTATAGCATTGCTGACCTACGTCAAGAAGCAAGAAAAATCTCAAATAAATAATCTAACCTTACACTTAAAAGAACTAAAAAAAAAAAAAACAGACCAAAGTACAAGGAAGAAAATAATAAAGATTAGACCAGAAATAAATGACATGGAGTCTAAAAAAGAATAACACAAAAAGCAATGTGGCCAAGAGCTGATTCTGTGAAACTATAAACAAGTTTGATAAACCTTTAACTAGACTCAAGAAAAAAATAGGACTCAAATAAATATAATCAGAAATGAAAGAGGAGAAATAACAACTAACACCAAAGAAATACAAAGGATTATAAGAAAATACTATGAACAACTCTATGCCAAGAAATTGGATAACCTGGGCGAAATGGATAAATTATTAGAAACAGACATTCTTCCAAAACTGAATCAGGAAGAATCAGAAAACCTGAATCTATCAATTACAACTAAATAAATTGAAGCAGTATAAAATAACCCCAGCAAACAAAATCCCTGGACTAGATGGTTTAACAGGTGAATTTATCAAAGAAAAACTAATACTTATCCTTATCAAGCTATTCCAAAAAATTCAAGAGGAAAGAAGACTTCCAAGCTCTTTTTACAAGGCCAGCATTATTATAATTCTAAAACCAGATAAATACACTATAAAGATAAATATAGGCAATATCCCTGATGAACATAGATGTTAAAGTCCTCAGCAAAATATTAGCAAAGTGGATCCCTTTGTGGATTACCAAAGTGGATCCAGCAATACATTAAAAAGATCACACATCATGATCAAGTGGGATTTATTTCAGGGATTTAAGGTTGGTACAATATTTTCAAATCAATACATGTGATACACCACATAAACAAAATGAAAGATAAAAACCGCATGATCATAGCAATAGATGCAGAAAAAGCATTTTATGACATCCAGTACCCATTTATAATAAAACCTGTCAACAAAATGGGAATAGAGGAATCACACCTCAACATAATAAAGGTCATATATGACAAACCTACAGCTAACATCATACTCAATGAGCAAAAACTAAAAGCATTTCTCCTAAATCAGGAAGAAGACAGGAATGTCTCCTTTTACCACTCTTATTCAACATAGCACTGGAAGTTCTAACCACAGTAATTAGACAAGAAGAAGAAATAAAATACATCTAAATTGGAAAAAAGTAATTAAAACTATCATTATTCACAGATGACATGATAATGTACATAGAAAACCTTAAAGACTACACAGAAACAAAACAAACAAAAAACTACTAGAACTGATAAGTGAATTTTGTAAAGAAGCAAAATACAAAATTAATATTCCAAAATTGGTGTTATTTTTATACATCATTAAAATGTCTATAATACCCAAAACAATCTATACATTCAACACAATTCCTATGAAATACCAATGTCATATCTCACAGATCTGGAACAAATATTCCAAAAATTGATATGGAACAACAAAAGACTCCAAATAAGTTCATCCATCTTGAGGAAAAAAAAAAAAAAGTGGAAATATCACATTACCTGATATCAAACCATACTACAAAGCTGTTGTAATGAAAACAGCCTTGTACTGGCATAAGAACAGCCATATAGATCAATGGAACAGAACAGATAGCACAGAAATAAACCCACATCTTTTTGATCAATTAATATTTGACAAAGTAGGCAAGAACACAATGAAGACAGTCTCTTCAATAAATGGTGTTGGGAAAATTGGACAAATGCATGAAAAAAAGTGCAACTAGACCAACAACTTACACCATACACAGGGATAAACTCAAAATGAATAAGAAACTTTAATGTAAGATGCAAAACCCTAAAAATCCTAGAAGAAAACATTGGCAGTAAAATCTCAGATATCTCTTGTACCAATATTTTTGCTGATATATCTCCTTGGACAATGGACAAAAGATAAAATAAACAAATGGGACTACATCAAACTAAAATATTTTTGCACAACAAGAGAAACCCTCAACAAAATAAAAAAGCACCCCAATGCCTGGAAGAACATATTCACCAAAATTACATCTGATAAAGGGATAATTTCCAAAATATATAAAGAACTTGTACAATTCAACACCAAGAAGGCAAACAACCCAATTTAAAAATGGCCAAAATGAGGGAAGGAGGACGAGGGGAAAATGGAGGAGGGTATAGGGCAGATAAATGATGATGGATGGAGACTTGACTTGGGGTGGTGAACACAATACAGTGCATCTGAAAACTGTACAAGTTTGTTAACCCATGTCACCACAACAAATTTAATAAAAAGGGGAAAACAAATAGACACTTCTCCAAATAGAACATTCATATGGCCAATATACATATGAAAAGATGCTCAATATCATTAATCATTAGGGAGATGCAATAAAATATCACCTCACACCTGTCAGAATGGCTGTCATCAATAAATCAACAAACAGAAAGTGCTGGTGAGGATGTGGAGAAAACAGAACCCTCATGCACTGTTGGTGAGAATGCAGACTGGTGCAGCCACTTTTCAAAACAGCATGGAGTTTCCACAAAATTAAAAATGTAACTACTTGTTGACCCAGCCATCCCACTTGTGGTAATATATGTGAAAAAACCTGAAACACTAACTCCAAAGAATAAACGCACCCATTCATCACGGTGGTATATACAATAGCCAAGATCTGGAAACAGTCCAAGGGCCCATCAGCAGATGAGTGGATTAAAAACCTGTAGTACATTTACACAATGGAATACTACTTGGCAGTAAAAAAGATGAAAAATCTTAGCTTTTGAGACAGAGTTGGATGGACCTGAAAATTATTGTGCTAAGTGAAAGAAGCCACTGAGAGAAAGACAAATACCGTATGATATCACTTATATATGGAATCCGTTCAACAAAATAATTTAACAAACAAAATAGAACAGACTGACAGCTGTCAGACATGAGGAAGTTTGGGGGGCTGGGTGAAAAACGGTGAAGAAATTAAGCAAAATAATATACACACATATATATTCATATATGTGAGAAAGAGGTGGAGGATATATTATTTTGCAAAGGGGACGGTAAATGGTGCAATAAAGTGACAGCTTTGGGTGGTGAGTGCACACACAGTATGCAAATGATGTTTTATTTAGTTGTATACTTGAAACCTGTATGGTTTTATTAACCAATGCCTCCTCAATACATTCAAGTAAAAAATGAAAGAAAAAGTGTAGAAGTGAGCCATTCAAAATCCAGGCAACTTTTTACAGATTGCTGACAAACACAATAAAAATTCGGATAAGACACAAATAGAGACCCTGGCTGGGTAGGTCTGTTGTTTTAAAGAGTTGTCCCAATATGCCAGGGTTGAGAGTTCAATCTCTGGTTGGGGCACATACAGGAAGCAAACAATGAATGCAAAAATAAGTGAAAAAACAAATTAATGTTTCTCTCTCTCTCTCTCTCAAATAATAATAATAATAAAACAATAAAAAAGACACTGGTACAACTTAAAGGATATATTAATTTCAGATACATTAAAGAAATCACATAGCAATGTGGATTTCTTTGCTGGAAGTTCCACTTAGCTTACTTTGTATCTAGCTAATGTTATCTGTGAATGTGTTCCCTCCCCCCCCCCCCCAGAACACATATAAATTGTAGGATTTATTATTTATACTAGTATCATTTTCTTATTTACTGATCCATCCGTGAGATAATTTGTGTTACAGAAACACATGTTACATGAAAATAGAGTTACTTAATACTTTCACTGAAACAAATAATCACTCAATTGTTTATATTTCCATTATCCTCCTCATCATTATTATCACTAGGAGCATGTACCATTTTGATAGTTTACTGTCCACTATAGTTTAAATTGTATATATCTAAGAGATTTTCTGAATACAGTATCATATGGTCAATTAAAATTAATACAACAAAAATAATATACATTAAATTATGCATATTATTATTATTATTAAACATTTAGTAGTACAGGAAGAGTCTAGTTTACTAAAGAAAACTTCAAATGTAAAAATAAATACAGATCATTTCATTCAATTTCACAAAACTTTCAAAAAAATTTTTTTAGTGTCCTATGTAATCATATTTCCAAATACAGAGTATCTATCTTTATGCCAACATCTCCAAAGAAAATCTTGCCAGGACAAAAGATATATTTAGTAAGTTTAGCTTTCTTAGTTTAGCTTTCTTACATACACTTCAAGGTGCCTAGTCTGTTAACTCAGGCTGTGTTGCACCTAAAAAAACAATCTACATTTAAAAAAATGTATTTACTTCCCCTCTGTGATTTTTAAAGATTTTAAATATTTTTTTCTAAATATAAAGAAATGAAGGAATAGTATTTCTACTTTGGGAGCTTACTATATGAGGAGTGCTATAATAGAAATACTACAAAGTCTCATGAGAATAGAGATGGCAAGAATATAAGCTTGCCTGAGTGGTACATAGTAGAAAACTTGCTAGAAAAGATGGTGGGGGGAAAAAAGATGGAGAATGACAGAGGTGGAGGAGAATATTTTTGGCAGAAGGAGATGTATGAGAACTTGACATGATTAGTCTAACAATACTTTTACAAGGTTGCAACATGAAATGAAAGGGAGAGGGGATCAGTAAGAGATGAAGCAGAAGACATAATATCAAATCACAAAATCTTGCATATTAAGCAATTTTGAATTTATCATAATAGATTTTAGGCAGAGAGATGGTGTACTGATTATAGATCCCTGTGGATTACTGATTCCACTGATTCAGGTTGAGAGACACTGAGAATTTGTAGCATTTTCTTTATATTTCCATTATGCAATTGTAAGTGATTGATAATCTGTGTAAGCTAATTGCAATTTGATATTGTTTATATTAAGGATATTGGTTATAAATGTATCCCTCTCTTTTTAGACTGATTTTCCTGAGGGAAATTGTCTTACTCATCTTTATGAGTAGTAATGACTACTGTCAACTGATGGTCATTGACACCAATCCAATGCCAACAGGAATCCCCAATTTGGGGTGCAGTGAAGAAAGAGACTTTATTCAGTGTAAAACAGCTCAATTGGGATACAGCATGGCTGTGAAAAACATGTTTGTGAGGCAGCCCTGGAGCCAGACAACAACACTGGGGCCAGGCCCCTCTCCAACAAGGCTCTGCTGTGCTTTTTTCTGATCTATTCTGCTCTGTGCGGGTCTGCTTTGCCCTGGGCTTGTCTGTTCCAGTTTGCTCTGGTCTGCTCCATTCTGTGCCAGTCTGCTCTGGCTTGCATTGGTCTGCTCCTCTCTGCTTCAGTGAGATATCTTTGATGTTTCATTTACAGCCTAGAAAATTCAGTCTTTGGTGGAAAGGGAAAGTGCATTCTCAGAGCCGGATGGGAGCTGACTTACATAGACAGAAGTCTCCGCTCCTGGTGCCTAATTGGTCCATCCTCATGCAAATGAGGCCTTCAAACTCTTGCAGTTTGATTGTTCTAAAAGGCACTGGCTTGATTGGTCAGAATGAAGACATTCTGATTGGTTGATAAAGAAGCTGATGGGGATTTAGATGCACAGCACGGATTTGATGGGGAAAGCCTCAGTCCTACTGGTTGAAATAAGATTCCAGGAACTCCTATATAAGGACTGGCTCAGGTGACAGATACACAGTGCAGGCAGACAGTTCAGAGCAGAGGCAGGTAGTTCAATGCAAGCTTTTCTCTGAAGTTCAGTTTGCATGACAGGCCCCTGTATAGAAAGGGCTTCTAGGCTCAGTTTTGTTTGTTTGTTTGTTTGTTTGTTTGTTTGTTTGTTTTTAATTTGAGCCCAGTTAGACACTGGGAGCCCATTTTAATAGGCATTTTCTTTCTCAGGGACCACACTACCATTCAATAATTTCATTCCATTTTGTAGACAATGTGCCAAAGGACTTTAAAAATGTCATCTTAGTGAATCCTTGCAATAATGTTAAGAGATTAGTGGGTATGTTTTCATTCTTTTTTTAAAATAAAGAAACAGAATTTCAGAAAAATTAACAAAATAAAGTTTTGTATCAGTCAGTGTTCTGGCAGGAAAAAGATGGCATGCTCACAGGAGGTATTGAGGACAGTTTAATAAAGAAACTCTTTATAAAGAAGTGAGCAGCATTTTTTATCAGAGCATTAAATCCATTTACATTTATGGTGATTATTGATATGTACTTATTTATTGCCATTTTTGTTTAGTGTGGTTATATTTTTCTTCCTATTTCTTCTACTAATTACAGCAGTCCTTTTAACATTTCTTGCAGTACTGGTTTGGTGCTAACATATTCCCTTAGACTTTTTTTTTTTGTCTGGGAAGCTCTTTATTTAACCTTCTATTTTGATTGATAGCCTTGCTGGATAGAGTAGTCTTGGATTCAGATCCTTGTTTTTCATGACCTTGATTGCTCCATGCCATTCCCTTCTGGCCTGTAGTGTTTCTGTTGAGAAGTCAGCTGACAGTCTGATGGGGGTTCCTTTGTAGGTAACCTGCTGCTTATCTTTTGCTGCCTTTAGGATTCTCTCTTTGTCTTTAATTTTTGGCATTTTAATTATTATGTGTCTTGGTGTGGGCCTGTTTGGGTTCTTCTTTCTTGGGGCTCTTTGTGCTTCTTGAACTTTAATGCCTTCTTCCTTCACCAAATTAGGGAAGTTTTCTGTCACTATTTCTTCAAATATATTCTCTAACCCTTGCTCATTTTCTTCTTCTTCAGGGACTCCTATAATGTGAATATTATTATGTTTCCAGTTGTCCCACAGTTCTCTTAAGCTGTCTTCCTGTTTTTTAATTGTTTTTTCCTTTTGGTTTTCTGATTGATTGATTTTTTTCTACCCTGTCTTCTAATTCACTGATCCAGTCCTCAGCTTCCTCTACTCTGCTGGTTAGTCCTTCCAATGTGTTCTTTATTTCTGCTATGTGATTCTTCATTCCCACTTGGTTGGTTTTCAATATTTTTATATCTTTACTCATGGTGTTGATGTCCTTACTCATGCTGTTTAGCTTCCTCATGATCATGCCTCTGAACTCTACCTCTGATAACTTGCTTAACTGCATTTCATTTATCTCATCTTCAGTAGAGTTCTCTTGTTCTTTCTTTTGGGATTTGTTTCTTTGTTTCACCATTTTGGCTATCTCAGTGGGTTTTGGAGCCTGCCAAGTTTTCCCTGTGGGCTTTGGTGTTCCACTGGTTGTGGCTCCCTCTACTGGGTTTGGATGAGCATGGGAGGGCCTTTGTTAAACACCACTGTCAAGTCTTACTTTCCTGGGTAGATCTGCAAGCCCAGGAAAGGTTCAGTTATCCTCTAGCTTTTTGCCTGGAGGCTATTAGCCTCAGTTACTTGAAAAGCCTTGGGTTCTCAGTTGAATGAGAAACTCCCTCAGGTGTTCAGTGTAAGAGGGTTTCCCGAGGGTGGGGCAGATGCTGGTTGTTAATGAGCCTCAATTTGCATTTCTTTGCTCACCTGGGTTGGGTTGACTCTCCCAGGGAGGGGCTGCCACAGCTTGGAAAGGAGCAAGCTGGCCACCGTCCTTTGTGCCTGGGACTCAGCACAAACTCTGAGCACCCTGCAAATCCCAGGTGTCCCCTCAGAGTTCCAGTCCAGTCCGCCCTCCCTCTGCCAGAGCCCACGGTGAGTGGCTGTAGCTATTTAGTGCTCTGTCCCGGCCCTCTGCTCTGTGGAGCTGCTTGGTATCTTAACCCCGAGGGCGCTGCTCTCAGCTAAGGCCACTGCTGTCCGTGGGCTCCCAGCCCGCCACCCTCTCGCACTTCCGCAGATCCTACCAGGCTTGTTCAGTGTCCCTGGTTATGTGGTCCTCTCCCACTGCTTTTCTGTTGCTTTTTTCTGATGATTTGTCTTTATTTTAATTGTAATTCCCATTTGGTCCTGGGAGATCGTCTGTGTAGCTTCCATTCACCCTGCCACCATTTTTCTCCCCTCCTGAGAAGCGAGCAGCATTGAAGATATCGTGGAAAGGATGCTGAAGCACATTGAAATTAAAGATCCTGAGTAGCAGCTGATATTCCAGTCCTTGAGCTGCAGAGGGCCATGGCACTTGCAGGAACCTGAAGTGAGGAGCTCTAGCTGTAGGTGACTACAGCCTGATAAGAGTTGAGACTTTCAGTAGAGAAATGTAGGTAGCTAACAAGAACAAATACTATGCATTCATTCTTTTTCCTATTAGCCTACAGCCAGTGGCATCCATTTACTCAAATTAACTGGAAGCCAGAGGAAAGGGCAAAAGAGTCCACTGAGCTCCAATGCAATGCAAGGAAGTCTCCTAAAGGAGTTCTCAATGGTTATATTCCAAAATCACAAAGTAGAATAGGGAAGAGGGAGAATGGGTCTGTAGGCTATGTGGAAAAATGTGCAGCACAAACTAAAATCAAACACAGAACTCTTGCCCCAATGCCCACACACATCTGTGCATTCCCAATACCTAGATGAGTGTCTGATGAGTGCTTACCACTAAACAAGGAATAGGGATCTACATGCATGGTTTGCTTCCTTGTCTCTTTCAGTTTTTTATTCAAATGTTACCTTGTCAGTGAAATATTTTTCTGACCTGTAATAAGCATTGCAACCTCACCTGTATTCCAGAATCCTTTCACGATCATATTTTCCTATAAATATTATTTTTTATTAATACATGTTACTAGTTGATGCTTTTAGTGTATATCACCCACTCTTTTCAAAACTAAAACGTAACCCCCAAGAAAGCAGAGTTTTCTCTGTTTTGTTCATTGCTGTATCTTCAGTAGCTAGAATAGTACCTGGTACATAGTAAACAGTGAATGAACGAAAGAAACACAAAATATAGATAAAATGTAATGACTGCTAATAAGTCAATCAGAAACTAGTCACTCAATTTCAGAGTACCCATATCTTCTTTTATTACAATCACAGTTTGAATTATCTTTCTATGCTAAAGAAGCTCTGATGAGAGAAATATTCTCAGTTTTATATCCTGAAAAGGTTTTGGTTAGGAGCAGAAATCATGAATGGAACATAACTAAATACTCCTGGCAAATGTGTATTTTTAATAGATAGTATTGCAAAAGGGGTTCCTTAAGCCAGTCATCTTGCTTCCTTTCAGAATCTTGCATCTATTGCTTCCTCTGGGTGATACATCCATTTAATTTTTTTAAAATTATTTCTGTTGATGTCTAACATACATACAATTAAGTAAATAAATCCTGAGGCAGTCTACAAGCCAACACACCAATACAAACACCATTCATATGGAGATGTGGAACAGTGTTAGCACTCTAAAAGGATTACTTTTCTCCCTCCCATATGGAGAGTCCACATGATAGTGTTTTGGCTGCCGGTCTAATTGGGTCACAGTGGAGAGCCAGCATGACCACCAGACACGAGAGTGAAGATGGTTCTAATCCCTAGATGTAAGGTCACTCTCAGTCTTCAGATCTTCCTGTCTGGAACCATAGGTATCATGGAGCAGAGAAAATCCGTTCCTTCTATGACTATGACTGTTCAAATTCCATACTTCCATAACCCATGAGTATAATAAAATGGATGTTTATGATAATACATTTTGAGGTGGTTTATCACACAGCAATAGTAACATAAAAATAAATTTTCTCTAATTCATTGCACTTAAAAGTATTGAAAGAGAATCTATCTGTACAACATGGTTACCAAATTTGGCTAATTTTTAGATATGTGTTAATTTTCTTATATTTCTACCTATTCTTTGCTCTCACTCATCTAAGTGGCAAGTTTCTCAGAGGAAACGTTTAACAACAGTATTGGTGTGTCATTAAATCAGTTATGGCCAGGGGCATATCATCTTATCTCAGAGTCCATGTTTCTTAGGACAGGAATGGGGGAATACTTATGTGACACACAGTTAAACTTTCAGAGACAGTCTAGGACAAAACACATACTTTTATTAATTCAAAAGTAAAAATTTGTTAGCTAACTTTAAAATAAAATTTAGTACTGTAGGTTATAGGTAGGCTAATGAACTCCTGTCACTAGTAGACCCCAACATATGTGTTGATGGTAGACAAACTGTTGTAACAAGTCAAACCCAAAATGTATACTGTTGCAAACAGAAAAGAAGTCTATTTCAGGCTTATGTAACTCTTCTGGTGATAAATAAGTCAAAGGAGTGGTTTTCTATCACACAGTCATTTAGGGACTTAGACTGCCAGAGTCTCTATAATTTTGAACTCATACCTTTCAAACTGGAAGCAGAAAAGATTATGGGGAGCAAACCCAAAGAAGATATTGTGGGCCAGACATGAGGCTCAAAGTAGCACATCTTACTTCTGGCCACACTCCATTGCCTAGAACTCAATAATACAAGCATCTTTGACTGTAGGAGAAACTATAGTAAAGTCGCGTACCCAGAAAGAAGAAAAGAACTTGGATTTGGGTGACTACAGTCTCTGTAAGAAACACTTATTAACTTCTGTATATTTATTGATAATGATTGCTTAGAAAACTAAAATAGAATTTAAGAGCTATAAAGCAAATTTAGGGTGTTTTTCTTCTTATATTCACTCGGCAATAGCCTTGGTTAAAGTCTGAAATGATTTCTGCTCCTAACCAAAACCTTTTCAGGATGTAAAACTGAGAATATTTCTCTCATCAGAGTTTCTCAAAGCATAGAAAGATAATTCAAACTGTGATTGCAATAAAGGAAGACATGGGTACTCTGAACTTGACTGACAAGTCTCGGGTTGACTTGTTAGCTAAGTCATTACATTTTGTCTATCATTCTCTAATGCATTATTGTGTGTGGTTTTGAAAAAAGAGTCTCTACATATTTTTCTACTGTCCTGGTACTATAATCAAACTCTTTACCACTCAGAAAATTTGGACTGGATGATATATGTGACCACAAATCAACACAAGGCATATCTGAGTTGGATTTAAAAAAAAAACGGAAAAAGAACTTAAATACTGATCCATGACAAAGTAAAACAATCTGATGATTTCTTTTTAAAGTTATTTTATTTCAGTTTTTTGTATTAATGGTAAACTGTATTAATTTAAACTATATGCACTTGAAAATGTATTCTAAATATAGCAAATAAAAGTTTATGAATGTTATATCTTCCCACAGTTTTGAAAATTGTTTTCCTGTGAAAGCCAAACTTTGCAACTAGTAGCTTATAAAAAGCAAATTACCTGTCCCAGGGTGAGCTCGAATCTTTGCTTCATTTTTAGCATCATTCACTTAGCATTCTGTTGAATTTTATAACTGGGTTTTGGAGCCCAAATTTTAAAACTTTTATCCAGAATATTGCAGACATGAAAAACATTATCATTTTCATGTTCACATATCTTTAATACTAAATAAAAATGCAAAAATATTGCTGTTATTGTTTTCCCAAAAAAGTAAACATACAAAATATTTGTAGTAACTCTGAAATTTAGTAGATTAAAAAAAAATATGTAGTTTTCAAATATTCTGCTATATTGAATGAGATTATCTCTTAAATTGATATCAAGGGAATCTATTAAATATGGACATACTAGAAGATTCTCTTTTGGTTTGAGAACACTTAAAATGCTTTTACCTTTGTGCAAAATAACTGCTTCATGAATAAAAATCACATTTTAAATGTCAGAATGATGCTAATTTTTTGCAGCTAAATTCAAATTTGAAGCAACTACACAAATTAACTTTAGTTTAAAAGTTAGCTAAATTCAGATCTCTTGATGCATGTTTTAGTAATACAATGTTACTACCTAACAAGGTCTGAATTTATCTTTCAGTTCACGTGATAGTGAAAGCTTAATATTAAAAAAAAAAAAAAAAAAAAGGAAAGGAAAAAAAAAAACTTTTGTCTAGCAAAACTGATTTGAAGATGTTTTGCTTCATGCATGTGAACTCAGCAGGTGATTCTTGCCTATCTTTGATGTCAAACAGCACAAAACTTCAGTGAGTAGTAGCTTCAGAAATGCAATAGACTTAGCTGAGTCTTCATATGAAGCTCATGCTTGAACTACATCAGAAGAACTGACATCTATTATGGTGAGCAAAGACAAGTGTTTGAAAAGAGATTCAAACAGAAGTGTCAGAATTTACAGTGCATAGTTTTATATAAGTTGATTTTAACCAAGCATATCTCTATGAACTCCACAGGATAGAAAGAAAATTTCAAAAGGCAGAGAAATTGTTGTCATCTAAGGACATGGAATGTTTTAATAGCTTAAGGAAGAACATTTCTGAAAGGTTATGTGGTTATCCACTTACTTTGAGTAATAAGGCTTGTCATTGTGATAGTGCAGTTTTTAACCCTTAGAACAATAAAAATGTATGTGAACCACAGAGCATAAAAGAACACTTAAAACTCAGAAGAAACTTGCAGTCCATTTCAAAGTTTAAGTCTCTATTCACAGAGACGTATTATAAATTTTCTGAACATCATCTAACTACTAAGGAGTATGCAAATAAGAAACAATAAATAAACAAAAACCCTTTTTTGAGGTAGTGAGGGTATTGTTCTTAACTAAAATAAGGCAGAGAAAATTCAGTGGTATTTCTAAATTAGTTCTTTTCAGAGGAAAAAAAAAACATTAGCACTGTTTTTGTTTCGTCATGTGTACCTACTTTTACTCCCAACAATGCACAGGCTATGTGCACATCATTTTAAAAAACTATATATGTTTGTGTTTGTGAGTATGAGTGAATGTGTGTGGTGTTTTGGGGCTGGGAGGGGCTAAGTGTTAGAGGCCTCAACTGGAGAAGATTTTGTTTGCAATTAATCACAGCAGTCCCTAAACCTCCCCCTAAGGGATCTAGTGTCACAAACTAACTTTCTCTAGCAATGCTTGTCCACCCTGCACCCAAACCGATTTAAATAAAAGCCAAACTCCATGGCTAAAGCAGAGAAAGTCAATACCTAGGCAGCCATTTCCAGCTTATAATCAACATTTAGTAGTGTGAGATCTACCTCTTCTTAACCTATAATTAGCACAATTAATGCACCACATGCCAAACCACTTGCTTTGTTATTATAGCCAAATGTTTGCTTTTAACAACAAATTTCTCTCCCTAGATTAGCTGCTGAAGCCTCATCCAAGGTCAAACTTGACAGTCAAATTCAAATTTATCACTCCCCTGAGTACCACATTTCAGTTCTTTTAGATTTAATTACTGACTTATTAGATTGCATTTAAACAAATCCTTTCTCCTTCTAATGTGGTTCAGACCTTTAGAGGGGAAACAGTAGTGTATAACATATATTGTGAGTTGGGCCAGACTGCTTGTGAACATACCATGGTCCTTCTTTCAAGTTATTAGAAGATGCACATAATGCAAGTTAAGCCACAAGAAAGCAAATTACTAATTGTTCATTAAGGGTATACTTTCTCCAAAATGCAAGTGTAGTGCTCTGGGGAACAACAACAACAACAAAATAGTATAATTATAGCAAAATAACCATTAATTAAACTGTTACTGAATTAACTCCTTCCATCCAGTTAGTACATGTTTATTTCCTTCACAGCACTTATGAATCTAGAATAAGTTTGCTTATTTTTTCTACTTGTTCAATGTCTTTCTCCACTTTCTCACTTATAAATTCTAAAAATTCTTACAGGTCCTCATACTTTCTCTAATATCTACCAGGACGCCTGATCCATATTGGGTGGTTGCTAACATTTTGTAGAATACATTAATAAATTTGCTAAGTACTTTACATGCATTATTTCATCAAATTTTCACAGTAAGCCCATATTATTATTGTGGTTTTACAGATGTGAAAATTAAAACTTAGATAGGTTAAGATTTTTGGAGGTATAATTTTAATACAAGTCTGTCTCACACTAGTGCTCAAGATGGTAACCATTTCACAATGATGTCAATTCAGCAGGCTTTTACTGCTAGAAGATAGTCTTTAATAAAAGATGCCAGAAATTTACAATCAGAGAGATAGAGATGTTCATTAATAAATGTAGAAGGTAGACCACAAATTGCTATAATAGACATACAAATATCAATCTATATATGAGAAGTTTAATTTTAATTAAAGGGTAGGAATATAGGTAAGTTTTCTGGAAACTTCCATTTGGTGCTTTTACTATAACTTCTAATATAGCTTTTTTTTTTCTTTTTTTAACTCATTATAGACATATTTCTTTCTTATGTGTAATGACAGCTAATTTAAAATCCTATCTGGTAATTTCAACATATGAGCTATTTCAGGCTTAGTCTTCATAGAATGTTTTCTTTTAAGAATGGGTCATATTTTCCTAAGCTTCCTATTCATATAATTTGGATTTATATCTTGGACACTGTGAGGGTTATGTTTTGGAGACTCTGAATTTGATTATACTCTCCTGAAGAATATTGATATATTTTTGTAGACAATTAACTTGGTTGGACTCAAACTACAAACTTAGTCTCTTGGGAAGCAGTTCAAATCCCAGTTCTATTTCTTCAGACTTAACTGAGTTGCATATTTCTGCCAAGTGAATACATTGTTTGGGGTTCAGCAAAAGTCTGAGAAAAATCTACACAGAGAATTTGGGGGCTCCTCTTCTCCAACTCTCTTCTTTCTTGTATTCCTCCTCACTTTTAACTAACTGTGATTGTCCTAAATTCTGTATTCTGGTTCTTTAAATCATAACAATTGGATAGTGTATCACTGTTTAGCACTTTCTTGGTACACATTACAGCCTATCCTATAGCTGGAAGTTATAAACACAAAAAACTCACCGAGTGCTCTTCCCTTCCCTCAAGTGTCAATCTTTCAGATTCTTCCTGTGTTTGGCTGCTCTTCAATGCCTTTAGATAGTTAGCTTTTTCTTTTAATATTTTGAATGAAGTTTAGTTGTTATCTGCAAAAGGGCTGCTTTGAGAGCCTGCTTGGCCTTCAATGGACATGAAAACTTTCTGCAAAATAAGATTCAAATGACATTGATATGTCTGTCATTGACAGAAAAGGAGCTGGGGAAGAGATAAAAAAGGGAACTTCTATACAAATGGAACTATTTATACAATGACAGTGAAAAATTTGGTTCAAAGTTGTTGAGTTTGCAGCACTGAGAGTAGATTTGTGTAGGTGTTTAGTTATTTATATGGCTGTATAAAGCAATGTGGTTATACATGATAGGTAGTCAGTAAGATAGGAAAGAAAGCTGAAAAAAAATCACATTTTAGAATGTCAGGTGAAGGGTCTGACCCTTAATATTTGGGTAGTGGGGAGCTATAGAAGACATTTGGGCAAAGGGAAAAAAAAACAACATATGAGGAAAGCATAAAGTGATCATAATGTGTCTTGGACAATCAGCACAAAGGATGTCTACAGTGCAGAGAATGAAAATGATGGCATTTATTCTGTAGGCAAGGACCCCTTCCACAACATTATTGCAGTAATCCAGAGAAAAGGCCAAAATCGAGGCAGTTTTAACATAAATTCATTTGAATTCAACTAATTATAAAGTTCAAAATATTTTTTTCATGCATATGCTCTGTATAGTTAAAACGACATCTAAAATAAAATCTTGTACACATGGGAATCTAATTGTTAAACTATTTTGATTAATGTTAAATTGATTATAAAACATTTATGAATCATGATTTCAATGTAATTAAAAAACAATAAACTTTTTCATTTTAAACATTAATGCACTTAATTGTTACTAATTAATTAGCATTAGACTTGCAAAGGTGAGACTAGAAATAAACTAATATTTATAAATTACTTACTACTTACCAGGCACATTATCACCTTCAGTGCCTACTGGAACTCCTGAGAAATAATTATTTTTATTTTCATTTTATGGATGTGGAAATTGAGAAGCACAGAGGCTAAATGTTCCAATGTCACATGGCTAGTAAATAGAAAATATATTATTGAAGTTTAGGCCTATCTAATTCTAATGTTTATTTTATTTTCAGCATAACTCTACTATTAAAAGTGAGATAGTGAATGTAGCAGACAAGCTATAACTCTTTTTAGAAGCAACCTTTATACCTCCTCTTTTCAGTGTCCTCTGATAAATAATGGAGATATTATTTCAACAGTAGATATACATTTCTTGAAAGTGCAACCAAAAGAGATGATTTTTCAGAAATAGTTGTTCAACTTTCTTCTGTGGAAAAAATTGATAGATTGAATTCCTAATGGACGAAATGTTAAGGGATAAACATCTTGATTAGTAGTAAAACTACATGATATAAAATAAGTAATTCAGGTAACACAACTGATTTTTTTTTTTCAGAAGTTGGCAGGGATAACTAGGGCTTTCCTGCAGAAAAAGTAGCATTTTTTTTTTTTAGAATGTTTTTAAGGTTGTATTTCCATATGGAGAAAGTATAAAGTGACAAATGCTTTAAAAGCCTTAGATAGTCCTTCATAAAGCCTTCAAAATATTACATCCTTGAGACATACACAAAATTTAACGTTATTTCTCTTTGTCATGATGTAAAAATTTGGCTGCTCATCCTTTTTCCAGCTAGCACCTTGGGAGGCAGGAGAAATAGCCCATGATTCTTCTATAACTGTAATCATGAGGAAAGAAATATCATCTGTCTCTTATTCAAGACCTGACTGAATCTAGTGAATGGTGGCTTTGATATAATTAAAGACTTTACATCCTGGCCAGTTTTGCTCAGTGGTTAGAGCATCGGCCTGTGGTCCAGAGAGACCTGGGTTTGGTTCCCGCTAAGGGCACGTACCTCAGTTGCAGTTTGTCCCTGTCCTGGTTGGGGTTGTGTGGGTGGCAGCCACTCGATATGTCCCTCTCACATTGATGTTTCTCTCCCTCTCTTCCTCCCTGTCTCCCTCTCGCTCTATCTGAGATGAATGCAAAAATGTCCTCTGGTGAGGATTAAAAAAAAAAAAAGACTTTACATTCTAAAATTTTAGCTTGCCCTAAATTATTTTTCCAATGAATCTCTAATGGAGACAAAAAAACGGAAACCCTGGGTGTTTTCTTATGGCAATTTATTACAATTACGTTTATTATGTGGAAAAAGAATCACATAAACTAACTCAAATTTTAGTTAGTAGCAAACACAATTATTTTTTTTTATCCTCACCTGAGGACATTTTTTCATTTTTTGTTCAGACAGAGTAGGAGGGAGAGAGAGAGAAACATCGACGTGAAAGGGCCACATCGAGTGGTTGCCACCCGCACGACCAACCAGGGTCGGGGACAAACTGCAACCGAGGTACGCACCCCTAGCGGGAACCGAACCTAGGTCTCTCCGGACCGCAGGCCGACGCTCTAACCGCTGAGCCAAACCGGCCAGGGCCACAATTATTTTTTTTCTAGTGTCTGTAAAGTACTTTATTTTTGTGTCTCATATATTTTTTCATTAAATTTATTGAGGTAACATTGATTAATAAAATTATATAGGCTTCAATAATATAATTCATATATATTCTTAATTTTGAGACTTAGTATCATCAACTGAGAACACTTACATTTATTGGTCACTAGAATACTGAAGGATTCTTAGGCAGGAGACAGTAATATATGTGACAACTCTCATAATCTCTGGGATGGTTTGTCAGAAGGTACCCATGCTCCTTTCACAGTAAATCACTTCAGTAAACATGAACCAGGTCCTGTGGGGTTAAAGTAAAATAAATAATCTGTTTTGCTTTGTAATGCAAATAAAGTTCACTTTACTAGAAACATAATTTCCTGACAGTTTAATATAATGCTCTCCCATGAAATTGGAAGCTGGATGTAATCAACAACTGTGATTTCTTTTCTTATTCTCCAAGGACACTTCTTATACTGAAACTTACCTATCTAGCAATTAAAGAAAACTGGATAGAGAACTTGCTTTTTCTGAAAGAAATAACAGAGTGTATTTGGATTCCAACAAGTACCATATTTATATGGATTCCATAAAACTTTTGATTATGTTTACTAAAGAGTCTAAAATGAAAAATAAAGACATCTTTACCAACTGAAAGATGACTTTATTATATGAAATGCATATTCATAACAAGTAATATATTCCTTGCAAATTTTTTATGAAATGATGACTAAAAACATTCTCAAACAGAACAGTAATAGTCTGAAAACTTCATTTAGTTGCAGAACCCCATTTTTTTCCAAAGAAACATTAAACAGATATCCAGTATATAAAACAGACATGAATGGAACTCCTGTGGTTGAAATATGAAACACCTCCATGGGACCTTAAGCCAATCTGAGATATCAATGTAAAATCTTGAGATAGAATGTATGAAGGATTTTTTAACAAATACCATATGTTTTTTTATTTATATTTATTGTTGAGAGTATTACAGATATCCCCCCATTTTGCCCCCCATTGACTCCTCTACCCAGTTTCCTCTCCACTCCACCCCAGGCCTTAAGCACCCTGTTGTCTGTGTCCATGGGCAATGTATATATGCATATAAATTTTTTGGTTAATCTCTTCCTGCCCACCTTCTCCCCTTCCTTCACACATAAGTCTTTTTTAATTATAGCCAGATGAAATTTTCTAAGACAAAAAACAAACAAAACAACAACACAAAGTTAAATTGAGTTGACAGTGGATTAAAACTTATTTTGAATTATTACATTAAATTTTCCAACAGCAGTTTAACATAAGTTTTTAATATATTTCTGGGCAATAACAAAGACTTTCTCTAGTTAGGCTGCCCTTAGCACTACACATAAATCTGCCCATGAAAATAGATAAGATTCTTACATATAAAGAGAATCAGTGTGATGCATTTGTTACTCAACCAACTGTAAAGAGCCTTGATTTAAAAACTTGAAAGCCAATAGTGTTCTCTATCAAAATTACAAACTACTGTTCTGATATATGATTGTGTCATTTCACCAGCAGTGGACCGCAGATATAAGCTTTATTCAGAAATAGTGGCATCTTTTAAATGTCCATTAATGTGTGTTTAATTAAAATGAAATGTCTATAAAAGTCCATGTGACATCTATACAAAGATCAAAACAATTCATTATAATCAACATTAACTAAATGATACAGAATGAATTAGATAAAAAGGGATGTTCAAAAAATTAATTCATATAGAATTCTTGAATATAAGAAATAATAGTGGGTTTATCTTTGAAGAACAAAGAACATTCTGATTCTACATATATTTTATTTAATTAATAGCTCTTTTTTAAACAAACACATTTTTTATTAGTTGCCATAATTTCCAATTCACTAAAATACATGAAAAGATAATATACTTTCATTCATTTGCTTATTCATAAACTCAGCAAACATTTATTCAACATTTTTTAGGTATCAGACATTACATAGTAAAATATGCTACCTAGCTGCAAAGTTGCTTTTAGACTTGGTTCAGAGAGGTACATACATTATGTAATTGTAATTCAATAACTATTATTATTATTATTTTTTTTATCCTCACCTGAGGACATTTTTTCATTTTTTGTTCAGATAGAGTGGGAGGGAGAGAGAGAGAGAGAAACATCGACGTGAAAGGGACACATCGAGTGGCTGCCACCCGCACGACCAACCAGGGCCGGGGACAAACTGCAACCGAGGTACATGCCCTTAGCGGGAACCGAACCCGGGTCTCTCTGTACCTCAGGCCGACCCTCTAACAGCTGAGCCAAACCGGCCAGGGCTGCAATAACTATTATAATAAGAATTATATACCCAAAGAAGAGAGCAGTCATTTCTGTAGGGCAGGTGGTAGATTAGAAAGATTTAAAGAAATATAGGAACACTCTCCAAAGAAAAAAAATCCTTAATGAGTACTCTGAAGAATGAGTGGTCACTTATAATTATAAAATGTAGAAGATTCTTTCAGGAAGGAAGGAGAGCATTGTCATGGGTACTAAAGAACAGAATGTCTTCAGAAAACTCTGCATTGTCCTTCTTTAATGAAGAGTAATGTTTTGGGGCATATCATGGGAGATAAGTTTAGCTGGAGGCAGAAAGTAGAAGCCTTTAAAGCCAAATTGAGTAATTTGGACTTCTGGGCCCTGGGAAGGAACTGTAGAGTTCAAAGCAGGTGAATAATACAATCTGTTTTACACTAAAAAAAAAAAAACAAAAAACAAAAAAAAACAAAAAACTATTATGTTTACAGATGGAGTAAATATAAGTAAATATCAGTGGAGTTCAGATATAAGTATAGACAGTTAACAGAAAGCTACAATAGGCCAGAAGATAAGGTCCTCAGCTAAGACAGAAGCAAGGGGACACAAGATAATTGAAGCTCAAGAATAAACAGTGACTTGAGGTTGGGATGGGGTGAGAGACAGAGGGGTTCCTTATAGGATGACTCTGTTTTTAACGTGGTGATGTTAAACTGTGTTTCTTTCTTTTTTCTTTTACTAAAATGAGTAATACAAGGGAAAACACAGTCTGGGAGGAAATAATGAGTTCAGTAATGACATGTTGAAATTGATGTGCCTCCCAGTTATACATGAAAATGTATCACACATCAGTTGTATATATAATTGTGGGGCTCAGAAGAAAAGGGCAGAATCAAGATTGTATTAATTACATGATGCCCATACTTTGATTATATATATATATATGACTGTAATATTTGGGACATGTAAATTTTGCCACTATGGACAAAGTTGAAAGATGCACTTGTGGCAAGTTTGCTAGGTGTAGGAGAAAACTATAAATGTGACAATCAAATGTTTCAAACAATATATAACAGCACTTATGTGTATGGACAAATGATTCTTTAGCTAAGTGTTCACATATAAACCAACTAACATGTCTGAAAAATATAAATATATCAAAAAATCTACCATGAACCTCTTCTGCATTTGTTCACATATCCATTTCTGTCCAGGTACTATTTTAGATGCTGGGAAACTAGCAGGAAGCAAACAAAGAAAATCCAAGCCTTCATGAAATTTATAGGGCCAAAATTTACCATAAGCACATACACAAATAAATACATAATTTAATGTCAGATAGTATAAACATAATGAAAGAAAAGAAAGCAAGATAAAGAAAGAATGGAAGCATGGCATTTAAAAAAGTGTGGTGAGAGAAGAATCCTTTGTGTTGGGAAGGAAGGAGGGAGTCATGAAAAAATATGGGAGAAAAATATTCAAGTCAGAAGGATCAACAAGTTCAAAGATCCTAAGACAAGAATCAGCTTCCTTTATCGAAGACAATAAATTCAACATAGACTAGAGCAAAGTTAGGGATGGAGAGATGGTGAGACATGGACTTGGAGATATGCCACGGGTAGATATTATTGTGGTGTAGTGGTGGCAGAAGGCAGTGTGGTCTTTATTCTAGTCTAAGTATAATCTGTATTCATTTGAGAGTTTAGAGTAGAATGTGAAAATATCTTGTTTATGTTTTTAAAATACTCTAGAGGCCCGGCTGGTGTGGCTCACTGGTTGAGCACTGACACATGCACCAAGAGGTTGCGGATTCGATTCCCGGTCAAGGCACATGCCCAGATTGTGGGCCAAATCCCCAGTGTGGGGCATGCAGGAGGTGGCCAATCAATGTTCTCTCTCATCGATGTTTCTATCTCTCTCTCCTTCTCCCTTCCTCTCTCTCTAAAGAAGAAAATAAATAAAGAAAAAAATAATAAAATACTGTAGAGAACTGTAACTGTAGTGTTGTCAGATTGGAAGCAGGACAACCATTAGGAGCCTACAACAGGCCAGGCAATATATGGTCATGGCTAGAGCAGGGTGGTAGTGATGGAGCTGATGGGCAGTAGTCAGATTTAATAAAGGTGTTGAAAGTAGAGCAATAAGACTTGCTGATGGATTGGAAAGTATCAGCCCCTATAAGCTATTGGTCACACATAACACCTGAGAAAGTCATATGTCTAATAAAGTCTGACTATTAAAAATTGATGACAATACTTTTGACTAATTTTTTTTGGTTTAATTTCCCCAAGATATTTTGATAAGTCAACATATTTAAACAGGTTCTAGAATCTGAATATATTCTTAATATATAATGATCCTTTCCTAATACATGCCTATGGCTTCTATGAGTGTGCTTATATTTAAAGAAATAATGTAATTTTATAAAGAATCCTAAAATCCTAACAGAAGAAACAAGGGGTAAGACATAAGGCTGATGATTATCTCTGATTATTGCCTTATTTTAATCTTTCTAAATATGTGGAAAAGATTCACAACAATATATTTGGAGTTTTATAGGGAACAGTTACACAAGCCTAACCAATATTGTAGTCTGTAAATAGCAATATACAAATGTCATTTGTAAAATACTATGCAACATGATGGATGTCTGTGAAGATTTTCATATATCTAAAAACTAGATTTTATTAACCTTGTTCATATTTACAATGAAGAAACATTGTGTTCAAATAAAAAGAAACATATTATATGTAAAACATGAATTTGAAGACCAGTGAGTTCCTTTCTGTAGCTTAGAACAGATGTGTTTTACAGAAAGGAATTTTAAACTCATGAAAATTGGAGTTTACTCAGGAAATGCAGCTAGCATCTTAATGAAAGTGTCATGCATGTTCCTTCTGACTTTTCTGCCTTAAGGGCTTGGCATTTTCAGATAAAAAAGAATCAATATCATTATGCAGTATTTCTCTAGAGCACCATAATTATTCTGCATGCATACAATATTTATTTAAAACTTAAAATTAAACTTCAAGAGGTGGTCATTTGAAAGCTGGAAGTCAGTAAATGGATTCTGTATTCATGAAAAAGAGAATATTTCTTCTAAAATTTGAGAAATAGATCAAAACGGTCTTTCCAGTAACTGGCACTGTAGTCATATAGATGCTTTTTATGTGTCAGATTTATTAATCAAGAAGGTCCATGGGAACAAGAGGAGGAAATATTGAGGATGTGACTGCCGGTTTTTGATATGTCAGGTATAATTTTGTGCTGTGATTTTTGGATCACAGTACACACAGCACGGTACTGATGTTTGTGTATCTCTTTATACTCATCATTTGTGATGACTGGAAAAGAAGATAAGGATATGTTTTGATATAGGATTGAAACTTGAAACTATAGTCCTTCAATTTGAACAGTATTTCTGTTTCATCTTTCTTTTCATGTTACCTTTTTAACTTTTGCCACTGATGTAAAAGGAAAAAAAAAAAAAGAAGAAGAAGAAGAAATTTGAAACGATGCCAGGTGTTGGTTCTTATCTAGGTGAAAGATCACAGAAGTACAGGATAAAATATAGTTCGTAGTTTGTCACAGTGACAGACTTATGAAGATCAAACACTTGTCAACTGTTTGTCTTTCTATGGCCATCATAGAATTATTGGGACAGTGACATATTTTCATATCTGGTACATTTTGCCAAGATTGTAGTGTATAATGTTCCAATTAGTTTAACAAGGTGTATTCTGATATGATGAATGTAATTTTCCTTGATTGTGTTTGACTGCTTCCTGAAATAAAAGAGTATGGTCATATTGCAAACACATTGGTCAATGTGAAATTCAGAATTGTATGCTCCCTTTAAACATGTCAAAAATAACACAAAAACAGGTATTTCCAGAAGCTGAGGCAAAGCAGTTTATTTTTATGATGTTTGAAATGAAAATGCAATAAAACTCTCTGAAAAATAAAAGAACTGAACCAGACTTTCAGGGGTGGGGTTATCATTTTAATCTACTTGCCAAATAACCAGTTTGATGTTTTTAACTGTTAGTTCTAATAAATAGACCAGCTGCTTGTGTGTTACTTAGATTTTGTACTTCATCATGAAATTCTTGGTGAAAATATTTATCTTTGACCAAAGTTAACTGATCTTATTTTCCACAAACTTACTAAATTTTTCCTTTCTTTATAACTCCTGTAGACATCAGTCCATACCGAATGACTAACAATCTTAGTTCATATTCAACTCAGATTATTTCTGGGAGGTAAAAAGTCAACAGTGCCTTTCAGAGTTTTCAGTGACTATGCTTTGCAGCACTTTTCCCCTCCCCTCCCCTCCCCTCCTTTCCCTTCCCTCCACTCCCCTCCCTTCCCTTCCCTTCTTTCTCTTCTTTTTTTTCTTTTCTGTTTGGTTTACAGAACAGAAATTTATTTTCCCACAGTTCTGGGGACTAGAAGTCCAAGATCAAGGCATCAGTAGGTTGATTTCTTCTGAGGCCTCTCTCCTTGGCTTGAAGATTATTGTCTTCTCCCTGTGTCTTCAAGTTTTTGTTTTGTTTTGTTTTCTCCTTTTTATTGAATATATTGAGGTGACACAGGTTAACAAAATTATACAGTCTTCAGCATTTCTTGAAGCTTCTTTCAGATTAGTATCTCTTAACATAATTGTCCACAGTAGCTACATGAGGTCCTAAAGAGCATAAGGGGCTGGGAAATTGAGTCATCATATGGGCAAAAATGAACAGGAATCAAAAAACAGGAAGAAAAACATCTTGGGTAGAGATGGGAAGACATATAATTTAAAGACATAAAGTTTTAAATGAAAAATATGCTCCTCTAATACCTTCAGGGATTTTACATGGTTTTACTTTTTTAAGTGAGATTTGTATTTCTATATAAGCCAAACAAAATTACTTGAGCAAAACATTATAAAATAAACTGATACAATTACATCATATTTATAAAGAGCATTTTACAAATTGTGACCTATTCCATGTATCTACTATAACTGTAAATAAAGCTAAATTTGTCCAGAGGGTTCTAGCTACTTAATGGCTAGTTCCCAGAAATTAACAGCAACAACAACAACAACAACAACACTGATCAGTCAAAAGATAAAGGTCACCACTTAACCGGTTAGTTGGACTGATTTGGAAAGAACTCAGTATAATCTTCTCAGCCTACTTCCTATTAGCATTTATGAGTTTAATTGCATTCAAATTTCTGCAAATAATACATGGATGTACTTCTAAAAGGCTTATACCACAACCCAACAGTACTTACAGTACCTAATTATGCTCCTCTGTAAAGACAACCATTTCCAATGCCTTTCAGGTTTTCTTTTAGTATTTTTATACCTATGTGGATGTAGATAGATATATCTATATTAATATAGATATTAATATATATTCTAGTGTTGCTATACACATCCCTACAGATCCCCAAATATCATATATATTTATTTCTTAATTTAACAATTATAGAAATTGACTTTTTGTTTGAGAATCATAGAATTTCCCTCTCTTATGCTCCCTATTTGCTCTCTCCCAAAGTCTCAATATAGTTAAATTATAATTTTCTGGTTAAGTTAATAATTACTATTTTAATAAATATTGTTATATAAAGAATTATCACATCTGAACCAAAAATAAATATGATAACAATTTTTATTAAGCTTTTTGTTTTTCCAGAAATTAATATTACCTCATTATTTCCTTGCTTGTTTTTCTATAACTATTTTTCATTTATAATTTCTATGGAGTATTTTTGAAAGTAAACTTATTAAAATAAATACTCCAGAAATATGTCCAAGACCTAGTAGCATTTTTTCTAAATGATGAAACATAATTCTAAGCAGTCTCCACTGTCACCCCCCCTCACACACACACACCCCAAACACACAGCACTGTCTCCCACACCAGCACTCCATCTGTTGCTTTAATCTATATTTTCTCTAGGGGTTTCATAGCTGACATAGTGACCCTTACCACTGCTGGTCTCCTGTACTTGAACCCTTGATTACTACATCTTATTTCTTGTTTTGTTCCTCTTGTATTTCTAAAGCATAGCCTTCCTAAGAAAAAGTGGACAAGAAACTCACTTATTTACCTTATATAGTCAGTATCCGAAGATGCCCTTATTCTACTCTCATATATGATTGATAACTTTGAAATCACTTCACAATGAAATTTTGTAGGCATTGAGCCCCAATCTTCTGGAACTCAGGATCGTTCTTGAAAATCCAATAAAATTTCTTTTTCTTAAGCATTTCTCCATGACTTGCTTCTACTCTCTATGAAGTTCTTAGAATCTTTTTAATCATTGTTGTTGTTGGTTTTTTTTGAAAATTCATACCAATCAGCTTTGGTGAGAATCTTTCTCTATTGTGCTTATCCCTTAATGAGCCCTTTCTTTTTGGAGATGTATGAAACTCAAGTCTTCAAAATGCTTCTGAATTGATATTTGATCATTTATTGCCTGTGTTTTGTTGTCTATTTATGGATTTTGTATCCTTTAAATTTATTCTTTATTTTTTCTCCACTCTTGTTTTGTTTATTTTCTTATCTCCTCCACTCCCAGGACATTTTATTGACCCCATCTTCCATGCCTTCCAGGAATTTGTTCCAGTAATCATATTTTATTATTTATTTATTTATTTTTAATTAATTAATTTATTTGTTACAGATGTTTCTCCTTTTCCCTCCATTAATCCCCTCCTCTCTACTCCCATCCCCACCCTACCTTCACAGTATTGTTGTCTTTGTCCATTGATTATACATATATGCATATAAGTTCTTTTTAAGAAACTTTTTTTTCTTTATTGATATTAGAGAGAGAGAGAGGAAGGGAGAGGGAGAGAGAGATAGAAACAACCATGAGAAAGAACATCAATTGGCCACCTCCTGCATGCCCCCCAGTGGGAATCAGGCCCACAACCTGGGCATGTGCCCTGACCAGGAATCGAACTGGTGACCTCTTAGTGCATGGACCAACGCTCAACCACTGAGCCACACTGGCTGGGCAATGCATATAAGTTCTTCATTTTATCTCTTCCTGCTCTCCCACACCTTATCCCTCTGAAGTTTGTCAGTCTGTTCCCTACTTCCATGTCTCTGGGTCTATTTTGTTCATGAGCATATTTTGTTCATTATATTCCACAAATAAATGAGATCATGTGATATTTGTCTTTCTCTGATTGGCTTATTTCACTTAGCATAATACTCTCCAATTCCCTCCATGTCATATCAAAGGATAAGAGGTCTTTCTTCCTTACAGCGGCATAGTGTTCCATTGTGTATATGTACCACAGCTTTTTTATCCACTCATCCACTGATGGACACTTGGGCTGTTTCCAGATCTTAACTATTATAAATAGCACTGCTATGAACATAAGGGTGCATATATTCTTTCTGATTGGTGTTTCAGGCTTCTTAGGATATAGTCAACGAAGTGGGAATACTTGGTCAAATGGCAGTTCTATTTCTAATTTTTTGAAGAAACTTCATATTGTTTTCCACAGTGGCTGCACCAGTCTGCATTCCCACCAGCAGTGTACTAGAGTTCTCTTTTCTTCACATCTTCACCAGCACTTGTGGTTTGATGATTTGTTGATGGCAGCCATTCTGGCAGGTGTGAGGTGATACCTCATAATCATTTTAATTTGTATCTCACTGATGATTAGTGACATTTAATATTTTTTCATATGTCTCTTGGCCATTATTTTTTCCACCCCTTCACTTTCATCCTGTGTGACTGTTTTGTTCTGAAGTAGGTCTCTTGTAGACAGCATATATATGAGTCATGTTTTCTTATCCAATCAGCTACCCTATGTCTTTTGATTGGAGCATTTATGTAATTTACATTTCAGGTTATTACTGATAATGATCATTTGTTGCCATTTTTATTCTTTATTCCTGTGTTCCTCACTCACTCTCTAGTTTTTCTTCTTACAAAAGTCCCTTTAGTACTTCTTGCACTGCTGGTTTAGCTGTAGTAAATTCTTTTAGCCTTTTTTTTTTTTTTTTTTTTGTCTGCAAAGCACTTTATTTCACCTTCAGTTTTGAATGATAGCCTTGCTGGATAGAGTAGTCTTGGATTCAGACACTTGCTTTTCATTATTCTGTATACTTCATGCCACTCACTTCTGGCCTGCAGTATTTCTATTGAGAAAGCAGCTAACAGTCTAATGGAAACTCCCTTGTAGGTAACTTTCGTTCTCTTTCTTGCTGCCTTTAAGATTCTTTCTTTGTCTTTAATATTTGCCATTTTAATTATGATGCGTCTAGGTATAGATCCTTTTGGGTTCATCTTGATTGGGACTCTCTGTGTTACCTGAACTTGTGTGACTTTTCTCTTCACCAGGTTAGGGAAGTATTCTGTGATTATTTCTTCAAACAGGTTCTCTATTCCTTTCTCCAATTCTTCTCCTTCTTGTATCTCTATGATGCAAATGTTGTTACATTTTGTAGTGTCCCAAAGCTCCCTTAAACTCTCCTGCTTTTTATTTTTTATTTTTCCATTTGCTATTCTATTTGGGTGTTTTTTCTACCTTGTTTTCTAATTTGCTGATTTGGTCTTCAGCTTCTTCGCATCTATAATTGAATCCTTTCAAGTTGTTTTTTTATATCAGCTATGTCATTCCTCATTTTCTCTGGATTTTTATTCATAGCTTCTACCTCTTTTTTTTTTTTTTTTTTATGTTGCTGTAGTTCCCACTGAAGTCTCTATAATTCTCATTAAGTTGCTTATAATTATGACTAAGTTGTTTGAACACCCTTAAAACCATTGCTTTGATTTCTTTATCTGACGTACTGTTTGCCTCTGTTTCATGTAGTTCATTTTCTGGTGATTCCTACTTCTCTTTCATTTTGGGCTGTTTCTTTGTTTCACCATTTTAGTAGTGTGCTAGTTCAAGGAAAGGTGAGGCATGTTGGGTCATGTAGGCAGGTTAGTGTGTATCAGATAAGACTTCTGTGCCTCTCATTCTTGGTGTGGTGGCCTTCTTGTTGGACCCAGTGGAGTAGTCACCTTGATCTTCTAAGCTGGGTGCTCTAGGATTGACCCTTGTGTGGTTTTTCTGAGCTCTACTGTTGAATTTGGGTCTTGATTGCTGTTGTCCATTTGTGGGTGGCTCAGTCCTCGGGGCTATTAACAATGAGTCTCAACCCCAGCTCTGTCGACCCTGTCATGCTAACAATTATACAGGTGTTAATAGATCAAAACAAAGCATCCAGAGGAAACCAAAAATCACCCTCCAAAAATATCAACGTCAACAATAGAAGCAACCAACACAACAAAAAGCTTTTAAGACACACAAACAATCAAAAAACATATTCATACACATAAAAAGAACACTAGATGAGCAAGACCAAAATAATTACAAGAGGAAGAAACAAAAAACAAATGAACAAAAACAGTAAACTTAAAAAAAAGATAAAGAAGGCAATGAACAACCAGACTAAATGAAAAAAAGAGCCCCAGGCTCAACAAAAAGATTAAAAGACAAACAAACTGAAAATTCACAGGCGCACGCACACAGACACACATAGAACAATATCAGAAGGCATGAGACTGAAGGAATTAAAAGAGAGAGAGAACAAAGATGTATATGAGAGTAAAGAAGGCAAGTCAATAGCTAATGGAACCAAGAGCACTGTGCACAAATATCAGCATCAACAATGGTAGAAGTACCCCCCTCAGTGAAAAGCTTAAAAAACACACAACCAGAAAACACACACACACACACACACACACACACAAAAGAATACTAGAAAGCATAAGACCAAAAAGATTAAGAGAGGGGAAAAAAAAACAAAAACAAAAAAGAATATGAGAGCAAAGAAAGCAGAGACCAGAAATAGGGTAAATATAACAAATAAAAGGCAGAAAATAATGACTGAAATGATAAGAAGAATTTTAAAAGGTAGTAATGCTAAATTGAATGCAATATAGAACAGAAAAGTAGAAAATGAGAAAAGAAAAAAGAGAGGAAAAAAAGAATTAAACATTAAAATAAAAAAAAAGAAAACCCACACACCAAAACCACCACCACCACCACCGCAACAAAACCTTTCATCTGCTCTTTCTGGAGCTCACTGGATTTTGCTCCAATGTAGTTGGATCTGGCCCCTGGGGTATGGGTCCCTTTTCTCTTGGGCAGTTCTCTGGTGTAGGCCAATGTGAATCTCTGTCCCTGCCTTGTCCTTGGCCTCTGGGCTGAAGCCTTTCAAGGCATAGTCCCAGGTAGTCCTATGAGCTGGGCTTCCCTGTCCCAGAGGATGGGTCACCTTCAGGGCTAGCCACTTGAGTGGGTTTCTTCTGAGCTTCTTTCTCTTCCCTCAGAGCACTGGGCTCGGTGGGGTATCAGATCCCGTCAGGGTGGTTTACATAGATATGTGTTGGGGTTGGTGCCTGTAGCCTACTGGAGGGGCAGGCAGTCTCTTCCTCTCTTTCTAATGCCTCAGTTCTTCCTGGGTTGCTGGCATCCCTGGTGGCCACCCCAAGCAGAGGAGGATAGAAAAAAAAAATGTAATGAAAAGAAAAAGAAAAAGAAAAATGCCCTGCTTGGCTCTCTCCTGGCCAGACATCCAAATACCCAGTATGTCAGGCACTGCCACTGGGGTGTCGATATTCAGCTCAGTGCTGTTCCGCTAGTGGGAAGAGAGGCGACTTCTCCTTGCTCCAGGTGGGTAGGAATAAGCCTCTTTCCCTGTGCACTATTTGGGCTCCCCTTTCATTCTCTGTTGCTCTCATTTGGGGATCTCGGTGTGGGGCTGAGTTCCCCCTTTCCCAGGGTCAGGAGCTGCACTGCTGCACCTTCCCTTTTGTCTTCCAAGCCATGCTGTGCAGCTGCATGAGTTTGCTTACCTACTTTGCAGTCTCCTCCTGTCTTTTCTCTTCAGCCTCCTAGCTCACAGTATTTCCAGTCAGCTATTTTCTGGTATTTTTTCAAGTTAAATGCTCTGCAGGTTAGCCTCAAGTCCGGTCCTATGTTTGGAGCAAGCAAACAGAACTTCCTTAGGCTTCAGACATCTTGCCTCCCTCTTCCAGTAATCATATTTTAAATTCCAATAGTTAGTGTAGTTAGTCTTCTCTGATTATTCATATTTGAAATTCCAGTAGTTAGTCTTCGTTCTCTTATTATTCTGTTACACTCTGTTTTTTTTTTTAGGTGCACTATCTTCTCACATCAATCAAGATAACCATTATAGTTCATATAATATTTTTAAAAGATTTCTTTTGTGCTTTATATTGTCTCCATTTTCTCCTACTTCAATCTCTTTATTTGTGTCACCCTATATTTTGTACTGGAGCCTTTCCTCAAATATTTGGTGTTCCCTGGGGGTTAATTCAAACTGAAGAGTGAGGCACACTTACAAATTGAAAAAGAAAAACTGGGTGACATCCCTTAGTGTATTGGAAAGAGTTTCAACATGGATATTTATATGAGGGGATCTTCATATGTCAGAATCTATGGGTGTTTTTATCAGAGTTCTATATTTTCCCTAGAAAAGAATCCTCTATATTTTTTATGGGTGGATGAGTGGCTGTAAGATCGACTGCAAGCATGGAGCTCTGTGGGCACCAGAGAGGCAGCTGGGGTGTTTCAGCCTGTATCATGTGCATCCCCTGCATTATCTCTGCCTTCAAATTGCCTGATGTCCTGAAGTCTGTAACATTTCTGGTGTCTTTCCACCCTGACCCCAAGTCTAGTTTTTGAAGGGAAAGGCAGTAGGAAAGAAGTAGCCTGGAGATATGTAACAGGTGTTTCTTTGTTCTAACAGTGAAGCAAGCCCACTTTTCATATTTCCTTGTCTTACTAGGCTTCAAGAGCTATGGTAGGCACTTTATTAGGTAAATGGTTTAGTTGTCTCAAGAGTTATACTTTCTTTTTCATAAGATAATTTTAATTGCATTTTGAGGTAAAACTTTACTGAAAGCTTTATAGCTGACCAGGCACATTAAACTAAATACTTTTTCTTCATTACTAATTTTGTAATTTTGTTAAAGAAAGGAAGATTTTAGTTTTCTGAGTGACTTTTTCTCCTTATAAAATCCCATGCTGCGTATTGTCCTTGTTTCTATTATTCCATATAGGCTGTAGGTTTTCTTCCCACCCCATGGGGGTCTCACAATGGACTTGCCAAATTGTAATTAATATTGGCAAATTCTTTTGTTCTGACAAATAAAACTTATATGTTTCATTTTATCCCATTTTCTAGAGCTACCTATTTTAAGTTTAGCCTAAGTTTTCAAAAGTAATCTCCAGTCTTTTTGAATTCTTGGAGTGTATTTCTTTAGACCCTATAATATGCATAGTATAAAACCATTTAAATTCATTGTAATTTTTTTCTTAGAAATACTATTTCAAATAACCCTGCAGAGAAAAAAGTGAAAATGACTATTTATGTCAACTGAGTACCACCGTGAGAGTTGTTAAGGGGTTGAAAAATAGGAGCTATATTGGAAAGGTTAAGCAAAGGAACTTGGATTATTTAGCCAAGAGAAAGATCTAACAGTGTCCATAGTTCAAGAACAGCATAGAAAATGAATGCCTTGCTGTTCTCTACATCTAGATAAGACATAATCAGAGGAACTAAGTTTGAAGTGAAATGTGAAAATTATGAAACTTTCCAAGATACTCTGACCCTGAATTTCACCAAAAATCTACATTATCTTTAAAAAAGAATAAATATATAGGTTAAAGCTAAGAAGATACTTAGGCCTAAAAGATCTAATGAACAAAATAAACTGATGAACAAAATAGATCCAGAGACATGGAAGCAGGGAACAGACTGCTGAACCTCAGAGGGAAGGGGAAAGAGGGATAGAAAAAGATAAACCAAAGAACTTATATGCATATATGCATAACCAATAGACACCAACAATAGTGTGCTGAAGAGAGAGGGTGGGGTGGAGTGGGGAGGAGTGGGGTAAATGGGAGAAAATAGGGGGGACATCTGTAATACTTTCAACAATAAAGATAAATTGAATAAAGAAGACAAGCATCTTGACAATACCTACAACTAATGTATTGTTTAGGACCCTAAGAATCTTTATCAAGGATACAAAAACTTTCATTTATTCAGAGATATCAAATTCAGCATAAAGTGTAAAAGGTACCAATTAATTCACTTGGTTTGGTAAAAGTATTTAATTAATATTCATTTTTATTTTAAAATAACAGTCTCAAAAACCTAGGGAAACAAATAAACAAGGGGTGTGTGTGTGTGTGTGTGTGTGTGTGTTGTACCAACTATGCAAGGGACCTCTCAGAAGGTAGAACATTGATTATGTAGGTACAGAGATCCCCTTCTCTATGTGTTTCTTGTCTTCCTGAGACTACCTGTTTAACCCAGTGACTTCTGAAAATACTGGGCTAATAATTCCAATTTACACTCTAATTCCCATGTATTCTAGAGGGCTCCTTCAGTAGCCCCTCTTCCAAATGCAGAGCTGATGGCTTCATCATGATAATTATACACCAGAGCAAAGAATGCATTTTTTTTTAGTGTCCCTCAAATATATTTATCCCTTAAATATAATTCTGAAGCTGTGGAGTATTTATTAACATTTCCCCATTCAACCTCCATTTAAAAAAATGTTTCCAATCCAGTTATCTGTTTTGCATTTTAGGTACCTTATGGAACCTAGGACCTGTGTGTGTGTGAGGGCTTATTAATATGTGTGTGTATGTGTGTGTGTGTGTGTGTGTGTGTGTGTGTGTGTGTTCTGAGCTGTTCATTATAATTTTTTCTCTTTTTTTCCCTATTTTGCTTAATTTATCCATGCCCCCTATCTCCACCCACTCCCCCCCCCCCAGCTGTCAGCCTGCTCTGTATCTATAAGTCTGTCTCTATTTTGCTTATTAGTTCAGTTTGTTCATTAGATTCCCCATATGAGTAATCATTTGGTACTTGTGTTTTTCCGACTGGCTTATTTCACCTAGCATAATGTTCTCCAGGTCCATCCATGCTGTCACAAAGTGTAAAATTTTCTTCATTTTTGTGGCCAAGTAGTAATCCATCATAGCCAAGATTTGGAGGTAGCCCAAGTGTCCATCAGTAGATGAGTGGATAAAAAAGCTATGGTACATCTACTGATGGACACTTGGGCTACCTCCAAATCTTGGCTATGGTAAATAACCCAGCCATAAACATAGGGGTGCATATCTTCTTTTGAATTAGTGTTTCAGATTTCTTCATATAAATTCACAGAAGTGAAACTGCTGGTCATAGGCAGTTCTATTTTTAATTTTTTGAAGTAACTCAATAATGCATTCCACAGTGGTTTCACCAATCAGCATTCCCACCAACAGTGCACAAAGGTTCTTGTTTTTCCACTTCCTCACCAACACTTGTTGTTAGTGTCTATTCAAGTCCTTTGCCTATTTTCTAATTGGATTGTTTGTGGTTTTTTGGTGTTGATTATTATGTTACTTATAAATTTTGGATATCGACCCCTTATCAGATGTATTGTTGAATATGTTCTTGAATTCAGTGGGTTGTCTTTTCATATTGTTGATGGGTTTCTTCATTGTGCAAAAACTTTTTAGTTTGCTCTAGTCTCATTTGTTTATATTTTCTTTTGTTTTTCTTGCCTGAGGAGATGTATCAGAAAAAATATCGCTATGGGCAAAGTCTGAGATTTTACTGCTTAGGTTTTCTTCTAGAATTTTTGTGGTTTCAAGTCTAACATTTAAGTGTAATAAATTTTGAATTTATTCTTGTGTGTGGTGTAAGAAAGTGGCCTAGTTTCATTTTTTGCACGTATCTGTCCAGTTTTCCCAATACCATTTATTGAATAGACTATTGTAAACCTATTGTATGTTTTGGCCTCCTCTGTCAAATATTAACTAACTATAAAGTCATGGGTTTATTTCTGGGCTCTCTGTTTTTTTCCCTTGTCTGAGTTTTTCGTCAATACCATGTTGTTTTGATTACTATGATATTATAGTATATTTTGATATTAGGTAGCATGATTCTTCCATCTTTGTTCTTTGTTCTTTCTCAAGAGAGCCATTGCTATTCAGGGTCTTTTGTGGTTCTAGATAAATTTTTTGAAATGTTAATTCTAATTCTGTGAAATATGTCATTGGTATCTTGACAAGAATTGTGTTGTAGATTGCATTGGATACTATTTTAATGATGTTAATTCTTCCTATTCATGAGCATGGTATATGCTTCCACTTATTTGTATCTTCTTCAATTTCTTTCTTCTGTGTCTTGCAATTTTCTGAGTGCTGGTATTTTACATACATGGGTAAATTTATTCATGGTTATTTTACTTTTTTTGAAACAATTGTAAAAGATTGTTTTCCTAGATTTTCATTTTAATAGTTCATTATTGGTGTATAAAAATGCACTGATTTCTGGATATTTATTTTGTATACTGCTATTTTACTGAATTCATTGATCAGTCCAAGCATTTTTGGTGTGGAAGCTTTAGGGTTCTCTATATACAGTATCATGTCATCTGTAAATAATGACTGTTTTACTTCTATCTATCCAATTTGGATGCCCTTTATATCTTCTTCTTGTCTGATTACTGTGGCTAGGACTTCCAGTACTAAGTTGAATAAGAGTGTTAAAAACAGACATTCTTATCTTGTTCCTGATCCTAAGAAGGACACTTATAGTTTTTGCCCAATTAATACGAAGTTGGCTGTGGGTTTGTCATATATGGCCTTTATTACATTGAAGTATGTTCCCTCTATTCCTACTTTTATCATAAATGGGTGCTTGGTTTCATTAAATGCTTTTCCTGCATCTATTGATAAAAGCATATGTTTTTTATCTTTCATTTTGTTTATGTGGTGTATCACATTATTGATTTACAGATGTTTCACCAACCTTGCATCCCCCTTCCCACCAATATCTCACTTTATCATGGTGTATGATCTTTTTAACATATTGCTGGAATCAGTTTGCTTATATTTTATTGAGGCTTTAGCATCTATATTCTTCAGGGACATTGGCCTATAATATTCTTTCTTTGTATTGTCTTTATCTGATTTTAAAATTAGGATAATGCTGGCCTCATAAAATGAGGTTGGGAGTCTTCCATCCTCTTGAATTTTTTAAATAGTTTGAGAAGGACAGGTGTTAGTTCTTTTCTGAGTGTTTTTGAAAATTCACCTTTGAAGTCATTAGGTCCAGGGCTTTTGTTTATTTGGAGTTTGTTTGTTTATTTATTTATTTATTACTGCCTCAATTTCACTAGTTGTAATTTGTCTATTAACATTCTCTGATTCTTCCTGATTTAGTTTTGCAAGATTGTTTGTTTCTAGGAATTTATCTATTTCATCCAATTTGTCCAATTTGTTGGCACATAGTTAGTTATTCATAATATTTTCTTAAAATTCTTTGTATTTATTTGGTGTCAGTTGTTACTTCTCCTATCCCATTTCTGATATATTTGAGTTCTTACTCTTTTTTTCTTGATGAGTTCGGTTAAAAGTTTGTCAAATTTTTTAACCTTTCAAGTAATTCTTTGTTTCATTGATCTTTTTTTTTTTTTTAAGATTATATCTTGCTTATTTCTGCTCTGGTATTCATTATCCCCTTCTTTCTACTCACTTTGGACTTTGTTTTTCTTTTGCAAGTTGCTTTTAGTGTAAAGTTAGATTGTTTATTTAGCTTTTCCTTGTTTCTTGAGATAGGCCTATAATGTTATATATTTTCCTTTTAAAACTGCTTTCCTTGTGTCCCACAGATTTGAGGTTGTATTCTCATTTTCATATGTTTCAAGGTATCTTTTGGTTTCTTCTTTGACCTGATTGTCAACCCATTAATTATTTAGTAACATGTTATTACATAGCCTCTATGTATTTTTGTGTTTTTTAATTTTCTTTTTGTTACTGATTTCTAGTTTTGTAGCATTATAGTCAGAGAAGATGCTTGTTAGGATTTCTATCTTCTTAAAATTATTAAGACTTGTTTTGTGTCCTAACATGTGGTCTATCCTAGAAAATATTCCATGGGCACTTGAAAAGAATGTATATTCTGCTGCTTTGGGATAAAATTCTCTGAACATGTATCAATTTAATCCATTTGATATAGTGTGTCATTTAAGGCTGCAAACTTCTGTTTGATTTTCTGTCTGGAAGATACATCCATTAATGCAAATGGGGTGTTAATATCCCCTATTATGACTGTATTGCTGTCAATCTCTCCCTTTATGCCCATCAAAATTTGCTTTACATATTTAGTTACTCCTATGTTGGGTGCATAAATGTTTACAAGGGGTAAATCCTCTTGTTAGATTACTCCCCCTTTTTAAAATATATTTTATTGATTTGTTTTTTAGAGAGAGAGGAAGGGAGAGGGAGAAAGAGAGAGAAATATCAATGAGACAGAAACATTGATTGGCTGCCTCCTGCATGCTCCCCACTGGGGATCAAGCTTACAACCTGGGCATGTGTCCTGACCAGGAATCAAACCAGCGACCCCATGGTCTATGGGTCAATGCTCAACCCCTGAGCCACACCACTTGGGCAGATTGCTCCCTTTATCATTATGTAATGTCCTTCTTTGTCTCTTTCTATAATCTTGGTTTTAAAGTCTATTTTGTCAGATATAAGAATTGCTACTCAAGTTTTTTTTTTTTTTTCATTTGCATGAAATATCTTTTTCTATCTCTACATTTTTAGTCTATGTGTATCTTTTGTGCTGATACAGGTTTCTTGAAGACAACATATACATGGGTCTTGTTTTCTTATCAATTCAGCTACCTTATGTTTTTTTAAAAAATGTTTTCTTCTTTATTGATTTTATTTATTTATTTATTTTTTATTATTTTAATTAATTTAATTTTTTATTCTCACCCAAGAACATTTTTTTTTTTGCATTTATCTTCACATAGAATGGGAAGAAGAGAGGGAGGAAGAGAGAGAAAGAGAAACATCGACTTGAGAGAGACACATCAACTGGTTGCTACCTGCACGACCCCAACCGGGCCAGTAATGAACCACACTGAGGTACGCACCCTTAGCGGGAACCGAACCCGGGACTCTCTGGTCCACGGGCCAATCCTCTAACTGCTGAGCCAAACAGGCCAGGGTTTCTTTATTGATTTTAGAGAGAGAGGAAGGGAGAGGGAGAGAGAGATAGAAACATTGATGAGAGAGAACATCGATTGGCCTCCTCCTGCATGCCCCTGCACTGGGGATTGGTCCCACACCTGGGCATGTGCCCTGACCAGGAATCAAACTGGTGACCTCTTGGTGCATGGATCAATGCTCAACCACTGAGCCACACCGGCGGGGTTACTCTATGTCTTTTGACTGGACTTTTAATCCATTTATGTTTAAAGTGATTATTGATAGATATGTATTAATTGCAATTTTGTATTTTTAACTATGTTTCTATTTTCTCCTCTTCCTTCTCCTTCTTCTTCAAGCAAGCCCTTTAACATTTCTTGTAATACTCTTTTGGTGGTAATGAACTCCTTTAGCTTTTTCTTGTCTGGGGAGATTTTTATTTATTTATTTTTTTACATTTTCTTTTTACATTTTTTTTGGTATGTGCCCCTAGCGGGAACCGAACCCGGGACTCTCTGGTCCGCAGGTTGAGCTCCAACCGCTGAGCCAAACCGGCCAGGGCGAGATTTTTATTTTTTTCTTCAATTTTAAACGATGCCCTTGTGAGTAAATTAACCTTTGTTGTAGGTCTTTGCTTTTAATAACTTTGAATATTTTATGCCAGTCCCTCTGGCTAAATGGTTTATGTTGATAAATCAACTGAGTCTTATGGGATCTCCCTTGTAGCTGTCTTTCTCTTGCTGCCTGAAAGATACTTTTGTCTTGTCTTTAACCTTTACCATTTTAATTATGATGTGTCTTTGTGTGGGACTTTTTGGTTCTATCTTGTTTAGGCCTCTCTTCACTTCCTGGGCTTGTGTGCCTTTTTCTTTTCTTTCTTTTTTTTTTTTAATTAATTTATTTTTGTTACAGATGTTTCTCCCCACACCAGGCACCCTCTTCCCGATACTGCCCCCCCCCCCAGGGTATTGTTGTCTATGTCTATTGGTTATGCATTTGTGCATGTAAGTTCTTTGATTTATCTCATCACTCCACCCTGCTCTCCTCTTCTCAGGTTTGACAGTCTGAACCGTACTCCTTTCTATGTCTCTTGGTCTATTTTGTTCATCAGCTTATTTTGTTTATTATATTCCACAAATAAGTGTGAGCATGTGGTATTTGTCTTTCTCTGATTGGCTTGTTTTGCTTACCATAATACTCTCCAGGTCCCTCCATGTCATCTCAAAGGAAAAAAGGTCTTTCTTTCTTACAGTTGCATAGTGTTCCATTGTGTGTATGTACCACAGCTTTTTTATCCATTCATCCACTGATGGACACTTGGGCTGTTTCCAGATCTTAACTATTATAAATAGCGCTGCTATGAGCATAAGGGTGCATATATTCTTTGTGGTTGCTGTTTCAGGCTTCTTAGGGTATATTCCTAGAAGTGGGATCACTGGGTCAAATGACAGTTCAACTTTTAATTTTTTGAGGAAACTCTATATTGTTTTCCATAGTGGCTGCACCAGTCTGTATTCCCATCAGCAATGTACTAGACTCCCCTTTTCTCCACACCTTCGCCAGCACTTGTTATTTGATGATTTGTTGATAGCAGCCATTCTGGCCGGTGTGAGGTGATACCTCATAGACATTTTAATTTGCATCTCACTGATGATTAGTGACTTTGAGCATTGTTTTTCATATGTCTCTTGGCCATTTGTATGTCCTGTTTGGAGAAGTGTCTATTCAGGTTCTCTGTGCATTTCGTAATTGGACTCTTTTTTCTTTTTTTAAGTTGTATAAGTTCTTTCTTTGCTTTGGAAATTAACCCCTTATCTTATGTATCATTGGCAATTATGTTCTCCCATACAATGTGTTCCCTTTTCATTGTGGTGCTTGTTTCTTCTTCTATGCAGAAGATTTTAGTTTGATATTGCCCCATTTATTAATTTTTTCCTTTGTTTCTCCTGCCCCAGGCAATGTATCAGTGAAAATTCTGCTATGTTTGAGGTCTGAGATTTTACTGTCTACACTTTCTTCTAGGATTTTAATGGTTTCACAGGTGACATTTAAGTCTTTTTTTCCATTTTGAATTTAATCTTGTGTATAGTGTAAATTGGTGGTCTAGTTTTATTTATTTATTTTGTGCATGTAGCTGTCCAATTTTCTCAACGCCATTTATTAATGAGACTGTCTTTATTGCATTGTATGCTCTTGCCATTTTTGTCAAATATTAGTTGTGCATAATGTCTTGGGTTGATTTCTGGGTTCTCTGTTCTGTTCTATTGATCTATATGCCTGTTCTTGTGCCAATACCATGCTGTTTTACTTATAATGGCTTTGTAGTATAAACTGATATTCCGAATTGTGAGCTCTTCCACTTTGTTCTTCTTTTTCAAGATTGTTGTCATTATTCTGGTTTTGTTGTTGTTCCATAAAAACTTTTAGAGTATTTGCGGTAAATCTTTGACATATGTCATTTGCATTTTACTGGGATTGCATTGAATATATAGATTGATTTGGGTATATGGACATTTCAATGATGTTAATTCTTCTAATCCATGAACATGGAATATACTTCCACTTTTTAATATCTTCCTCTATTTCTTTTCTCAGTATCCTGTAGTTTTTTTGGAAAAGGTCTTTTCCTCCTTGGTTAAGTTTATTCCTAGGTATCTTAATTTTTTGTTGCTATGGTGAATGAAATTGCATTTTTAGTTTTTCTTTCTGTTTGTTCATTATTGGTATATAAAAATGCAAACTATTTTTGATTGTTGATTTTTGTATCCTGCTACTTTGCCTAATTAATTTATTAAATCTTGTAGTTTTTAGGTGGAGTCTTTAGGGTGTTCAATGTACAATATCATATCATCAGTTTCACTTCCTCCTTTTCAATTTGTATGCCTTTTATTTTTTCTTCTTGTCTGATTGCTGTGGCTATGACTTCCACTACTATGTTGAATGAGAGTGTGAAAGCAGACATCCCTGTCTTGTTCCTGTTCTTAAGGGAAATGGTTTTAGTTTTTGCCCATTGAGTATGATGTTGGCTGTAGGTTTGTCCTATACGGCCTTTATTATGTTGAGGTATAATCTTTCTATTCTCACTTTGCTGAGAGTTTTTATCAAAAATGAGTGCTGGATTTTGTCAAATGCTTTTTTTTTTTTTTTTTTTTTTTTAACATTTATTGATGTGATCATATGGTTTTTATCTTTCATTTTGTTTATGTGGTTTATCACATTTATTGATTTGCGAATATTATACCAGCCTTACATTCCTGGGATAAAGCCCACTTGGTCATGATGTATAATTTTTAAAAATATATTGATGGATCTGATTTGTTAAAATTTTGTTGAGAATTTGGCATCCATGCTCATCAGGGGAATGGGTCTGTAATTTTCTATTTTGTTGTTTCTCTATCAGGTTTTGGGATTAGGATGTACTGGCTTCATAAAAAGAGCTTGGAAGTCTTCCTTCCTCTTGATTTTTTTGCAATAGTTTGAGGTGAATAGGTATTAGTTCTCTGAATGTTGATAAAACTCCTCTGTAACTCCATCTAGACCAGGGCTTTTGTTTCATGGGAGTTTATTGATTACTGCTTCTATCTCCTTAGTTGTTATTGGTCTGTTCAAGTTGTCTGAGACTTCCCAGTTGAGTTTTGGAAGACTGCATGATTCTAGGAATCTATCCAGTTTGCTTAGGTTGTTGGCATATAATTGTTCATAGGATTTTCTTATAATCTTTTGTATTTCTGTGGTGTCAGTTGTTATCTTATCGCTACTATTTCTGAATTTATTAATTTGAGTACTCTCTGTTTCTTGGTGAGCCTGGTTAAAGATTGATCAATCTTGTTTATCTTTAAAAAAAAAAAAAAAAAAAAAAAAAAAAAACAGCCCTTGGTTTCATTGATCTTTTGTATTTTTTTTTTTTTTTTTTTTAGTGTTTATTTCTATATCCTCTTGTTGGATTGAGGCTTTTAATACAGTGACCTTCTTTGTATCTTATTATGGCTCTTGTTTTGATGTCTAACATCTATCTTGTCAGATATGAGTATTGCTACACCAGCTTTTTTTTTTTTTTTCTTTTCCATTTGCCTGGAAAATTTTTTTCCACCCCTTCACTTTCATCTTGTGTGTCTTTTTTTCTGAAGTGGGTTTCTTCTAGACAGCATATATATGGGTCACGCTTTCTTATCCAATCAGCTACACTATGTCTTTTGATTGGAGCATTTATGTTATTTACATTTAAAGTAATTATTAATAGGTAATTATTTGTTACCATTTTTATTCTTTATTCCTGTGTTCTTCGCTCACTCTCTATATTTTCTTCTTACAACAGTCCCTTTAGTATTTCTTGCACTGCTGGTTTGGTGGTAATAAATTCCTTTAGCCTTTTATTGTCTGTGAAGCTCTTTATTTCACCTTCAATTTTGAATGATGGCCTTGCTGGATAAAGTATTCTTGAATTCAGACCCTTTCTTTTCATTACTTTGTATACTTCATGCCCTGCAGTGTTTCTATTAAGAAATCAGCCGACAGTCTAATGGGAGCTCCCTTGTAGGTAACTTTCTGTCTCTTTCTTGCTGCCTTTAAGATTCTTTCTTTGTCTTTAACATTTGCCATTTTAATTATGATGTGTCTAGGTCTAGGTCTTTTTGGGTTCATCTTGATTTGGACTCTCTGTGTTTCCTGGACTTGTGTGACTTTTTCCTTCACCAGATTGGGGAAGTTTCCTGTCATTATATCTTTAAACAGCTTCTCTATTCCTTTCTGCAATTCTTCTCCTTTTGGTACCATTATAATATTTGTATTGTTACATATTATGTTTTCCCCAAACTCCCTTATATTCCCTGCTTTTTAATTTTTTTCTCATTTGCTGCTCTATTTGGGTATTTGTTTGTTTTTCTCTACCTTGTCTTCTAATTCATTGATTCTGTCTTTAGCTTCTTCTAATCTACTATTGAATCCTTTGAAAGGTATTTTTTATATCAGCTATTTTATTCTTCATTTCAGTTGATTTTTATTTATAGCTTCTCCCTCTCTTTATGCTGCTGTAGTTCTCACTGAGCTCTTTATAATTCTCATTAAGTTGCTTGCAATTATCACTAAGTTGTTTGAGCACCCTTAAAGCCATTGCTTTTCATTCTTCTTTTTTTTTTTAATACTCACCCGAGGACACTTTTCCATTTTTTGTTCAGATAGAGTGAGAGGGAGAGAGAGGAAGAGAGAGAGAAACATCAACGTGAAAGGGACACATCGAGTGGCTACCTCCTGCACAACCAACCAGGGCTGGGGACAAATTGCAACTGGGTCTCTCTGGACCGCAGGCCGATGCTCTAACTGCTGAGCCAAACTGGACAAACCGGCCAGGACACTTTTCATTCTTTTTCTGACAGACTACTTGCCTCCATTTGATTATTTTATTTTCTGGTGATTCCTACTTTTCTTTCATTTGTGGGTTGTTTCCTTTTCTCACCATTTTAGCAGTCTGGTAGTTCCAGGCCAAGTGAGGCATGCTGGGCTTTGTAGGCTGGTCAGTGTGCATCAGATAAGACTGGTATGCCTCCCAGTCTTAGCCATCTTGTTGGACCTAATGGAGTAGTCTTCTTGATTTTCTGAGCTGGGTACTTTAGGAATGACTCTTGTGTTCAGTTATGTGGGTTGTCCTGTTGGATTTGTATCCTGATTGCTATTGTCCAATTTTGGGAGGGCTCAATCTTCAGGTTTGTTAAGTATGAGTCTCAATCCCAACCCCATGGAACCTGTTGTGCCAACCATTATATAGGTGTTGACAGAACAAAACAAAGCAACCAGACCAAATAAAAAGGAAACCCCTCAACAATATCAACCTCAACAATAATAGAAGCAACTGCCTCAACAAAAAAGATTAAAAGACTCACAGACCAACGAAAACATACTCACACACACACAGAGAATACTAGGTGGTGCAAGACCAAAAGAGGAAAACATTTAAAAAAGAAAGTAAAAAATCTAAAATAAATAAAAGTAAAGACGGCAATGCACAACCACAGGTTAGATAGAGCTTTGGAATAAGAAAGATGAGACTGTGATGTCTAAGTATTTGCTTTTTTGGATATAATTATATTAAATGGAGTCAAAGCACATTTAAAAACAGACTAAGTAAAAAAAGAACCTAAAAACAAACAAATAAACATCAACTTCAACAATGATAATAGCTCTACTCTCAACAATGTGATTAAAAGACAAACAACCTGAAAGCACACATACTCACACACACAGAGAACAATACTAGAGAGCATGAGACTGGAGGAATTAAAAGGAAGAGAAAGAAAAATGTATATGACACTAAAGCAGGCAAGGAAATAGACCAACCCAAAGAGCACCTTGCACAAATATTAGTTTCAACAATGATAGAAGCACACTCCTGAAACAGAAACTTAAAAGACAAACAACCAGAAAACACACATTCACACACATACATAAAAATAATACTAGAAGGCATGTGACCAAGAGAGTTAGGAAAGGGGAAAATGCAAACAAAAAAAAAAGAATATAAAAGCATTGGAAGTAGAAATCAGAAATAAGGTAAGTATAACAAATAAAAGGTAGAAAATAATGACTGAAATAATAAGAAGAATTTTAAAAAGTAGTAATGCTACATTGAATAAAATATACAACAGGAAATTAGAAAATGGGGAAAGAAAAAAGAGGAAAAAATTAAATTAAAAATTAAAAAAAGACGCACACTAAAACAATCACAACTACCACCACCACAACAAAACCTTCAATCTGCTCTTTCTGGAGCTCACTGGATTTTGCTCTGATGTGGTTGGATCTGGCCCCTTGGGTATGGATCCCTGTCCTCTTGGGCAGTTCTCTGGTGTAGACTAGTGTGAATCCTGTCCCTGCCTGGTCCTTGGCCTCCTGGCTGAAGTCCTGAAGGCTGTGGTCCCAAGGTGGTCCTGTAGGCTGGGCTTCCCTAGCCCAGTGGCTGGTTGCCTTCAGGGCTAGCCATTTGTATATATTTGTTCTGGGCTGCTTTCCCTTCCCTCCGAGAACTGGACTCTGCAGTGTATCAGGTCCAGTCATGGTGGTTTATTCAGATTTATGTTAGGGGTGGTACCTGTAGTTTACAGGAGGGCAGGCAGTCTCTTCCTTTTCTTTCAGTGCCTCAGTTCTACCTGGTTGCTGCCATCCCCCAGTCACCACCCTAAGCAGGGGAGAGTAGGAAAAAAAATGGGTAAGAGAATAAAATAATAATAATTTTAAAAATGCCCTACTTGGCTTTTTATTCCTTCAGCATGGCCACCTTGGGCTGGGTGGGGCTTCTGCCCAGGCTCCCTCCTGGCCAGGCATCTGAATCCCCAGTACAGTCAGTACAGTCAGGCCCTGCTGCTGTGGTGCAGATTTCTAGTTCAGGGCTGGTCCTCTTCCCTGGAGATGGGGAGCAACATGCCTCTTTCCCTGTGCACTACTTGTACTACATGGGCTCCCCTTTCCTTCTACATTGCTCTCCTTTGGGGATCTCTGTTGGGACTGAGTTCCTCCTCTCTTAGGGGGCAGGAGATGTGCCTCTGCACCTTCCCTCCGGCTTCCAATCCACGCTGCACAGCTGCACGAGTTCACTCACCTACTTCAAGGTCTCCTCCTTTCTTCTTTCCATGCTGCTTGCTCACAGTATTTCTGGACAGCTATTTTCAGGTGTTTTTTCAGGAAGAATCGCCAGTGGTGTTTAGTATGTTCACAGATATGCACAACTGTTCACCATAATCTACTTTTAGAATATTCTATTAGCTCCAAAAGAAACCCAATAACTACCCTGTTTTCTATGTATTTGAAAGAAGGAGTTTTCATAAAGTACTTAGTTTAATGCCAAATAATTATATTTTTATGGAAGTATCTATTTAAAAAAAAAAAAGCACTGTTTTTCAAGTTGGCAATGTAAACTTGGAAAGAAATATAATTAAGCAAATATCTGAATTTATAACTTTGTATCCTCACATCTATCACAAATTGGGAGTAAAACTAACTTAACTGCCACAGATTAGATAGAGCTTTGGAATAAAAAAGATGAGACTGTGATGTTTAAGTATTTGCTTTTTTAGATATAATTATATTAAATGGAGTCAAAGCACATTTAAAATAAAATTCAGATAAGAGGATGAATGACCTGTTCTATTTTTTCTAAGTATTTCCACAAGAAGAATTGTGAAGTAAAAGAAGGTTCCTTTTGGCTTTCCTCTTTCATTCCATATTAGGATACAACTACTATAACACATGCATCCAGAAACCTAGTGACTCAGATAGAATAGTCCAGAGATGGTGGGTAGTCCAAGGGCTAGATGGTGTCATCCAGGACCCCACATGTCTTCTATCATGGTGCTACACCATTGCTTAGGAGATATCATCAAAGCTGGTTGTTATTGACCAAATTGTTTCTCTCCAAAAATTCATATATTGAAGCCCTGACCCCCAAAGTAATAGTATTTGAAGGTAGGCCCAACAAGGAGGTAACAAAAGTTAAATGAGGTCATAAGAAGGAGGCCTAATCCCATAGGACTAGTGTCTTTATGAGAATAGGAAGAGACACCAGAGATCTCTTTCTCTCCATGTATGCGGAGGAAGGGTCAGATAAAGACACATTAAGAAGGCAGCCATATTCAAGCCAGGAAATGATACCTCACCAGAAATCAAACCTGACAGGCCCCTCGATCTTAGACTTCTAGACTCCAGAACTATGAGAAAATAAATGTCTGTTGTTTAAGCCACCCAATCTGTGGTATTTTGCCATGGCAGCCTGAGCACAGTAATACCCTGGATTCTCAGCACCATGTCATCATTCTTGTACAGAGGAAGGAGAACAAAGACATAGAGAAAAATAATCAGCTTTCTTTTAAGGTTATTATAAAAAATAGCAAATATTATCTGTTTTCTTCTGACTGTCCAGAAGTTAGATACATGAAATACCTAACGATAAGAAAGGCAGGAACATATCTAGTGGGTTGGAATGTTCCCTACTAAAAGTCAGTGTGTGTGTGTGTGTGTGTGTGTGTGTGTGTGTGTGTGTGTGTGTGTGATGACAAGGTACCGAAAAAGGTGGAGGGTAACGTGTATACTGGGGAATTAATAGTCTCTGAAACAAGTGATCTTTGTCTTAATTTTAGCATCTCCTTCTAGGTGCCTCTTTGTTACTCAACAGCTTCCCAACAAATGACTGAAGATGTGGTCTGTTCACAGTATCATATACTCTGAACTTGGATATTTGATGCAGCTCTTTAAATTTTTTTACCATTCTGTTTTTTCCTCAGCTCTATATTATTGGTCTTACTATTTTAATATAATGGGTGGTAAATTAGTGGCTACTGAGTGATTAACGCTCCCAAATAACTTATTTTTTTTAAGAGAAACTTTTAAGAATTACTACACCTTAACCTAAATTGGTAAAATTCTACATATAAAATATTCAAATTCTTATGCAGATAAATAAGCAGTCTGGGGCCAGTTCTCTTTTGAGACTCTTGAGATATTGGAATAAATAATTGCTAGTCCTTAGGATTTACTCTTTAAAGATAAAGCAATGAATATCATTATCTTGAAGTCTTTTAACACATTTTCTCTTCCTCCCATTTATTCTTTTGAGAAGGTTTTTTTCTTGCACACTTGTATTTATCTCACATTCAGAAAGACTGTGTAATATCAACAGATGGTCTAGAGATAGTAAAGAATTGCATGCTTTACAGAGAGGTCTACAGGAACCCAGCTATATTATTGCCTGCCTGGGATATCTTCCTTGAGTCAAGAAAAATATTCTGGCAGTGTACTTACTATACAGAGATGCTAGGAATACATAGTGCCATGAATAATACACACCAGGACCTTATCCTCATGGTGCTTAGAGATTTGTGAGCCTATAATAATTGGATAATTTGTTTCTCTGTCTACATGTAGAATTCGATCTGCCTCTAGCAAGTTGTTCTGTTAAGAGAAGAAAGAGGGACAAGAACTCAGAGTATTACAATGAATATAAGTGCTTACTCTTTCCCTGTCTATATCCCTTCCCTTTAATGGCTGCTTTCTACATACTCTCAGTGACTGTACCAGGGTTCAAGGGACCCACATTTGGACAGCTGATTCACTTGCAACAACGGCCTGGTCTCAGATGCCTTGTGACTGTGGTCCATGCTTTGTGACTCTTTTGTAGTTATTGAATACCTAGTAGACAAGTAAAACCATGTAGTGCATAGCAGATGTGAATTGGTTCTTCAGAATTAATAATCTTTAGTTAAAAGCATAACACTCTCTAGGTTTATGTCTCAGAACCACATAACACATAAAGTATTTGAATAACGAAATTCAGCTGGTACTTTCTGTCTATAATGGTTCTTCTTAGACAGAAGCCAAATGGAGTAAAGTTGTACCAAATTTGATCATGTACCAGGAGGTATTTATCATTAAACTTTAGTAGGTAAAATTAAGCTTACAAATTTTTAGTAGGAGAGCCAAAATTAATTTAATTTTATGGAGGTCAAGGGACAATTGTAGCATGTGTGTGAGTGAGGGTCTCAAAATGGGGCTGGACTTCTCTGTCATCAAGTGTGTCATCAGTGATGATGTTCAAGCTACCTAATCCAGGGAGATGAGGGACACGAGAGTATTCCACGGGAAGGAGTTGGTGAAGGCACAGAGCAACTGGGCTATACCTACACTCTAATAGTCTATTTCTATGACAACAATAGCCTAGTCAAGGAGCCAGTAAACTTTTTTCTGTAAATGGTCAGATAGTAAATATCTTAAGCTTGTGTGTCATGAGGTCCCTGTTGAAACTATTCACTTTTGCCTTTGCAGTGAGAAACAGAGACGAAACATAAATGAATAAATAAATGAGTGAACGTGGATGTGTATCAATAAAACTTTATATATAGACATGGGAATTTGAATTTTATGTAATTTTAGTATATTATGAAACATTATTCTTCCTTTGATTTTTTCCAACCATTTACAAATGTAAAAACTATCTTTTTCTCACAGGGCAAAGCCAACATTTGATCTAATTTATTTTTCATTCATCAAGTAATTTTGGGGTGACTTCAATGTGCCAAACACTTCTCAGTGCTGGGAACCCCACAGTGAACAAACAGAAAATAACTCTCTGCCCTTACAGAGCTTACAGTCTGGATCTGTCTGCTGTCAATGTTTATCATTCAGAAAAGTCATTATAGTGATATGGGTGCAAGTGCACCACCCTGTTACAAAATTTCACATTCACATACTCACAGAGCCATAAGTAAATGAAGTTAGCATTCAGCAAGTTCTATCACAAGCATGCTCTCTGTACATACTCGTATTATAATCCTTCCTGAGTTATATTACATCTCATTTATTCCTCATCCCTAGCACAGTGTCTGTCACAAAAGAAGCATTCAGTACCACATTTAATTAAATATAAGATGCAATTAGCATTAATCTGTCTACTAAGGAAAACAAAATGTTGCTAATTAACTCTCAGATGGTCAGCATTGTGCAAGGCACCCAATTTAGAAATGTTAAAATGTGAAAGAAGTAAGACTTAGACCCCATTCATTCTGAAAATGTATAATAATAATTTATAATGAGGCATAGAAATAATCCAGATTATAACTAAGGCCTGTGTGAATAATGTTACCTGACAGTGTGCTGTGCTGCATCCCCGGGACTTTGCTGCATGTGTGTGCTGGAGGTACTCCCTCCCTCACCAAAGGTCTTACTTGCTTTCCTAAAGATTCCACGGCCGCCTGGCATGCAGCCTTTCCTCCCTCTTGCCAGTCTGGTGGTGAGTGGTGCAGAAACATTTTAATTAATGGTGAACTTCTCAAAGTTGAAGTGCAAACAATTACAGCTCAATTTTACTCTAGGCTTCATTTTCATCATTTCCATTCTCTCCTCCCTTCCCATTAGATGACACTGTTTCACAGTCTGTAAAGCTGGCTAATGGCTCTGAAAAAGAGACAACATTGTTTCTCTCTCCTGCAATGAATAGCTTTAGAGAGACAAAGACAAAAACTCTCAGGCTAAACATCTCTAGAGCAGTCCTTCCAAAGGGTAGACACCTCATTCTTCTCTAGCTGGAGAATTATTTTCCTTTTTTCAGTAAAGAGCATATCTTTCCCATAACAACTATTTGCACACAAGACTCAAAGAAAGTTCATAGCACACATCACAAGTACATCTGATATGTAAGTGAGGTGATCTGTAGCACTGCTAATTAGACCTAAATTCTTGATTTACTATTTATAAAACAAAACTGATTATTACTTCATCAACAACATTTAAAGCATCATTAAGAGAGGTTTGCTCCAGCAGCCTCAGGTTAAATTTTTTAACAAGCACTTTAGTTGCTAATCTGTGTTATTGCCAACATATGTAAACTTCCTAATGCTAATTGCATTCAGCTGTGAATCAAACAATGTCTAATTCTCTTCAGGATTAATTATGCACATGTGCTGCCTGCATTCCTAAACACGGTTCTCATAAATAATAAGAGATATATCTAAGCAGATGGGATTTTTCCAACGAAATGATCTGTTTATCATGAATAAAACAAATGACATGTACTAGACTTTAAATGCGGAGTCATTGTAACTTCAGATATTTTTAGTCTTAATAATTATCCCAGCAATTGTTTGTGTGAATACATTTTTGAACAATTGAGCAACAAACCATGTGTGCTATATTTATCTTTTACAACATTAAAAAATATTTTTGAACTGAGAATCTGGAACAGTGTAGTTTATTTCATGCACCAACTGGATTAAGACTGTACGTATTCAAATTCCACAATAGCTAGGGAGTTATTTTAAGTGGACTTTGTAATTTAGCTAATAAGGTGGATGGTCTTCTAACTTTATGAAGCAGAATATGTCCGTTGGTATGTTTCCTAGTATTGCCAGTTTAGAATTATTCAATAATTTCATTTCATTCTTTGTTCCTGCAACAAAGATAAATATTTTTAAAACAGAAAATGTACTTGGGTAAAGCAAAAGAAACACTGTAAAATGTATAACATGTATAACATTGTTAGTTAATATATTCGATTTCTACAGAATTTTGTTCATTTGAATAATGTTCCTGTAGTACATACATAGTGTTATGAACCTCAGTTGAACTGGGATACCAAGGCATCCCACATAAAATTAGAATATTTTTCTTTATGAAGGGAGATCAATAATAGCTTCTTATAAGAATGGTTGAAAGGACAGAGATGTGAGGTGAGGTGTATAACCCCAAGTATATCAGAGTTCAAACAAGTAGTCTCTTCCCACAAATAATGACAGACCAGAAAGAGATCTAGAATTGTCCTATGCAAAATTGAAATCATTGGCCATTTGTGGCTATTGACTATTTCAAAAGTGACTATTCTGGATTGAGATGGATTTAAAAGAGTAAACACCAAAAAAAGTAAAATATCTCATTAATAACTTGTATATTGAAAGATGAATTTATATATATTGGATTAAATAAAATGTTATGAAAATTAATTTCATCTGTTTAATTATTGTGGTATCTAGAAAATTTAAAACTGCTACGTAGCTCACATAATTATATTAGACAAAACTGATTTAGAAGGTTCTGAATCATCCAGTAGATCTAGAGTAGGGCACAGAAAAATGTCTGTTTTAAAGTTCCTTTGAAAAATCTAATGTATGTCTGGTTGAATACCACTGCTCTAGAAGCTGAGGAGGGGTGATATGCAGAAAGTCATGGCTTTACAATTGAAGAGTGGGGCTGTACAGATCAAATCAGAAAAATATTCTGAGATTCAGAGAGATTAAGCAACTTGTCTAAGGCCACTCAGCTAGTAAGTACTAGAGCCAGAGTTGGTATTCTGTGACTCCAACTCCAAAGTTTGTGTTCTTTCCTCTATTTAATACTGCCATCTGGAAACATAGATGGAGAAAGGGTGACTGACATCAGAGCAGGACCAAGGACACAAAGTGTAATTGCATTCAAATAAAGAGTTTCTGGAAAAGGAAATTAATATTTGAGTACTCTCTATTTCATAGATTTGGTGCTAGATGCTTTCACATCTATTACCTTTATTCAATTTTAACTTAGCTCAGCGCAATACACTTTGTTATGGCATGTAGGGTTGGGGGTTTGAACAAAATGTAACCTTGAGGTATGCATTCTCAAGGCCTGGCTAGCTAAGGACACAGTGTGTGTGAGAAGGAACAGGGTTGGAAAACTGCCCAAGGGAGTGAATGTGCAGCAGGAACAGTAAGAAAACTGGGTCAGCAGAGATGCTATCTCAAGGACATGATTACCTAAAACACAGTGTAACCTAGGGAACTGCTAAGAAAATAAATCGGGCTGCATCCAGAGATCTGGAGCATTTGCTCCCTTGTGATGCTCCCCCTCATTCCAAGCCTTGTCTGCTTGTAGTTCATTGTATTGCAACGACCCCTGGCAGTCTGAGAGTCAGCAATGGCAAGTCACAGAAAAAAGTTCTTGAGATATCTATTTATCAAATATTTCACTCATTTGCTATTACTCTTTTTTTCTTCCTAAATTTAATACTAATGTCACTGTCTTCTACTCTCCTCTCTATTCTTTTTCTCCCATAGTGACCAACATTTATCTATCTTGCTCATGATCGTTTGTACTGGATTTTGCTAGGTAGCTAAGCTATTCGATAAATTATTTAAACTACACCTCTAAAGATAATGTAAGTGTACATAAACTTAGATTACAAAATTATCTGAGCTTAAATCTTGTCTCTACTATGTGTGGATGAAAAGGGGCCACATGCTAATCTGACAAGCTCAGGTAAGGCTTGCATGGGGGCCTTACAAACCTCAAAGACCTAGAGTAACTACAAAGGATGGTCTGAAATTAAAACTGTTAAACTAAAAGCAGTTTATGGCAGGTAGTCATGTCCTAGGCCAGCATCTTCCCTGACAAAGGTCAATCTTTACCTTAACTGAGCCTGCCTATTGTCTTCTTGCATCTATGATAATATATCTTTGGAATGTCAAAGTAAGTGTCCTCTTTCCAGACCTCTCAAAGCACAGGTACCACTCTGAGGAGGCCACAAATCCTCTCATTGTTATTCAGTTAATTGTTGGCTGTTAACTATCTTTCAAGCACCTATGTAAAAGATGTATATGTTTATCATTTTACTTTTCATCCAATCCCAGATGTTAACCCACTTTGTTTTCTCCCACCTCCCTAATCTATCACCAGTGGATTTCGTGTAACTCAGTTGTGTTTTCTCTTTTGATTGTAATGTATAAAATAAGGTGCAAAACTTCCATTCTCCGTTGAGGTTTTGCTTCCCAACAATTGTCGACAGTTTTGGCTGAAATACACTCACAAAAATCTTCACAGGTTTGGATGTTTCTTACATTGACATGCTTAATAACAAATGTGAACTTAAAAATTATTTAACCTCTCTGTGAAATTTATTTTAGTCACCTCTAAAATAGAAAAAAACAAACAAAAAAAAACAATATCTCCTTTACAGGGTATTGTGAGGATGTATACAGATCTTCACAGTTTCTAGGCCTAGCTAGTACAAAAATACTAAGCTAATGTTAATTCTTTTCACTTTTTCTTTTCCCTCTCGCACATATCAATCACTTTCAAGCATTCACAGGCAGAGCCTTTACAAATAGGGGCTATATGGAACTTTCAGTGGAAGACAGAATGAGCAGGGAGCGACTTTTATGGTCCTCTCAATCGCACTAAAGTTGATTATTTCCTACGTGGCCTGTACAAAATCTTCCTTATCCTGAACTATGCAGTTCATAGCTTAATTATAGTACGTGCACTGTTAAAAAGCAAAACTCTGTAATTATATCAGTAAAATAATGTAACCCTGCCATAGTTTTCACAAGAACACTTAACATTACCTATGTGATGTGGTAATAAATTAAAACATTAGATCAAATGTTAATTTCAGCTGCCAAATCTACTAACTTAGGTCATTTGACATTGTGTCAATAATTATTTCAAACTTACAATTATATATTTTTGGCTATGCAGTCAGCCACAGCCCTTCCTGAAGGTTTTATGAAGATATCCTAGGGTTCTGAAGATCAGTGTCCCATATTGCTGGTTAGGAGGCAGTAATATGAATGTGGTTAATGGTAGAAATAGAATGTAGAGGAGTGTTCTTTGGTACAAATCCCTTTGTCTTAAACTTTTCACTGGGGAATATTTTCATTGCTTCAATTTTCTTAATCTGCACTGCGCTGGGGCTCTTACCTCTCACCTCTATCCTCCAGACGATGTGCAAGCTCCCTATTCTCATTCAGAACTTGACTCATCTAGATTAACTGGAAACACACTATTCAGATCCTTTAAGTATCTAAAAAGTTTTTTTCTCTTTCAATAAAACTTTAAAACTGAGAGTTCAATCAGATATCCACTAAAAAAAAAACAATAAAAAAATTCTAAAAACAAAGCAAAAATGAAACAAAACAAAACAAATACAAATTTGAATTTTGTCCTGCCAATGACTTACTTTGACTGCTGATACTTTAACTACAATTATAATTTATGTCAAAAAATGGAGGCATTTATGATACTGAGACATAAAAAAGTGCGAGTATATTCAATAGCTTCATGTTTCAAGTCATGGAAGTAGATATTTCAGTCTTTTATCAGGTTAAAACTAAAATTGTTATTGAATTTCACCTTGCCTCAGTCTCCTCATTTGTAAAGTGGAGACAAAACTAGTAAATATCTCATAAAGTAATTTGGAGGTTTAAATAAAATAATACTTGTAAAATGCTTAGAACAGTGCCTGGCAATACATGCTTAATAATTGTTTTCTTCTATTATTATCATTAATAACTTACAAATTCAACCAACTCAAACTTTTGACCTTAATATAATTGCCTTATAAATCATGGATTTGCATTAATAATCTAAGTAAGTAATCTATATGAATTTTTTAAAATCTAGTTGTCAAAATTGAAAAGCATCCAAAATACAAAAAGGAAGAAAATGAATAAAACACCAGATTAATGAAAAAAATTATGCTATTGGAGACTCTGGTGGCTGCACAATATATCTGTCCTGGGCATTGAGCCCAAGGGCATTTTTATGTTTTTATTTCTTCACATTCTCTGGGCTCATGCCCACATGTAAATGCAAGCCTCAGTCCATTCTCCTCCGCATTAATGTCTTTCCAGGCATGATAAGGGTATTTCTGCTGTTCCCTAGGTTTTAATAATTGCCAAAAGATGCATTAAATGATAATATTGATTGTGAAGTACTGTAAGTTACTGTATTCTCTTTTCAAGAATTAATTTCATATCCTTCCAAAAACAATTTTAACTGCTTGGCACAGAACATATGGTACTTAATATTTTACTGACATTTAAACAAGTCTATATTTGCTAGCTTCATTAAATAGCTTTACTAAATATCATTTAATTTTTAAAACATTTGTTTGGCAACGAACATGCTATCTTATGTAATGCGAAGGGTACATGGGTAGTAGACTGCAGTCCAAACATATTAGCTTACTAATGGATGTTAGAGAAATTTCTTCTCTTTGGTATGAGAATTTTAAGTCTGGGATTTAAAGTAAAAATAAACTTAGTTGAATAAACAAACTAATTTCTATATGGTCTATTTGAAATATAAAAAGAAAAAACAAATAAAATTGTCTCTACCCCTTTAGCTTTAACTATTAAAAATATTTTCCACTTGCTTATATATATTACTAAATTCTTATGTGTGAGGTTTCAGCTTAATAATAACAAGGCTAAAATGAACAATCCATTCACAAAAACAATGTTGACTTTAAAAAAAATCATCAGTCTCAAGACATCATATAAATATGTTTTGTTTTATTTCCATTAATAGATTATACCCTAGGATTTCTAAAGTTTCTTCTAGTTTAGAATTATGATTCTTGTTCATTCTGAAATATTGAATTTGGCTATACATTTATTTTGGTCAGTATTTAGTATAAGTAATATAATATAAAGTTAGCATTAAAAATCAGTGGGAAATTAGAAATAGACTAATTGATTAAATTTTGTGAAAATATAGGTTAGATACCAAAACATATTTCATAATGCTTAAAAATAAATGTAAAAAAATAAAATAATTTGATGAAAATTTAGAATGATATTCAGATAATATTGAAGAGAGGTTTGCCAAATTTGATTCCAAAGACAAAAATAACTTTAAAAGATTGATTATATATCCTTACAGAAAAATGAAAACTTTCTATGTGTCAAGCACCAAAAACAACCTAGAGAAAAATATTTGTTGGCAAAAGGTTGGCTTCTCTGTTATATAAACACTGTTTATAAATAATTGAAAGAGACAAATAAGACAAAGGCCCTGATAAAATAAGCAAAATATATGAACAGGTAATTAATGAGAAAAGAGAATAAATTAATTACACATGTGAAAAAATATTCAGATTCACTAGTAATCTAAGAAATAAATATTTAAAGAAAAATAAAAATTTAATTGTGATTTTTAGATTAGAAAGATGAAAAGACAATTTAGTTTCAATGTTATTAAAAAAGTAGATATTCTTGTATGCTGTTTTTCTGAGTAGAAGCAATATTATTTGGAGAACTGTTTGGTTATAAATATCAGTAACCTTAAAAAAGGCCAGACAAATTATAATAAGGAGGAGCTGTTCCAGATTAAAGAAAGCTAAATAACATGAACACAATGTGAATCCTGGTATTGAGGAACTCTAAAGAACATTGCTGAGGCAGTTGATGACATTTAAAAATGGATTGTTTAATAGATAAGTACTGTACCAGTGTTATTTTTCATATATTAATAATTGCACTGCAGTTATATAGCAAATGTTCTTGCCCTTTAGAAAAGCATACCAAAATATTTAATGGTAAAGAGGCAAGATTTTATCAATTTACTTACAAACGGTTCTGCGTGTAAGTGAGAGAGAGAGAGACAGAGAGAGAGAGAGAGAGAGAGAGAGGGAGAGAGAATGCAGAACACAAAGCAATGGAGCATAGGGCAAAATGGATGAATATAGGTAAAGAACATAGAGTAGGTTTTTGTATAATTCCTGCAACTTTTCTGTAAATTGCAAACTATCAAAATTGAAAGTATATTGTATTGTGTGTTTATGACCCCAAATCAAGTCTCCTTCCATCACCATTTATCCTCCCTTTACCCTCTTCTACCTCTCCCCACCTCCCCTTCCCTCTGGCAACCACCATGCAGCTATCTGTGTCCATGAGTCTTTTTTTTTTTTCTTTGCTTAATCCCTTCACCCTTCTCTCCCAGCCCCCAAAGGCCTCCACTCTGACAGCTGTCAGTCTGTTCTCTGTATCCATTAGTCTGTCTCCACTTTGTTAGTTTGGTGCAGCCACTGTGGAGAGCAGTATGGAGTTACCTCAAAAAAGTAAAAATGAACTGCCTTATGACCCAGCAATTCCACTTCTGGGAATATATCCAAAGAAATCCAAAACACTAATTTTAAAGAATATTTGCACCTCTGTGTTCATTGCAGTGTTATTTTCAATAACCAAGGTTTGGAAGCAGTGCAAGTGCCCATCAGTAGATGAGTGGATAAAAAAAAGCTGTGGTTTAATTATATTATGGTATACTAGCCAGCCATAAAAGAGAAGGAAATTTTAACTTTTGTGACAGCATAGACGGACTTGGAGAGTATTACGCTAAGTGAAATAAGCTAATCAGAGATTCGGCATTTCTGACAAGCTCCCAGGTGATGCTAATGCTGCTGATCCTTTAAACACACTTAGAGCGGCAAGGTGCTGGGAAATAGTTATAATCACCATGCCTGGAACTTCATCTGTCCATATATTGTTCCTCAGCATCTATTATTTCTTTAGGTCCTGGCTTGTAACCATTGGTAATATTTTCACATGCATGCATAAATATATTTTACTGCTTCACACACATCTATTTACCTACTGACCCACACCTATATCTAAATGTGTGTCTGGAAGATGGTGTGCCAATATATTAGTGGAGATCACTTATTTGTGGTAGAAATCTGGATGATATTTAACATCATGTTTATACTTTACTTTCTCATGTTTTTGTTGATTTTTTAGAGAGAGAGGAAGGGAGAGGGGATAGAAATATCGATGTGAGAGAGAAACATCAATTGGCTACCTCCTGCACACCCCCTACTGGGAATCAAGCCGGCAACCCAGACATGTGTCCTGACTGGGAATCGAACCAGGACCTCTTAGTCCATGGGTCGACACTCAGTCCACTGAGTCACACCAGCTGGACTGTACTTTACTTTTTACCAACTTCTCTTCATTGAATATGTGTAAATTTTCTAAATAAAATATTGTATATTATAAATAGCAGTTTACACTATAAATATATCCATGAAAAGAAACAATATAAATTAGTTGAGGTATAATAAACAAAGTGCTATTTTAGTGATTTTGGTTGGAAAAGACGGGGGAAATGGAAACTGGCTATTAAGAAAGTGAAACAATATTTTAATATAAAAGTATTTATAATAGAAATCACAGTTTTATGTTTATTACAATGAAAGCCAATTAAGTTTTAATAACATTCTTACAATAGGCTATGTGATTCTCAAGATTCTATGAATTATCTTTTCATCTTCTGTGACCAATACATTCTAAACATTTAGTATGTACTTGCTAGATCTTCCTTTTTGGTGACTATTGAATACACACATAAAATGTCTATTTATTTTAATATTCTTGGCAATGACCAACATAATGTGGATAAATCTGTTAAAATGGCTGAAAATTCAAGTTCTATTATATAGGTTATTATCATAACTTGACAGACACTAACTACTACTCTATTCATTCCTACTCTTAAATATCATTCACACTTCAACTTTAAAAAAATATATTTGTGGATCTACTACATTGCCTCAAAGTTTATTTTTACAATTTTTTGAAAGTTACAACATTGCTCATAACATATGTTCAGTTTATCTGGATAACATAAAGTAATATTACTTCACTTTCTCCATGAAATCTTACTGCATATTCTTTTTATCACCTAAATTTATTATAGAGTGGTGATTTTTATCTATACATTCATACTTTAATTATATTATGTGAATATTTTTATGTCATTGTCTAATCATTCGTTAGACTTTTATAGTTATAAATGTTAGCTTAAATGCAAATAATGTAAACAGAAAATAAAATAAAAATCCATAGTTTTACATTGGACACATCCATTTTGTTTAACAGTTGAGATCTGTATGACTAAATAAAATAGCATATCACTGCAACATAATAAATATATATATACTCCTCAGAGTTTTAATGTTCTTTTTGTGCTATACCTTTTAAATTTTTATTCATAACGAGTATATTACATATAAACAATGGAAAGCTTTCAAAGTTGAATTCATTATAGGTATTAAATGCACCCATAATTATACCCTTCTCCATTCACTAGAGCTGACCTGTCATTTGGCACTTTTTGGATGGAAATATTCTTATTCAATTCATACAATGTTTTCAACTATATTAGTGCTAGTATGTAGTAACTGCCTTATCCAGACATATAATTCTTACAGAAATACTGGAATGGAACTCCATGAAATTAATATTCTGTGTTTCCCCTGCAGACTCTTAGAAAGAGGAATTTTATATGGTTTTTACAGAAACCTGATATATGCCTATATAACTTAAGCTTCACATTCACATTATTTTCCATAATTACTTAGCACTAGGCCAACACCCTGTATCCAATGTCATATTTATTTTAGGTGAACTATAGTTTTGAGGTTTTATAACTTTTTTGCGTAATGTGTATATTTAGAAAACCTATACATACGGTTGACAGACATTATAATTACTCCTGTTATACAATATAGCCATTGTGCCTTTGTCTTTGAATCAAGCAAACATAATCTTATGAACTGTTTTAAACTGTAGGAAATACATTACTTTTTCTAGTATTTCAAATTTTTGAATTTTTATAACAATATCTATATGTACAATATTTATACATGTGAAAGAGATTTTTTATTGCCTATGTGAGACTGTCTAAATTAATTTATTCATTTATTTCCCCTGAAAGGCTTCTTTTGTGTGTGTTTGTGTCTATGTGTATTGAGTTTTTTGGTTTTTGCTACATATCTTCACCTTTTCCCCCCAGTCCCTTAGAACCCCTTCCCTCTGATAGCTCTCAGTCTGTTCTCTGTATCTGTGAGTCTGTTTCTATTTTGTTTGTTTGTTTATTTTGTTCATTAGATTCCGCATATAAGGGAGGTCATACGGCATTTGTCTTTCTCTGACTGACTTATTTTCACTTAGCAAAATACAACCCAACTCTATCAATGCTGTCGCAAAAGGTAAGAATTACTTTTTTTTTATGCCCAAGTAGTATTCCATTGTGTAAATGCACCACTGCTTTCTTATCCACTCATCTACCGATGAGCACTTGGACTGTTTCCAGATCTTGATTATTGTAAATAACACTGAAATGAATAGGGGTGTGCATATTCTCTAGAATTAGTGTTTCAGTTTTTTTCAGATATATTCCCAGAAATAATTGTTTATGCTGTTTTACACAGTGGCTGCATCGGTCTGCATTCCCACCTTTAGTGCACAAGGGTTCCATTGTCTCCATATCCTGACCAGCACTTGTTGTCTGTTGCTATATTGATGATAGTCATTCTGACAGGTGTGAAGTAATATCTCATTGTGGCTTTAATTCACATTTCTCAGATGATTAGTGACATTGAGCATCTTTTCATATGTCTATTGGCCATCTGCATGTTCACTTTTGAGAAGTGTCTATTCAGGTCCTTTGCCCATTTTTTAATTGGATTTTTTTTGATGTTGAGTTTTATAAGTTCATAAATTTTGGATATTAATCTACGATCATATGTTTCACTTGTGAATATATTCTCCCATTCAGTGGGTTGCCTTTTCATTTTGGTGATGGTTTCCTTTGCTGTACAAAATCTTTTTACTTTGATGTAGTCCCATTTTTTAATTTTTTTAAATTTTTTTTCATGCCCGAGGAGATATATCAGAAACAATATTGCTACGAGAAATGTCTGAGATTTTACTGCCTATGTTTTCTTTTGGGATTTTTATGGTTTCAAGTCTTACATTTAAGTCTTCAATCTATTGTGAAGTTATTCTTGTTATAGTGTAAGAACAGGGTCTAATTTCATTTTTTGCACATATGTGTCCAATTTTCCTAACACCATTTATTGAATAGACTGCTTTACCCTATTGTATGTTCTTGCCCTCTTTGTCAACTTTAACTGGCCATATAGTTGTGGATTTATTTATGGGATCTCTATTTTATTCCATTGATTCATTGTTCTGTTTGTATGCCAGTATCATGATATTTTGATGACTATGGCCATCTAGTATAGTTTGATATTAAGTGGTGTTATTTTTTTTTTTTTTTCTCAAGATCACTGTTGCCATTCTGGGTCCTTTGTGGTGCCATATCAATATTTGGAATATTTGTTCTAGTTCTGTGAAGTACACCATTGGTATCTTGATAGGAATTGCATTGAATCTATAGATTGCTTTGCATAACATGGACATTGTTTTCACTGTTTTTTTTAAATTAATTAATTAATTTTTGTTAATTATGTTAATTCTTTCTATCCATGAACATGGTATATGCTTCCACATATTTCATCTTCTTCAATTTCTTTATTGATTATCTTTTAATTTATTGAGTTTAGGTCTTTTATATCCTTGGTTAAATTTATTTCTAGGTAATGTTTTCTTTTGGTGCAATTGTATATAGGATTGTTTTTTTTTGTTTGTTTCCCTTTTTGATAATTTATTATTGGAGTATAAAAATACAAATGATATCTGGATATTTATTTTGTAACATTACTGAATTCTTTGATCAGTTTTAGGAGCTGTTTGGTGGAAACTTTAGGGTTCTTAATATATAGTATCATGTCATCTGCAAATGATGACAGTTTTACTTCTTCCTTTACAATTTTGATGCTTTTTATTTCTTCTTTTTCTCCAATTGCTGTTGCTAGAGCTCCCAGTACTATGTTGAATAAGAGTGGTCAAAGTAGTCATCCCGTCTTGTTCCAGATCTTAAGGGAAACACTTTGTTTTTTCTCATTGAATATGATGTTTGCTGTAGGTTTGCTATATATGGCATTTATTATATTGAAGTGTGTTCTCTTTATTTTCACTTTGCTAAGAGTTTTTATTATAAATTGGTGTTAGATTTTATCAAATTCTTTTTATGCATCTATTTATATGATCATGTGATTTTATCCTTCATTTTGTTTATATGCTTTATCACATTATTTGATTTGTAAATACTATGCCAACTTTGCATTCCTGGAATAAATCTCATTTGATTATGGATCTGGATTCGCTGGATCTGGTTTGCTTATATGTTGTTGAGGATTTTAACATCAATGTTTATCAGGGATATTGGCCTATACTTTTCTTTCTCTGTAATATCTTTATCTGCTTTTAGAATTAGGATAATGCTGGCTTTATAAAATAAGGTTAGAAGTCTTACTTTCTCTTGACATTTTTGTAATAGTTTGAGAAGGATATGTATTCATTCTTCTTTGAATGTTTGGTAGAAATAACCTGTGAAGACATCTGGACCATGAGTTTTATTTGTTGTTAGGTGTTTTTAATTACTGCTTCAATTTCATTAGTTGTAACCTATCTACTCATATTCTCTGTTCAATTTTGGAAGATTGTATATTTCTAGGAATTTGTCTATTTTGTACAGATTGTCCATTTCATTGGCATATAGTTGTTCATAATATTTTCTTACAAGCCTTTGTATTTATGTGAAGTCAATTATTTCTTCTCTTTAATTTATGATTTTATTTATTTGAGTCCTCTCTCTTTCTTTCTCTCTCTCTCTCTTTTATTTTACTTTTTTTTAATGAGTTTTGATAAACATTTGTCAATCTTGTTTATCTTTCCAAAGAACCAGATCTTGGTTTCATTAATTTTTATTATTATTATTATTATTATTATTATTATTATTATTATTATTTTAGACTCTATTTTGTTTATTTCTGCTCAGGTCTTTATTATTTCCTTTATTGCACACACTTGGGGCTTTGTTGTTCTTTTTATAGCTATTTTAAGTGTAAATTTAGATTGTTTAGTTGAGTTTTTTCTTGTTTCATGAGGTAGACCTGCAATGCTATGAATTTCCCTCTTAGCACTTCTTTTGCTGTGCCCATGGATTTTGGGTTGTTGTGATCTCATTTTCACTTGTTTCAAAGTATCTTTTAATTTCTTCCTTGATCTCATTGTTAACCCATTCATTGTTTAGTAGCATGTTATTTAACCTCCACCTCTTTCTGTGTTTTTCTTGTAATTGATATCTAGTTTCATATCATTATGGTCAGAGAAGATGTCTGATATAATTTCAATCTTCTTAAATGTATTGTGACATGCTTTGTGGCCTAACATGTGCTCTAATCTGGAAAATGTTCCATATGCACTTGAAAAGAATATATATTCTGCTGCTTTGGGTGAAATACTTTGAAGATATCAATAAAATCCATCTGATATGGTATGTCTGTAAGGCAGCTGTTTCCTTGTTAATTTTCTGTCTGGAAGATTTATCCATTGATGTCAATGGGGTGTTAAATCCCCCTATTGTTATTGCATTACCATCCATTTCTCTCTTTATGTCCGTCAATATTATATATACTTCTATTTTGGAGGCATAAAGATTACAAGGGTTATATATTTTTGTTGGACTGATCCTTTTATCATTATGTAGTGTTCTTCTTTGTCTCTTACTATAGACTTTGTTTTAATGTTTATTTTTGTCAGATGTATGTATTGATACCTCATCTCTTTTTTTATATATTTTGAACTCTATATCGGATAAATTGCTTGCCTCTGTGTCATTGAACCCTTTTTCTAGTGATTTTGTTGTTGTTTTTCTTTCATTTGGGGCATGTTTCTTTGTCTCTCCTTTTTGGCTGTTTGTGTGTGTGTGTGTGTGTGTGTGTGTGTGTGTGTGTGTGTGTGTTTCTGTGTAATAGGTAGATCTACTATGACTCTCAGCCTTTGTAGTGTGGCTCTTTGTAGTAGGTGTCCTGCTGGATCCAGTGGAACAATCTCCTTGATCACCTGATCTGGGTGCTCAAGGGATGTCCCTTGTGTGGATTACATGGGCCCTCCTGTTGTAATTAAGTCTTGATTTTTATTGGCCCATTTGTGCATGGGGTCAAACCTCAAGCTGGGTGGCTCTGAACCTCAACCTTGACCATGGCTTTCATGCAAGTACTGTGCATATACAGACCACATGACACAGAATTCACCTCAGCAGGGTCTGGTGCCTGCCAAGATCTCCCTTTGAATTTGCCACTTTTGAAGTTTATTATATCTTGCTCTGATTTTGTCTGAAGCTGGCCACTGCACATGTTGGTTCTGGGGCCTCTTGGGAGGAACTTTTGTGCAGGCCAATGTGAGATGGTGCCTCTGACTGGCCCTGGGAAACCTGTTTGGAGCTACAAAATGACCCACAGTTTATTGCTGCTTTTGCTGGGCCTGGGTGTATATGGAAGGACCAAGCTGTGCATCAAAGCCATCTTTTATCATCACTGGGCCCATGGGCATGTCAGCAGAAGTCCCAAGGCACCTCAAGATCTGCCTTTGCTTACCTCTGTCTGCTGACTATCTGTTAGGCTCAGTCACTGAAAGAGCCTCTGGTGGTACTTGAGTTGTATGTGGTAGATTCTCAGTGAATTACCAGGTAGGGGCAAGTGCTGATCACCAGATTTATAAAGGTTCAGTTTGGTGCCAGTGCTGGGTCTGAGTCTACTCAGCAAATTACCAAGTATACCAAGTCTAGCTGCCACTTCTGGGTGCTCACACATCTTTGTATTGGGGTGGGATCTCAAGGAGTTGTCAGGGTGACTCCATCAGAGTTTATCAGGCTTGACAGACAAAAATTTGGCCATGTGAGGGAAGGTCTCTGCAGCACTCGGGCATGCAATGGAAAGATGATCCCCATTCTAGAGCCACACAACTCAGTCTTTTCCAAATTTTGCCCAGATTTCAGCAAGGCAGAGCTTCCAGGAGTTGAGAGAATGGATCTAGTGGACTTCTCATGCTGGTTAGGCTTATGGGAAGATGGGAGAGTAGCCCCCACCCCAAAACCATACAACTCAGTCTGTCCCAGATTCTGCCTATACCTCATCAGGGCAGAACCAATAGGAATTGTGAGGATGGAGCCACCAGGTGTCCTGAGAGTGGTTCTAGCAAATGTTCCATGAAGGGGATGCACTGATCAGGTTCATGAGAAAGTGGGGAGAATGGCTCCCATCCCAAAGCCACCCAACTCAATAATTGATGCCCCCTGAGTCTGCCCAGATATCTACACCTATCCCAGGCAACTGACTTTTCAACACAGCACAAGCTTCACAAGGTGAGGTGGGATGGAGTCTAGAGAGTGAAGCTATTGCTTTTCCCTAGGCTGGAGGGGAGTGTTCCATTCAAGAAAGATGGTTTCTGCAGTGAGGGAGAATAACTTATTGCATGGATCCTGGTGGCTGTACCTTCAGGTCTCTCCCCAGAACCACAAACCCTGGAATCTCTTCATGTGACTGTAATCTGCTCTACCCTTTCTGTGCTGGAGCCCAGGTTGTATGGCTGTGAAAGAGATTTTGTGAGTTGGCTCTTTAAGGAGGTGCTGTGTTTCTAGCAGACTCCCTGGTGGACAGAATTCCTGCTGATGTTATGTGGGTATCTCTTCCCAGCTCTAGTGCTCTTTGCTGTGAGCCTGGTGTGGGGTTGAAACCCACATTTCTCAGGGGGAAGCTTTGCAAATGAGATATCTCTCTGGAATCTAAACTGCTTCACACAGGATTGGGGCCAGCCTTTTTCACGTCTCCCCTCTTCCTACCAATCTCAAAGATTTACTGCTTATGTAAATCCTTGATTATAAGACTTCTGTTCAGCTAGTCTTCAGTTGGTTATTCAGGTTTATTGTTCTATATTTTAGTTATAATTCCAGTGTGGTCCTGGGAGGAGGTGAGTGTAATATCCACCTAATTTGCTGCCATCGTAGATCCTCCCTGAAATACTTTTTGACAGGTCTTTCAGTGGTGAAAAACATGATGTCTTGGAGAGCTAGTGACCTGACTACTAAGAAAACAACACTTTAATGAAATTAAATCATTTAGGTATACAGTGGTATTTTTAATTATGTAAGATTTTAAATATAAAAAGAACATATAAAACATATATGTGAGTTATAAAATATTGTGAGAAAAGATCCTCATTATTCTCCAACCAACCTAAGAACTAGAACATTGCTAGTAGTGTTTCATCTACTTATGTATTCCCATTATTTTATGTCTCTCAGAAGTAATCACTATGCTGAATTTTGTGTTTATCTTTCTAATTTTCATAATAATAGCTTTATCACAACAAAAATACTGCTTGTATCTTATTTCTTTTGGGTTTTACAAAAATATTATACTGTATGATCATTGCTTTTCAATGTTATATGGTAGGGTTTGGCAATCTATGGCCTGTGGACCAAATCTGACCCATCAATCAAATATATATATTTTATGTAAGGTCTAGCTATTCCTCAATGGGAAGAAGACATGAAAGAATATTTAGCATGCCTCATTGTCTGAAACAGAACCTCCAATAATTACTTAAATTATCAGAAACTAGTAATTTGAAGAGTATGCCATAATCTGAAAGGACTAAAAATTCCTTCTAAATTCTAAAAGACTAAAAACAAATTGTTTCAAACTTACTGTTTTAGTCAGCTCAGACTGCCATAGCAAAATACAATAGACTGCTTGGCTTAAACAACAGTTATTTAGTATCTCATAGATTTAACCGCTTAGAAGCACAATACTAAGGTGCCAGTATGGTCAGTTCCTAGTAAGAGTGCTTCTTTCTGGTATGGAGATCATGTCTTCTTGCTGGTTCTTACATGGTGGTGAGAGTTAGGGCTTCCACATGTAAATTAGGGAGAGGGTGCAATTCAGTCCATGCATTTATTTTTGAAATTTGAATTTTAAATTTAATATGCTTACATATATAATATATAATTAAATTTTCATATATATATATATATATATATGATTGACAAAGCAATGCAATGTATCTTAACTTTTTTCTGTAGCTGGTCTTATCCCTTTGGACATTTGGAATTTCAAATTAACACATTGATCTCATAAAGCACTGTCTACAGCTTTTCAGTCATGACTGATTCTGTTATGATTGTACAGATGCAATCTTTAAAATGTCTTTTATGTTGAATATTTTTATTTAATGTTAAGCAGAAGTAATTATCCTGGAAATCACATATTTTTGTTAGGAGTAACCTAGACTATTCCCTATCACCTTTATCACTTTATTTCTCATTTTCTCTACTAAGTGCTTAAAATTTCCTAAAATAATAACTTCACTGACATGCATTCTAAATAAATTCATAAATTCTTTCATATGTTCATTCAGTTTCCTTTGACCATGTCATGTATTAATATATACTCCAGAAACACTGAAAGGTTCATGTTATATAAACTTTTTTACTTGAAATCTTTCAACTATGAATTCACATGGTATCTTTATCTAATGTGAAATTTAATTGATTAATTGTTGAGCCTCACTCCTACAGTTTCTGATTTAGAAGATCTGAGATGGAAAGCAATAATTTGTATTTTTATTTAGTAAGTTCCCAGATGATGCTGATAGTCTGGGGACCACACTTTAAAAACCACTAATTAAAGTATTTTTAGCTCTTCCATAATCCAAGTGATGTCTGTGGCATAATTAGAAAACTAAACCATATTACATTGATTTGCATGTAGGCCCAAGCCAGCAGGCCATATTGAAACATATTTAGAAAGTTAAGGATGCCCAGCCGGTGTAGCTCAGTGGTTGAGCATTGACCCATGCACCAAGAGATCGCTGGTTTGATTCCTGGTCAGGGTACATGCCCAGGTTGTGGGCCTAATCCCCAGTCGGGGGCATGCAGGAGGCGGCTAGTCGATATTCTCTCTCATCGATATTTCTATCTTTCTTTTGCCCTCCCTTTCTTTCTCTAAAAATCAATAAAAGAAAAAAAAATTTTTTAAAGTTGAGGATAACTTGCCTTTAGATGTGTTATAAAGATGTTGGTAGCACATGGTATGCATTAATTGGCTACTTTTGTGTCTTGGTTCATTATTGACTATACTACATGGGTTCTTTCTGCACATACAAACCTAGGGCAGAAATTATATCAGGCTTAAAGGATGTATCATGCCTGTTTTCACTTTTTTAATTGCTTTTTAAGTAATTTGACCATGTTTCTATCTTTGGATTGATTCATAGGAAGCTTAGGGGCAAACTTATAGCCAATCTCTAATAGACTTATGAGAAATTATATAGGATATTTGGGCTAATTTTCCAGTTGGTTTTATCCTGATTTTCTCTACCATCCTATCAACTTTCTCTTATTTTTATGTTTTTATTTTTTATGTCTTTATATAAATTACTTTTTTGGAAGAGAGTAATAGTAGCGATTATTAAATAAGTGAATAAGTAACCAAAGAGATAACTGCATGACCCAACTGATGATGTCAAAATTAGCAAAACAAGATTAAAATAAATTCACTCAGTATAACATACTTCATTTTGGGAACTGTTATGTTTTCCCTGGAGTATTATACTTATTTCTTGGTTATATTCCCAGTTTTTCTTTAACAGTCAAGTTTGTAGTATTTCATTGTTAGTTAAGGTTTTCTGTGAGTTTCACAGAACATACGTTATGGTTGTTTTAATATGAGGATATAGCCCACTAAGGCCAGGATTTGCTCTTCTGCAAGGAAACTTGGGAGAGTACTTCATAAATCTAAATGACTCTATTTCCTGTTACACATCTGGAATGTTGTATTTATTATTGTACAAAAAACTAAAAAAAAGTTGAGAGCACTATTCATAGTAGATTATTTTCACTTGTTCAAGTATACCACGTTTTATTAGCAGAAGAAAAACTGTCAAAAAATAAGGAGGGGGTGGTTTTCTGTTTTTGTTCAAGGTCATCACATTCAGCATAGTGACAGTAAAATATCCCTCATATATTTATGAAATCTTGTTGATTCTTTTAAATAAATATTGAGTCAGTGGAGGGAAATTATTTCTATATTTCATGCATAAAATACATATGTTTTCTATCAAAACTGGGGGAGATTTTTAGTGTATTTTAATTGAGGAGATTAATTTACTAGCGTGTTTAATGTTTCTCTAGACTGTAATTTGTTTTTTAATTACACATGAATACCATATGTAGTTCATGGGCACTCTTCATTAATTCTTGAAAGTAAATTTACTCACCACTCATGTCATTTCTATTGTGGGGTATGTGTTCTTTGTTAAGTGAGTTCTTTCTAATTTCTAAATAATTATCTAATTAAGGGAATGATCCTAGGGTTCTTATGCAAGTGTAACACTTACTGGCTTGAAGACAGCAGGATTTGCTTTTATTGTGGATCACAATGTTGAGTGCCTTCATCTTATCTTTTTTAAAAATTAAAGTTGTATTTGTATTTGTAAATGTTCACCTGTGAAAATAAATTCATTTAATAAGCTTGTGGATTTCTGTATAGGCATATTTCATTTTATTGCACTTCACTTTTGTTGTTGTTTTGTGTTTTTACACATTAAAGGCAAGACCCTCCACCAGCAAAAAGATTACTACTTGCTTTACCACCATACTTGCTTTTTTGTAGTGGTCCAGAACCAAACTCAGAATATATCCAAGGTATGGCTGTATTGTGAAGGTGGTTAACTCACTGATAGTATATACTAGAGTATCTCAACGGATTCCATTTAGCTCCACTTAAAAACATTCACACTCTATCCACAATCCTGACCAGCCACCTCGCAAACATCTATAGTTGATCATAGGAGCAACATTAAATCAGATCAAACATCCCAGCCCAGGGAACACTACCCCACTACTACCAGTAAAAATGATAAGAGTAATAATAGTGTCTATTTGTCCAGCATTTATGTGCCAGACATTATAACTCATAATTATCACAAAAATGTTAAAGTTGGCTCATATTCTAATAATAGAGGGCTAATAAGGTCATTCTTTTATTTAGAAGACATCACATTTTATGCAAAAAATGTCGGAAATATTTAAATGTGCTAGAAATACCAATGTTGAGGACTGACATACCAAAGTGTGTTTGATTCTGACCTGTTCTTTGACATAGAATTTGAAAAGGGATTATGTGATTTCTTCATCTATCATAATTTATTGCATTAGTTGGTGACATTTTAGTAAGCTAGACACCCAATGTTGCATTCTGCAGAGTAAATCAACTGTCAGTTAAGTAAAAGGAGAAACTTTCCCCTTGCTCAACAAGGCCAACATAAAAAGTGAGATTCCCTGTTTATTCCCTGTGTACTTAAAGTGAGAAAGGTCCACTGTGCTACTTAACTTTCTATTCCATATTCCAAACTCGTTTCTTAAATTTAGGCCATTGCTACTTATCATTTAAATTGATATGTTAATATGTGAGCTAGTTCCCCGGTCTGTAGCCTACTCTTCTTTCCTGGTGCTCTATAAGAAGAATCTTCCAACAGCATTTCTCTGAGTAAGCACCCCCGGTATAAAAAACCACGGGTAAGTAGAGTCTCTAATTAAAGACCCAATACATTGTCAAGGCATTACAACAGCTTCACAGCTTGACTTTTAGTCAATTATATGATTTTATCTTTCACTCTTTACTTTTTCCCATTTCCCCACTCCCACCATATTGCCCTTCAAGTCATCTACACCAGACTGAATAGAGTTCACTGAATATATCTTGGGCTATCCATTTCTTACACTTTGTTACTGCTCTTACTTTTGTCTGGCATTCCTTCTCTTTCTCCCTTCATTATAAAGTGAAATGTTACTACCTTCATGTCTAAACATCATCAACTCCTCCAGAAAGTCCTTTCTGAATACCATCATTAGTAAAACTCTTTGTGCTCTGTATTTCCATTGCTCTGTACTCTGTGCTTCAATTCCCTTATCCCAGTACTTATTCTAATCTGTGCTATATTTATTTATTTACATAAATGACTCGCTTCTAGATTACGAATTCTTTGAGAAAAGAAATTGTCATATGCACACACACACACACACACATACACATACACATACACACTGTGTTTAGCCTAACATCACTCTACTGGTAATGGAGACTGCAAGGCCATGGGTGGGTTGGTAGAGTTGTTGTCTTCCATATGGACAATACCTTTTAAATCTTTTTACATCTTTTATATTTTAATTTAGCTTTACTTACAATCATGTCTTAAGTAGTTCATTAGTATTAATGCAACACTGCTTTTAGATAGCCATTCCTCAATAAAATGTAAATTTCTTAAACATAGAGTCTTTGTTTTTTATAATTTATTTACTTTGTGTACTCTGCATACCAAAGTTGCTAAAGAGTGCCTCTGGAGCCAGTCTATCTGGCTTCAAATCTCAACTCTGCTTGCACCTAACTGTGTGGCCTTGGACAAGTTATTTAACCTCTTTGGCCTTATATGACATCTGTAAAATGAGGAAAATAACCATATATACCTCATAAATTTGCTGTTAGGCTTATAGAATAAGAAGTGTACAATGGTTAGAATAACACCTGACAACAAATTCTGGATAAATGCCAGTTGTTCTTGCTGTTGTGTTCATGGTGAAATTCTTCTCCCTTCTGGACTGGTTTTGGGCTTCTTGGGGTCCAGAGGGAATTCCCTGAAGGCATGGCTAGAAGCTCCAGAAGACAATTCCTGATCACTCCTAGATGAAATATATTTTGTTAAATAGATTTCTGTGAGTGTTCAAAAGTGCCTTTTCTTATAATTATTAAACTACCTTTATCCCATCTCATTTTCACCTTTCCATATTGCTCAAGAAAACTCAAGAAAAGTGAGAGCAAACAGGTAGGCATTTCAACTTGTATCCTGAATGCACAAATGCACTACATCTAAAGCTAATGAAGTTCATTCAGATTAAAAATACTTCTTATGCCTATGATAGCTTTTCATATAATGCAGTTTAGGGTAGAAAATTCATGGTATTTCATGCCTACTTATATGCATTTTATGTGAAAAGATACAGTATTATAAAATACAAGGATTGTTCATGTTAATTTATTATATTTTGCTGATATAGTCACATCAAGGGCTTAAGAAATATACTTCAACAGCAGCACAAATGAAGAAAGGATGGTTTAAGACATGGTTCATAATTGCTCTCCTTCCTGCCACTTTTAATGACACTTCATTTAGATATACACCCATTTTCATAGGGATAACATGTTATTTTAGAGTTAGACTTTTTTAGGAAAAGCTATAAAATGTATTGAGCTGACTTTTTAGTAAAAATTTTTAACAGAATTATTCTCATATAAATATAGTGAAATGTAACAAACATAAAGCTAGATGCCCTATAATTCTCATGAATATTACCTTTTAGAAGAAATTTATTATACATGCCAATTATGTTAACACATGTTATACAACATGTAAATATGAAGAGCTTTATTTAAGTTTAATTGGGTGAGTTTAGTGTCCTTGAAATTATAATTGGAGCAATTTATATTTAAATAAAACAATAAAATCTATCCTGTCTTTCACTAAAAATGTATCTTAGAAATATCATCTTTGATATGAATTAACAAATAAATATTTAGCACCTATATACACAAAACACTGTTAAGTTGCGGGGAGGGGTTGGAACAGAACCAATACTCAGGGAATTGGTAGTCAAATTAAACATTTCATAAACTTATATATGAATGTCAACTTAAATAACTATATAAATCAGTCTGTAATGCAGACTAAATTAGGAGTAAAGATAAATACTGCAAGAAATTAGAAGAGAAAAATACTGCACTAGTCTTGAATCAATTGTCAGTCTTCAAAGAGGAGGAATCCTTTGAACAGAGAGTAGGTTATATTTAATAAGCAGTGAAAAGGGAAAAGATATACTAGCTGATTAAAAGGTGCAATGAGTGAAGATTTACTCAAAAGCAAATGAATTATAAAGACATGGGCCCCTTCCAAAACTTATACTCTATGTTGTATTCACAGTTTTTCTCTCTCCATTCCTCCCTTCCTTTCTTTCCTTCGTCCTAATGAAGTTCTCATAAGTTGCACAAGCTTTAAAATTTTAAAAAGGCTTTGTGTTTATCTTTTAAAGAACTGAAGCTGATGGAGGGAAATTATTTATTGTAAAGATAATAAATGAACTTGTCTTCATTTAGCAGAAGGTGCATGTCAAATTGGCATGGGGAATCACTGGAAGTGTAGTGCTATAGACAGAATGTATTTTTACCACCAAAACTCATATGTTGAAACATATTTCCCAATAAAATATTATTTGGAGGTAAAGCCTTTAGGAGATAATTAGGTCATGAGGGTGGAGCCCTCATGAATGGAATTAGTGCCCTTATGAAAGAGACCACAGAGATTTCCTTTGCCCCTTTCACCAACTGAAGACAAAGCAAGAAAAGACAATCTATGAACCAGGAAGTGGGCTCTCACCAAACACCAAATCAGCCTGTGCTTTGATGTTGTTCTTCCAGTTTTCAGAACCATGAGAAACAAACTGTTTATAAAGCACCCAGTTTGTGGTATCCTGTTATAAAAGCCTGAGCAAACTAAGACAAGTAGGTTAGGACCAAATTTCATACATCATTTTTTTTTTCATACTAAAGTACTAAATCACATAAAAATTAATATAATATGCAAGAGGAAGCCATTTAAGATTTGAAAAAAAAGAATATTTATTAATTGAACTCTTACAATATATAGTTGGGTGCTATTTAATAATAAAGATACATTCTAAGAAATGTGTCATTGGAGATTTTATCATGCAAACATCATAGAGTGTACTTATACAAACTTAGATGATATAGTCTAGTACACACTTAGGCTATGTGGTGTAGCTAACCATTCCTAGGATACAAGCCTGTACAGCATATTGCTGTACAAAACAACATGAGATTAAATCAAGCAAAAAGAAAACTATAAAATGAAGAGACCTTATAAACATGAAATGAATGAGGCTACTGGCATAACATGGCATATTTTTTGTGACATTTTTTTCTCATCAGCAGAAAGAGTAAATTCTAATCATAAAAAGTATAGTACAGTAAATGCATAAACAATTAACATAGGTATTTATTACTATCAAGAATTATGTGCTGTAATTATATATGCTATGCTTTTACACGACTTGCAGCACAGGTTTGCTTACACCAGTGTCACCACAAACACATGAGAAATGCGTTGAGCTATGTTATTATGACAGCTACAAAGTTACTCGGTGGTATGAATTTTTAAATTTTATTATAATCTTGTGGGATCACCACCATTGTTGACAAACATGTCATTTTGTAGTACATCACTGTATCCCCAAGGCTGATCATCACGTACATCTTCTAAGCTGTGTCCAAGGTCACATAGTAAACAAATGGTGGCACTGGGACTCTAAAACACATTCTTGTTGTACCCTGTGACATCATCCCCCATCCATGCAATAGAAGAGTGTGAAGATGACCTGAAGCCAAAATGAGGTGAGTATGAGAAGAAGAAAGTGGGGAATATCAGGAAGCAGAACAGCTATCCATAGTCAGGAATCTAAAGAATTAGGTGATATGAAGTGTCAAAGCCTTTCCTGTTGTTTGGGAAACAATAAAACAGGCAAAGGACATATGAAATTTCAACAGAGCAATACTTTATTGTTGTCAAAAGCACTCTGTGTTAGACCCACTCAAATCACTGCAGTATTCAACAATGAAGATTAGAAAAGAGCAAAATCAAAACAAAAAGTTTGTCTTATGGCTAAAATGTCTGCTTCTTGATTTTTAACTATAGATGTGGTTTTCTCTGTCTAATGCTGTAATACAATATTACATTTAACACTTCTCTCATTTAACATTTCTTGTACTTTTTTTGTCTTATAATTTTGAATGTGTTTTACTAGATTATAACTTCCTGGAGGGCAGGGTCTGTGATTGACACATTTCAGCAGAACTGAAATCATTGCTTTACATGTTATTATGTACTTGTTAATTAAACACACACACTTGTATGCACATGACAATCTTTTAATAGTCATTTGATGTCTAATGAATAGCTTGCATTATTTTACTTTGTTTCTTAATATAAAGGAATTGAGGAAAAAGAAATAGGGTTTAAATGTAATCAACAATCATATCAAATGACTTTAGAGAAGACAAGCATACAGGATATGCTGAATAGAAGCCACTTGGCAGTCAAATGACACAGAGATGTCAAATGGGACAATTTTTACTTTGGACAGTTTTATAAAAAAGACTAAATCATTATTTCTAAACAATTTATTTGGTCTCCAATCTCTAGTCCATTTTGTAAACAGATTGATCTTTCTCATCTGTGTATATTACTCTTTTGCATATTATTTATGAGTTCCCTATAACTTATATCCCAAGAAAGCAGTATAGTAATTAAAAGCAAAGGCTTTGAAGTTCCATGAAATTGGATTCAAATCACAACTCCATCTCTGACTAGGTTTAGGCAAGCTTTTTTGTTTGTTTTTAGTAAGTCTGTTTCTGTCTGTCTTTACCTAACTTATACAGTTATAATAAGGAGTAAATAAAATGAGCCATGAAATGTATGTAGTACAGCTAAAATTCTCTATGTATTAGAATGTGTATAAGTAATATTTTCCAAATAAACAGACTGATAAAAGTAAAGAAGATAAAAGAGATGAGAAAGACAAGAAAGGGTTGTGGGGACAGTTAAAGAAATTGACTCATGGGATTGTGGAGATTGGCAAATTTAAAATTTTCAGGGCAGACCAGGAAGCTGGATTGCAGTGCAGAAATACAGTCAGAATTGCAATGGTACGGTCTTAATGCAGAATTCCCAGCATTCCATCTTCTCCAGAAAACTTCAATTTTTGCTCTAAGGCTTTCAACTGATTAGAGGAGGCTCACTCACATTATGGAGGATAATCACATCTTCAGACCATCACATCAACATCTACACTAGAGTTTGACCAAACAATTAGACAACATAGCTTAGCTAAGGTGACACATAAAATGAACCATGACAGTATTATTACTAATGGAAAGAGCTGACTTCCTTGTAATTGCTTGAAATCACATGCTTTCTCATGCCTGTATTTCTTTCACAGATCATCTCTCTGTCCTGGAAAAAATTTCCCCTACTTGTACCAGTCTTCTAGGTCTCAGGTAATTCCTTTGGTTCTTTACTAAACTTTTCTGACTATTCCAGGAAGAATCTAGTGCATTCCTCATATTCAAATAGTGCTTTGAGTCATCTTCTGGAAAGCGATACCATGTAAGGTTAAATTGTCCCTTTCTGTTTCTATAGTCTCAGCACACATAGTATAGAGTAAAAATTTGAATGTCTGAATGAATTTTTCAGTGAATAACAAATTATAGAAAGAAGAAAAAGGGAAAGAAGGAAGCAGAAAAAGAATAAGGAAGAAGGAAAAAAAAAAAAAGTAAAGGTATATTAATTCCTTTCTACAATCTGCTCTTGGGCAGCCTTGGTTGCCCACAATATTTTTCACCGTTCTCATTTGACTCAAGGTGATAACACCTGATAAACTATTCACCTATAGTCCTCTTAAACCTTAGAGCTAGGCAATATATACAATACATATTTTTATATGAAACCTAAATAAAGGGGGACCGGAAAGTAGTGTTGTGTTTTTACATTAAATTCAAACAGATAAATTTTTAACAAGTTTTTATTTTTAATCAATGATGTAATCACCCTCATTATCAACAACCTTTTGCCATCTAGTGTGCAAATTTTCAATGCCGGATCGATAAAAATCAATTGGTTTTTGAGCAAAATATCTGGAGATAGCATTTTGGACATCATCCAAATTTTCAAATTTTTGCCACTTAGAAAATGTTGTAGCGATCGGAATAAATGGAAATCCGATGGCGTAACATCGGGCGAGTATGGTGGGTGAGGCAATACCTTCCACCATAATTAATTAATTTTTTCTAGGGTTTGTCTTGTGCAGTGCGGTCCTGCATTATCATGTTGCAGAATAACGCTTTTTCTGGTGACAATCGCTGGGCACTTTTCAATTAAAGATTGATTTACTCTATCCAATTGTTCACAGTAAAGGTCTGCATTCACAGTTTGTCCAGGTTTCAGCACTTCAAAATGAACGACCCTGTTAATACTCCACCAAACACACAAAAGTGCCTTTTTGGGGTGTAAACCTGGCTTAGTTGTACTTCGTGGCGATTCATTCAGAGAGAGCCACTGCCTTTTGCACTTTGGATTATCATGGAGGACCCATTTTTCATCTCCAGTGATCAAGCGATCAAAAAACGCTTCTATGTTGTGCCGCTGAAGCAATAAGTTGCATGTGGTGGACCGGTTAGCTTTGTTTTCTTCGGACAGATTATGCGGGACCCAAATGCCTGCTCTGCTTACTTTACCAATCTGCTGCAAATGTTCTTGGATGGTCAACCAAGGTTGATTAAGAGTGTTTGACAGTTCCTCGATTGTCTGACACGGATTTGCTTCCACTTCCGCCCTTAACATGTCATTGTCTCAAGTTGTTGGTCTTCCTGATTGATACAAGTCAGAAAGATCAAAATTACTGGATTTGAACTTAGAAAACCACCTTTGGCATTTACAAAAATCTAATGCACTTGGATAAACATTGCAAATGTTTTTGGTAGCAACTGTTGCATTACTACCCTTGTGAAACTCAAAAAGCATACAATGCCAAATATGTACCTCTTCTGGTATTTGGCTGGCCATTTCACTATAAAGATTTAATTATTTACAAGTAAACAAGTCACTCTAACCTTAAAATGTCTTTGGCACGATTTTGAAATACACAATAAGCTGATAAATGACAAATGAATATCAAAATGTGCAGAAACGACATTACTTTCCGGTCCCCCTAATATAACATATAAAACTATTACAGAGATAAAGATTTTTGTGGTGGAATTTGAGATTAAGATAAAAATTAATTGAGCCTAGAAATTTTTTAACATTCTTTTGTTATTACTTTTAATGAAAAATTAGGTAACTCTAAAATATTTTATGTCCCATGATGTGCTACATATCTTTATCATATTTAATGTGAGAATCAAATCCAGGCCACCATATCGACCATATCAATGTCTTCATGCAGATAAGTCCTGGATATCCTACAAGTAAGAGGTCAAGAAAACCATTTTCGAGGATGATGTTATTATGTCTCACATGAAAATAAATCACTTATGGGTAGGTAATTCATGTTATTGCCTTCTGAATGGCTCAGTGTCCTCAGCCAATTTATCTCCTAGTCACATTCTCTGCAATCAGTTTAAGACTAGATTTACTATTGGACCATATGGAGTTGACAACGACACATGAGGAATCAGAAAACTATCATATTTCCAAAGGCGATGGCACAATATGCATAATGTGGGCTCTGTAGTAAATAAGCTTAGAGTGCCACTCTTTTAAATTTTTAGTTCACACCTGAAGACAAAACAGTGTCTCTCTGAGAACAAAAGACTGTGATATTATAGGACTAGTTGCCTACATAATTGCATGTTGGGGTATGTTTGGGTGAGCCTGCACATTAAGTCAACATGGCTACACATACATTGCATGTACAGAAAATGGCAAATTAGCCCAGCCTTCGTCAAAGATTTTAAAATTATAATGAAGGTATCATAAGAAAAGTTTACACTGAGGCCACTGGAGGGGACTTCAGTGAGTTTCAACCTGTCTTGGTGGTTTCTAGGAGCTTCAGGTATCCTTATCTTTACTTACTGGCCCTGAAAGAAAATGTGTAAGGAAAACATTGTTAGAGTTAGGAAGCATAGTAAATGTTTAAGTAATTATGTAAGTTTTCTCCAAGTTCTTAACATTTCTGTACAGACTAGGTAGGCTACAAAATTTTTTCCTTCTTGGGGTCTATGGAATTCGCATCATAAATATATGACATTAATTGTATTTTTCAGTCATATTAGCACTTTACATTATTTTTATCTGAAGTAAAATTGTGTTTTAATTACTGTGATAATTACTGATTGTGATGGCGGTCTTTCTTTGTATAACATTTCTTTATTTGTTTTAGAATTTGTGTTGTCAGGGTCATTTTGCATAGACATTTTTATGTTTGGTTTAGTTTTGATTTGATATTCTTTTTCTTTTTCTGTTTCTTGGCTTATTTCTTGGGCACAGGATGATTCTTTATCCTTGTGCATCCCCCTAAGCCCATAATATACATACAATCATAATTCAGTTAGCCTCCTTCATGGGCTTAAAGCCCTGGACATACCTGCCCGAGAAGTAGGACTGGAACATGAGAACTAGGCCCCTAACACTTTTGCCAGATTCTGGCTCAGGAACCCAAAATTCATTTAAGTTCAGCCACTTTCCAATTTAAATTTATGTTCCTTTTCTGGTTCAAGGAGATGTTTGGTTTGCTTTTGAGCCAGGGAGGCTTCCTGTTGCTGTTTTTTTCTTTTCTTTTCTTTTCATATATTATATCTTTTACACTTTTTAAATTTTTTTTATTTTTATTTTTTTGCATTTATCTTCAGATAGAGTGGGAGGGAGAAAGGAAAGGAGAGAGAGATAAACATCGATGTGAGAGAGACACATTGACTGGTTGCCACCCACACAACCCCAACCAGGGCCAGGGACAAATTGCAACTGAGGTACGTGCCCTTAGCGGGAACCGAACCCGGGACTCTCTGGTCCGCAGGCCGACGCTCTAACCGCTGAGCCAAACCGGCCAGGACTATATCTTTTACTCGTAAATGTTAAGATCAGGAGGTATTTCAAAACAGCTTCTGACAGAACCATGTGACCAGATGTTCCCAGGGTCCTTACATTTTCAAGAGTCCTTCGATGTTGAGTCATAAACTGAAAATAGGTTAAATATCCTTCAATGGTTCAATAGTTCTCAAATTTTCATATTCCCAAGGGTTACTATAGGAATTTGTTATGAAGCAGGTTTCCAGACTCCATCTCTAGAGATTCTAATTCAATATGGGGGGGCGGTATAGCCTACCCATCTACAGTTTTAATAACCTAAGTGCATTGGTCTGTTCCAACAATGGATAATTGATAGATACTCAGAAACCAAAAGCTAAAGTACATTACAATTCAAGCATGAGAAGTTGGTCATGGTATCAGAGAATTCCATTCTTGTGCATTGGACAGATATTTATGTGACCCTCCAAAGTTCAGGACATCCTGTGAAGAAAGGGAAGAAAGACAAAACATTCTAATGAACATAGTTCCAATGTGGGAAATAAAGAGGAATATAGTCAACAAGTTCAGCTGAGCTTTGTGTAGCATGGCTGCCAGAAGGAAATCTCAGATCAGAGATACAACACAAAAGAAAATTATATAATGTAGCATTTTTTATTAATTAAAAATTTTAATATGATATATCTCCGGTAAGAGTATTTGTGTTATAGTCGAGACATTCCCATGGGTACTAGGAAAAGCAGAAAGTAAATATACCACTCAACAATATTCTGTGAAATAATCATCTATGGGAATTAAAAATGAATAGATTTAGGAGTTAAATTTATGTTGAAAGAATTTGGCTAATAAACAGCTTAATGACAATGGTATGAAACAATGACGACACAGTAGACAACAGGTAGCAGATGAAATCTTAACTATATTGATGGGAAAGTTCTTTACCACTATGAAAATGGCTAAGCATTCTTTATCCATTTGCATGTCATCCCACATTGTAGACTATAAAATAAGTGAGCAACCAGTGTTTCAGGATCTTCTGGCTTACAGTGGTTGAATGGATCCAATCTCATACTATGAGGCATTATTGCAAAGGAACAGTACTTAACCTTGGCAATTGACAATTAAATTATTCTGAATGTTGTTGTCTGGGTCCCTTTGACCAAACGTGTCAACAGTTCTAAATTTGAGCAAGTTATGATTATCTTTAACAAAATCAAAATTTATTGTTATAAAAATTCCTCTATGCCTTCTGCTCTTTAAATCATTTCACTAGATAAATGTGAAAAATGGCCCAAAACTGCTTGCCTTTTCTACTGCAATATGTAAGTGAGCCAGGCATGGGGGTGGCTTGCCATTTGATTGTGGAACACTTAGAGCAGTTCTTCTATATCCTTACCCAGAGTCTCCACTGAGGCATAGTGTATTTCAGATGAACATACCTGTGATTCTATTGTAGAAATTTAAATTGGAGAAAGATAGGAAAACAGGTGTTTTATAACTTGAATTTATATATTTTTGTTTGTAACACACTGAGCTGAAAGAGAAACTGAAAATGGTTATGTGCAAAAGAAAGAACTGTATGAAAGAAAGGATTTATGTAATAGAACTACATGGGAGAATTTTAATTCATAGAAATTATATATTTCACTGCTCTCCAGGAATATGCAGTGAAGAAATTGATACTAAAGATTGCAGACTTTTAATATCATCAATAAGTTTGGCAAATTTACCTGAAGTATTAGCAATGTGCATTGTAGTTCTGGCCAGTTTGGCTCAGCAGTTAGAGTGTTGGTATACGGACAAAAGAGTTGCAGGTTCCATTCCGGTCAAGGGCACATACCTTGGTTGCAGTTCAGTCCCCGGCCCTGACGGGTCATACAGGAGGCAACCAATTGATGTGTCTCTCTCACATCAATCACTCTCTCTTTCTCTTTCTCTTCCTCTCTCCCTCCCACTCTATCTGAAGATAAATGGAAAGATATCCTCAGGTGAGGATTTAAAAACATAAATAAATAAATAAAAATGTACATCATTTTTTGCCAACAAAATATTTCAAACACTCTAAGATTTTTTAATCTTTTTACCAACAATATAATTCTAGAAACTGTCATCCATTTTTTAAATAAATGTGGCTATGTATGATGGAAATCTCTGCTGATAAAAACAAGGGAGTAAAAAGCAAAATTGGGAAATAGAGCATATGTTTAGGGACTGATTTGAAAATTATGGTGTCAATATATAAATATGCCAGATTAAAGACTGAACTTTGCGGATGTGGTGTTTGAGTGACTTCATGTGGAAGCAATATATTTTAGTGGCTAATATGTGGAAATTACAGACAAACCTTGGATTAACTGCATTCAAGCTCTATCCTTGTACTAACAATATGACCTTGAACTTTATAGCCTTCTTTCTAATTGGGATAATGGAATTATGCAAAATGACTAGCACAGACCTTGATCTCTAGCTCCACTGAAAAGGTGTATATTGGGGAAGAAGGGTATTACTAGTATAAGGTGGGGGGGGTCAGTGGAGAATGGAGAAGCAACTGAATACATCATGTTATGCACAATATTTTATTCTAGGAATCATCAAAATATCATTGATCAGTTATCTAAATGCCAGTAGATATAAAATACACTGTGGTGGACAAGGAGATTCTTTACCTGGATCCTTAAAAAATGAGTTGTTGCCCAGCTGCAAGAAATTCTGTCAAGCTATGCAGGTTCCAGCTGTCAGAGCCAAGGTTTACCTTTCCCAAAATAGTCCATAATCAATCACTGATGAAGGCAGAGTATAAATGTCCAGCCTCTCCAACTTGGTGGGACATACACTCCAGCTGTTGATCAAGGCTTTGTTAAGCCTTTATCAGTGTCCAACTTCTTCTTCTGCCCAATCTTACTTCTGCATCAATCATTCCACAGGTTTTAATCCCTAATAAATAAACAGCCCTCCAAACTCATCTCAACCTTAAATTCTAGAGAACCCAACTGTACAAATTCTGGCAAAAGTTTCCCAGCTTTGAAGACCTGGGAAGCAAGTATACTAGACATTTTTCTTCCTTATTCCAGAATCCATGCTGTTTTTTTTTTTCTTTATTGATTTTTAGAGAGAGAGGAAGGTAGAAGGAGAGAGAGAGATAGAAACATTGATGAGAGAGAACACCCATTGGCTGCCTCCTGCATGCCCCCCACTGGGGATCAGGCCCACATCCTGGGCATGTGCCCTGACCGGGAATCAAACTGGCGACCTCTTGGTGCATAGGTTGATGCTCAACCACTGAGCCACACTGGGCAGGCTCCATGCAGATTTTGATCAGAAAGTTTGTAAGTTTCAGAAAACAAAGTGGTATTACAAAACCTCTGTGAATGGCTTTATTTTATGCAATAGTTTTTTTTTTTTTCTTTTTTCATAATATTACATATTTTCTCTTTCCTTTTCTAATTCAATCTTCTTCCCTTTTTCTAAACTTATACATTTTTTTTCTGGTTTTCTTTTTCTATTTTAGTCTTCTTTCTTTCTTTTTCTAATTTTCTTCTTTCTTTTCATATATTTTTCTCTTATTCTATATTTATCTTGACATATATTATTCTTTTTTATTCTTTGTTCCATGCTTACTCTTTTTGTTGATGATGTTGTTTTGTTTATTTTTTGTTGCTTTGTTTTGTTTTGTCAGCACCTGTACAACAACTTGCACAATGTGGTCGGGGTTGAACTTTACATCAGCCAGCATGAGGATTTATCCCAGACACAAATGGGCCAACAGTAATCAAGACCCAATTAAAACAGGAGGCCCCACATAATCAACACAAGGGACATTCATAAAATATTCACCTCAGGAGATCAAGGAGACAGCATCACTGGGTTCCACAGGACACTTAAAACATAAGGTCATGATGATTGGGAGGCAATGCAGTTCTAGCAAATAAATAGAAACAAACACAAAGAGACAGCTAAAATAGGGAGAAAAATAACAAAAACAAAATGTCCAAATGAATAAAAAAGAAGAATCTACAGAAAAAAGCTAAATAAAATGGAGGCAAGTAATTTATCAGATATAGAGTTCAAAGTAATGGTTATAAGGATGTAAAAAATACTCATTGAGAATTGCAAGGAACTTAGTGGGAACTACAACACCATTAATAGAAAATAGAAACCATGGACAAGAACCAGTTAGAAATGAAGAACACTAGATCTGACCCAACAATACCCTGGAAGGAATTAAGTGTAGATCGAAAGAAGCAGGGGACCAAATCAATTATTTGAAAGGCAAGATAGAAAAATCCAATTAGAGAAGCAACAACAACAACAACAAAATTAAAAAGCAGGATGATAATTTAAGGGAACTTTGGGACAATTAAAATGTAACGACATCCACATCATAGGAGTACCAGAAGGAAAAGAAAGGGAGCAAGGAATAGAGAACCCATTTAAAGAAATAATGACAGAAAACTTCCCTGATCTGGTGAAAAGGAAAAGTCATATAAGGTAAGAAAGCACAAAGATGAACACAAAGAGGCCCACAGCAAGGTACATCATAATTAAAATGAAAAACATTAAAGACAAAGTAAGAATCTTAAAGGCAGCAAGAACGAGAAAGAAAGTTACCTAAGGGTAGTTCCCATTAGACTGTCATCAGATTTTTCATCAGAAACACTTCAGGCCAGAAGGGATTGGCATGAAGTATTCAAAGTAATGAAAAGCAAGAACCTGAATTCAAGACTCCTATATTCAGCAAAGCTATCATTTAAAATTGAAGGCAAAATAAAGAGCTCCCAGACAAAAATGGTAAAGGAGTAGATTACCATAAAACCAGCATTACAAGAAATGTTAAAGGAACTGTGTTTTTTTTTTTCTTTCCATTTTTTTATTATTGATTTTTGTAGAGAGAGAGGAAGGGAGAGGGAGAGAGAGATAGAAACATCAATGAGAGAGAACATTGATTGTCCACCTCCTGCATGCCCCACAGTGAGATTTTTGGCCCACAGTCTGGGCATGTGCCCTGAGTGGGAATTGAACTGGTGACCTCTTGGTGCATGGGTTGATGTTCAACCACTGAGACACATTGGCCAGGTAAGAATCTTTTTAAGAAGAAAAAAAATATATAGAGAGGAAAATATGTATAAACAAAAAGTGGCAATAAATAGGTAACTATTAATAATAATCTTAAATATAAATGGATTAAATGTTCGAGTCAGAAAACGTAGGGTAGCTGAGTGGATAAGAAAACATGACCCAAGTATATGCTCTGTACTAGAGACCCACCTCAGAGCAAAATATTCAAATAGATTGAGTGTGAAAGGATGGAAAAACATATTTCATGCAAGTGGAAACAAAACAAAACTGAACAGAAAAGCTTGAGTAGCATTAATCATATCTGTCAAAATAGACTTCAAAATAAAGGCCGTAACAAATGGCAATGGAGATCATTACATAGTACTAAAGGGATCAATTCAACAAGGAAATATAATCCTTGTAAACATATTCGCACCTAATTTGGGGCACCTAAATATACATAAATAAACCCTCTTGGTGGAGCTTAAGGGAGAGATTGCAGCAATATAGGCATAGTAGGAAAATTTAACACTCTTCTGATGTCACTGGATAGGTCTTCCAGACAAAATATCAACAAGGAAACAGTGGCTTTAAATGACACACTATATCAGTTGGATCTAATTCATATTTATAAAACATGTCATCCCAAAGCTGCAGAATATACATTATTCGCAAATGCACAAAGAATATTGTCAAAGATAGACTACATGTTAGGACACAAAATAAGTCTTAACAAATTCAAGGATATTGAAACCATATCAAGCATCTTCTCTGATCATGTTGGCAGAACATGAGAAATAATTACAAGAAAAAAAACTCAAAAACATTCAAACACAAGGAGGTTAAATAGCATGTCATTAAACAATGAATAGGTTACCAATGAGATCAGGGAAGACATAAAAAACTTTCTGGAAACAAATTAAATAAACACAAAACAAGCCAAAATCTATGGGACATAGCAAAAGCATTCCTGAGAGGGAAGTTCAAAGTGTTACAGGCTTACCTCAAGAAACAAGAAAAAACTCAAATAAATAATCTAATTATACAACTAAAAAAATTAGAAGGAGAACACCAAGAAAAGCACAGAGTTAGTAGAAGGAAGGGAATAATAAATACAAGAGCAGAAATAAATGACAGAGAGACTAAATAAACAATACAAAAGATGAACAAAACTAAGAACTAGATCTTTGACGTGATAAATAAGATTAATGAACCCTTAGCCAGATTTATCAAGAAAAAGAGGAAGGGCCCAAGTAATTAAAATCAGAAATGAAAGAAGTAAAATAATAATTGACATGACAGAAATATGAAGAGTTTTAAGAAAATATTATGAATAACTATATGCCCATAAATTGGATAACTGGGATGAAATGGACAAATTCCTAGAAACATGCAATCTTCCAAACTGTATCAAGAAGAATCAGAAAACCTGAAAAGACAATTTACAACTAAAGAAATTGAAGCAGTAATAAAATTCTCCTCAAACAAAAGTCCTAGACCAGATGACTTCACAGTCAAGTTGTACCAGACATTCAAAGAACTAACACCTATCTTCCTCAAACTATTAAAAAGAAAAATCAAGAAAAAAGTAGACTTCCAAGCTATTTTTATAAGTCCAGTGTTATTCTATTTTTAAAACCAGATAAAGACACTGCAAAGAAAGAAAATAACAGACCAATATCCCTCATAAACATAGATGTTAAAATCCTCAACAAAATATTAGCAAATTTAATCCAGCAATACATTAACAAGGATTGTACACCATGACCAAGTGAGATTTATTCGTAAGATACAAGACTCACAATATTTTCAAATCCATAAATGTTATACATCATGTAAACAAAATAAAGGATAAAAATCACATGATCATATTAATAGATGCAGAAAAAACATTCAACAAAATCCAACACTCATATAATAAAGATTCAGCAAAATGGGAATAAAGGGATCATAACTCAAAATAATAAAGGCCATATATGACAAACCCACAGCCAACATCATACTCAATGGGCAAAAACAAAAAGTGAGTCCCTTAAGATAAATAATAAGACAGGGATGTCCACTTTCACCACTATTAATCAACATAGTACTGGAAGTCCTAACCATAGTGATCAGTCAAAAAGAAAGAATAAAAGCATCCAAAATGGAAAGGAGGAAGTAAAATTCAGAGATGGCATGATATTGTACACAGAAAACCCTAAAGACTCCATCAAAAATTGCTATATTTAATAAATAAATTCAGCAAAGTATGAGGATACAAAATTGACATCCAGAAACTGATGACATTTTTATACACCAATAATGAACTCTTTGAAAGAGAAACAAAAAAATCCCATTTATCAGTGCAAAAACAACAACAAAAAGATACCTAAAAAGTAAAATTATCCAAGGAGGTAAAAAACCTGTATTCAGAAAACTGTAGAATGTTGAAAAAAGAAATAGAGGAAGATATAAACAAGTGGAAGAATATACCATGTTCATGGATTAAAAGAATTAACATAATTAAATGTCTACACTACCCAAGGCAATCTATAGATTTAACCAATTCCAATTTAAAAACAAACAGCATATTTCACAGATCTAGAATAAACATTCCAAAAATTTATATGGAACCAAAATATGCTCAAACTAGTTTTAACAATCATAAGACAGAAGAACAAAGTTGGAGATATCACAATACCTGATATCAAACTATATTACAAAGCCATTGTAATCAAAAGAGCTTGGTACTGGCAAAATGACAGGCATACAGACCAATGGAACAAAACAGAGACCTCATAAATGTACTCATTCCATTATGGTCAATTAATATTTGACAAAGTTGACAAGAGCATACAGTCGAGTAAAGATAGTCATGCCAATAAATGGTGTTGAGAAAGTTGAACAGGTACATGCAAAAAAAAATAATAGTAATAAAACTAGACAATCAACTTATACCATACAGAAGAATAAACTCACAATGGATAAAAGAGTTAAATGTAAGTCCCAAACCATAAATATCCTAGAAGAAAACATGATCAGTAAAATCTCAGACATCTCACATAGCAATATTTTCAGAGATATATTACATAGGGCAAGACAAACAAAGGAAAAAAATAAATGGGACTATATCAAACAAAAGTGTCTGCACAGTAAAAGAAACCATCAACAAAATGAAAAGGGAATCCACTGTATGAGAGAACATATTTGACAATGATACATCTGAAAAGTGGTTAATTTTCAAAATATATAAATAACTCATACAACTCTGCACCAATTGAGTTGTATGAGTTTTATATATATTTTGAAAATATACAAAGGAAGGCAAACAATCCATTAAAGAATGGGCAAAGACCTGAGTTGACACTTCTCCAAAAGATGACATACAGATGGCCAAAAAACATGAAAAAATGCTCAATGTCACTAATCATCAGAGAGATTTAAATTAAAACTACAAAGAGGTATCACTTCACACCTGCCAGAGTGGCTAGCATAAATAAACCAACATACAACAGTGCTGAAGAGGATGTGAAGAAAAGGAAACTCTAGTACACTGCTGGTGGGAATTCAGACTTGTGCAGTCACTGTGGAAAACAGTATTAAGTTACCTCAAAAAGTTAAAAATGGAACTGCCTTATGACTCAGTGATCTCACTTCTTGAAATATATCCTAAGAATCCAAACACACCAATCAGAAAGAGCTCAAGTGCCCATCAGCAGATGAGTGGATAAAAGTGGTGGCACATTTACACAATGGAGTACTATGCAGCTGTAAAAGACGAGTATCTCTTACACTTCGCAACAGCCTGGATAAACCTAGAGGCTATTATGCTAAGCAAAATAAGAGTTAGAGAAAGACAAATATCACATGATTTCACTTATGTGTGGAATCTAATGATCATAATAGAGTGATGAACAAAATAGATCTAAAAGCATGGATGTTTGGAAACAGAATGATAGACCTCAGAGATGAGAAGTATGTGAGTATGGGGTCAGGGACAGAAAGAGGTTAACCAACAAATACATATGCATAGCCTGTGGACACAGAAAATATTGGGGTAAAGGCCTGTGACAGGGCTGGTGCTGGGTGGAGGGGGTAAACTGAGAAACAATAGGGGACATTTGTAATACACTCAACAATAAATTTGAAAGAAAATGGATGGTCATTGTCCAGCTGGTGTGGCTCAGTGGATTGAGCATAATCCCATGGACTGAAAGGTCACGGTTTGATTCCAGTCCAGGTCACATACTAGGGTTGTGGGCATGATTCCTAGTAGAGGGTGTGCAGAGGCAATGGACTGATATTTCTTTCTCACACTGATGTTTCTATCTGTCTCTCCCTTCCTCTTTATCCCCCTAAAATCAATAAAAACATATTTTGAAAAAATAGATTCAGTTGAGGTCTACAACCCAAGGCTCACCAAGTAACTGAGACTAATAGCCTCCAGGCAAAAAGCTAGAGGATAACTAAATCTTTCCTGGGCTTACAAATCTACCTAGGAAAGTAAGAATTGACAGTAGTGTTTAACTTGGGTCCTGCCACACTCATCCAAACCCAGTAGAGGGAGCCACAACCAGTGGAACACCAAAACTTACCAGGAAAATTCACCAGGCTCCAAAACCTACTGAGAAAGCTAAAATGATGAAACAAAGAAACAAATCCCAAATGAAAGAACAAGATAATTGGACAGAAGTTGAAATAAATGAAGGGGAATTGAGCAAGATATCAGAGGGGGAAATCAGAATAATAATCATGAGGAAGCTCAACAGCATGAGTAAAGATCTAGAAGTATTGAAAACCAAGCAATTGGAAATGAAAAATGACATAGCAGAAATAAAGAACACATTGGAAGGAGTAACCAGCAGAATAGAGGAGGCGGAGGGTCATATCAGTTAATTAGAAGACAGGGTAAAAAATATCGCCCAATCAGAGAATCAAAAAGAAAAAACAGGAAGACAGCTTAAGAGAACTCTCAGAAAATATGAAAGGCAACAACATCCACATCATAGGAGTTCTAGAACAAGAACAAAATGAACAAGGATTAGAGAATATACTTGAAGAAATAGTGACAGAAAACTCCCTTGACATGGTAAAGGAAAATGGTTTATAAGTACAAGAAGCACAGAGAGCTCCAAGTAAGAAGAACTCAAACAGGCCCACAATGGGACACATAATAATTAAAATGCCAAAAATTAAAGACAAAGAGAGAATCCTAAAGGCAGCAAAAAATAAGCAACAGGTTACCTACAAAGGAACCCCCATACGACTATCAGATGACTTCTCAACAGAAACAATATAGGGCAGAAGGGAATGGTACGAAGTAATCAAGGTCATAAAAAACAGGAATCTGAATCCAAGACTACTCTATTCAGCAAGGCTATCATTCAAAATAGAAGGTGAAATAAAGAGCTTCCCAGGCAAAAAAGGCTGAGGGAATATATTAGCACCAAACTAGCACTGCAAAAAATATTAAAAGAACTGCTATAATTAGTAGAAGAAATAAGAAGAAAAATATAACCACAATAAACAAAAACAGCAATAAATAAGTACATATCAATACTAATCTTAAGTGTGAATGGATTAAACGCTCCAATCAAAAGACACAAAGTAGCTGCTTGGATAAGAAAACATGGCTCATATATATGTTGTTTACAAGAAACTCAACTAACAACAAAAGACTCATGTAGGTTGAAAGTGAAGGGATGGAAAAAAATCTTCCAAGCAAATGCAAAGGAGAAAGGAGATAGGGTAGCAATACTCACATCCAATAAAATAGACTTGAAAATGAAGTTCATAACTAGACACAGAGAAGACCACTACATAATATTGAAAGGATCTATCCAACAGGAAGGATATAACCTTGGTAAACATATATGCACCCAATATAGGTGCACCAAAATATATTTAAAAAAACTTCTGGAGGACTTCAAAGGAGAAACTAACAGCAATGCAATCATAGCAAGGGACTTCAACATCTCACTGACATCACTGTACAGATCCTGTAGACAAAAAAATTTAACAAGGATACAGAGACTCTAAATGATGGATTTGATAGATACCTACAGAGAACTACACCTCAAAACTGCAGAATTCACATTCTTCTCAAGTGCACATGAGACATTCTCAAAGATAGACCACATGTTAAGACACAAACTAAGTCTCTACAACTTCAAAAAGATTGAAATCATATCAAGCATCTTCTCAGATTACAATAGTCTGAAACTAGAAATCAATTACAGCAAAAACATTTAAACACATGGAGGCTAAATAGCATGCTAATAAACAATGAATGGGTTACCAAGGAGATCAAGGAAGAAATTAAGAACTTCCTGGAAACTAATGAAAATGAGCACAACAACACAAAATCTATGGAACGCAGAAAAAGCAGTCCTGAGAGGGAAGTTCATAACACTACAGGCCTACCTCAGGAAACAAGAAAAATTTCTAATTGACAATCTAACCTCACAACTTAAAGAACTAGAAAGCAAACAAAAAGAAAAACCCAAAGCAAGTAGAAGAAAAGTAATAGTAAAGATTAGAGAAGAAATAAATGACATAGAGACCAAAAAAACAATTCAAAAGATCCATGAAACAAAGAGCTGGTTCTTTGAAAAGATAAACAAGAGTGATGGACTCTTAGCTAGACTCACCAAGAAACAAAGAGAGAAGACCTAAATAAACAAAATCAGAAATGAAAGAGGAGAAGTAACAACTGACACCACAGAAATACAAAGGATCATTAACAAATACTAGGAATAATTATACGGCAAAAAATTGGACAATCTAGGCGAAATGGACAAATTTCTAGAAACACATAGTATCCCAAAGCTGAACCAGGAAGAGATAGAAAACTTGAACAGACCAATAACAACTAAGGAAATTAAAGATGTAATCAAGAATCTCCCAGCAAACAAAAGCCCAACCCGTACAGTTTCACTGGGGAGTTTGACCGAACATTCAAAGAAGATCTAACACCCATTCTCTTCAAACAATTCCCAAAAATTCAAGAAGAAGGAAGACTTCCAAATTTATTTTATGAAGCCAGCATAATTCTAATTCCAAAACCAGATAAAGACTCTACAAAGAAAAAAAACTACAGGCCAATATCCCTGATGAATGCAGATGACAAAATCCTTAACAAAATACTAGCAAATCGGATCCAGCAATACATTACAAAAATTATTCATCATGAGCAAATGGTATTCATCCCAGGGATGCAAGGCTGGTACAATATTTACAAATCAATAAATGTGATACACCACATAAACAAAATGAAAGATAAAAACCATATGATCATATCAATAGATGCTGAAAAAGCATTCAACAAAATTCAGCACCCTTTTCTGATAAAAATGCTCAGCAGTGTGGGAATAGAGGGATCATATCTTGACCTAATAAAGGCCATATATGAAACACCTACAGCCAACATTATATTCAATGGGCAAAAACTGAAAGCATTTCCCTTAAGAACAGGAATAAGACAGGGATGCCCACTTTCACCACTCTTATTTAATATAATACTGGCAGTCTTAGCCACAGGAATTGGACATGAAGAACAAATAAAAGGGATCAAAATTGGAAAGGAGGAAGTGAAACTGTCATTATTTGCAGATTACATGATATTGTACATAGAAAACCCTAAAGACTCCATCAAAAATCTACTAGATTTAATAAATGAATTATGCAAGGGAGCAGGATACAAATTAACATCAAGAAATTGATGACATTCTTATACACCAATAATGAACTCACAGAAAGAGAAACTAAAAAAAAAAAATTCCCATTTACCATTGCAGCAAAAAAATTAAGACACCTAGGAATAAACTTAACCAACAATGTAAAGGACCTATTTGCCGAAAACTGCAGGACATTGAAAAAAGTAATAGAGGAAAATATAAAAAAGTGGAAGCACAGCCCTGGCCAGTTTGGCTCAGCTGTTAGAGCATGAGCCCGCAGACCAGAGTCAGTTCCTGCTAAGGGCACGTACCTCGGTTGCAGTTTGTCCCTGGCCCAAGCTGGAGTTGTGTGAGTGGCAACCAGTTGATGTGTCTCTCTCACATTGATGTTTCTCTCTCTCTCTTCCTCCCTCTATCCTTCCCACTCTATCTGAAGATAAATGGAAAAATGTCCTTGGGTGAGGATGAAGAAATAATAATAATTGGAAGCATATATACCTTGTTCATGGATTGGAAAAATTAATATTATTAAAATGTCCATATTACCCAAAGCAATCTATAGATTTAATGCAATTCCCATTAAAACACCAATCACATACTTCACACAACAGGAAAAAATACTTCAAAAGTTCATATGGAAGCAAAAAAAGACCCAGAATAGCCACAGCAATTCTGAAAAAGAAGAACAAAGTAGGAGAGATCAAAATACTGCATATCAGGTTATACTACAAAGCCATTGTAATCAAAAGAGCCTGGTACTGGCACAAGAACAGGCATATAGATCAATGGAACAGAACAGAGAAACCAGAAATTGACCCAAGACAATATGCTCAATTAATATTCAACAAAGGTGGCAAGAGCATACAATGGAATAAAGATAGCCTCTTTAATAAATGGTGCTGGGAAAATTGGACAGCTACATGCAAAAAAATGAAACTAGACCACCAACTTATACCATACACAAGAATAAACTTAAAATAGATAAAAGACGTAAATGTGAATTGCGAATCCATAAAAATCCTAGAAGAAAATGTAGGCAACAAAATTTCAGACATCACACACAGCAGAATTTTCACTGATACAACACCTAAGGGAAGAGAAACAAAGGTAAAAATGAATACATTGGACTACATCAAAATAAAAAGCTTCTACACAGTGAAAGAAACAACCATCAAAATGGAAGAGGAACCCACTATATGGCAGAGCATGATAGTCAACAATACATCTGATAAGGGGTTAATTTCCAAAATATATAGAGTACTCATGCAACTCAACAAAAGGAAGACAAAGAATGAAATTAAAAATGGGCAGAGGACCTAAATAGACACCTCTCCAAACAGGACATACAAATGACTAAGAGACATATGAAAAAATGCTCAATGTCACTAATCATCAAAGAGATGCAAATCACAATGACTATGAGGTATCACCTCACATCGGGAAGAATGGCTGCCATCAACAAATCATCAAACAACAAGTGCTGATGAGGGTGTGGAGAAAAGGGGACTCTAGTACACTGCTGGTGGGAATGCAAACTGGTGTAGCTACTATGGAAAACAATATGGTGTTACCTCAAAAAATTAAAAATTGAATTTCCATTTGACCCAGTGATCCCACTTCTAGGAATATATCCTAAGAAGTCTGAAACACCAATCAGAAAGAATATATGTACCCCCATGTTCATAGCAGCACCATTTACAATAGCTAAGATCTGGAAACAGCCCAAGTGTCCATCAATAGATGAATGGATAAAAAAGCTGTGGTACATGTACACAATGGAACACTATGCCGCTGTAGGAAAGCAAGATCTCATATCCTTTTAGATGACATTGAGGGACCTGGAGAGCATTATGCTAAGTGAAATAAGCCAATCAGAGGAAGACAAATACCACATGATCTCACTTATTTGTGGAATATAATGAACAAAAAAAAGCTGATGAACAAAACAGACCCAGAGAGATAGAAAAGAGTATAGTTTAGACTGACAAACCTCAGTGGAAGGGGGCGGGTGGGAGGGGTGAGATAAACCAAAGAACTTATATGCACACATGTATAACCAATGGACATAGACAACAATGCTTGGGGGTGGGGAGGATCGGGTGGAGGGTGTCTATGGGGAAAAAGGAGAAACCTCTGTAACAAAAATAAATTAATAAAATATATATATATAGTTTGAACCCAAAGACTTAGGTAAAAAATATAGAATAGTAAGCCTGTTACTATAAAGGCAATCAAAAAAAAAAAAAAAATGGATGGTCATGTGGCAGAGATAAATGGATGCTATTATGGCAATCATTTAGAGAAATCTTTTCTAATGTCAGTGATAGAATTGCAGGGAGTTATTACAATGTTTTGTTGTTGTTTTTTAATTATCTGTCATTTTACTATTATTATATTTTTGTCTTCTGCTTCTAAGTATACACATTTGCTAGATACCATGGTGGGTTGGGACTATAATCTCTGATCAAGGAATTTCATGACAACTGATGACCTATTTGGGGATTATTCTTCAGGGTGAGCTAATCATAACTGATGGCACAGTTCTGTCAAAAATGTCTCCATTGAGACCTTTTATCTGGAGCTTCCCTGTTAGACCTCTGCAATAATGCAATGAATGTTGTTATTATTATATGAAATAAAAAATAAAAATAAAACATTTATTTGTCCCATCAATAGTGTGAACCAAAAGGACTTGAACCTCTTCTACTTGTTTAGTATAGCAGAATTCATAGAAGTCAGAGTATAATATGAGTTCAAGATTCAAATGTAAATCATCAAATGTCAGAAGTTAAGTCTGTGTTGCCAGGACTGGTTTTGCCAAGATAAATACAATTTTCTTACTGAAGAGAAGATAAAATAAAAGGAAGAAAATCAGGAATGTCAGAACTAAATTAGGTCACCAAAGCAAAATCAAAGCTGAGAATCTAGGCATGTAAATAAAAACATAATGAAAACACTGTATCATATGTGCACAAAAAGGTAAAAATAGCCATTTTAGTAATAGTGTAATAGTAATGAGATTTAATGAGCATTTTGCACGTGTTGCCCACTGGGGTAAGCAGTCTACATGGATGAGGTAACTTTTTTATTACCCTGATTTCATTAGTATTGGAAATATTAAGAAATTTGTTCAGTCACAGAACTAGTAAGGGGTGGAAGCAGAATTGTAACACATGAACATATTCTAGAAATCATATTATTAAATATTATGCATCACTATCTCTCCATGGAACAACTCAAGAAATAGATTACCAGGAGAGATTAAAAAGTGTCTTAGAGGCTTTGTAAAAACTGACTGTACGTGGTTGTGTTTTTATCATACTACAAGGTTTTGTAGATTAATATTTTAATGCTGACTTCACTTATCCAGATAGGTAATTTACCTAGATTGAACTATCTAGTGATACTTACTTTAGTCTGTAAGTATAATATAGCACTTTTAAGAAAGATAATCACTGATAAGTTTTCATTATACAAAATTGCAGAATAAGGTGGTGGTTGACCTTGGCCAGTCCTACTTTAGAGGCCCCAAAGATAGCATACCCAGTGAACAGCTTTAAACAACATTAAGGCACCATTCAACTACCTCCACAAATAACACACTCAAGGATGGACTCAACAGGAACAAGAGCTCCACTGAAGTGAGTCCTGCTCTCTGAGATGGGCTTTTTTTTTTTTTCTTTCTTTTCTAGAGAACATAGGTTTAATGAGACAGTGGCTGCAGCATCGTTCTAACTGGTTGGCCCTCGCTGCTCCTTTGTGAGGTGCCTGTTCTGTTTTTGTTGTTTGTTTGTTTTTTACTTACATTAAATACATGGGTAAATCAGCAGTCACGTTGTGTTTCCATGATTGTTATGTTGAAAAAGGAAAAAGGGTGGGAAAAAGGCAATATTTTCTTAGAAGAAAAAAAAAAAAATAAGGGACACTTCCCCAAAAGCACTGATCAGAAAAAATAATGAAGAGCTGAGAAGTAAAAACTAATATTCCTCAAACAAAATAGAACTCAAAGGAAAGCAGAGAACTGGCAGGAAGTAGGAGGAAGGCAACAGATAGGTCCAGATGCTAAGGTCAATCCTGTTCCTAAAGAGGGCAGGAGAGGGGAGAACAGCCTTGGTGCTTGAGGCCAATTGGCCTGTGGGTAAATCCCTCCCATTGATGTGCCAACAGCAATCAAGGCTCAACTACAAGAGGAGAGTGTAGATAGCCCACACAGGGGGCTGCATCTGGAATACCCAGCTTTGGTGATTGGTGAGAGCTGTGCCACTGGACCCCACAGAATACCTACCACATTGGGCCACTCTACCAAGCCTGGGAGATGTAGCAGCTCTACCTAATACACAGAAACAAACACAGGGAAGCTGCCAAAATTAGGAGACAAAGAAACATTCCCAAATGAGAGAACAGTAGAAACTCCAGAAAAATAACTAAATAAAATGGAAACAAGCAATGAACTAGATGCAGAGTTCAAAACACTGGTTATAAGGATGCTCAATGAACTTGAGAAAAGAGTAGATGAACTTAATAAGAACTTCAACAAAGAGATAGGCATCATAAAAATGGAACTAGAAAACATAAAAAATAAATAGAATTGAAGAACACATGAACTGAAATGAAGAACACATTACAGGGAATCAACAGTGAAGCAGGTGAAGCAGAGGATCAAATCAGAGATTTGGAAAATAAGAAAGCAGAAAACATCGAATCAGAACAGCAAAAACAAAAATGAATTAAAAAATGAGGATAGTATAATGAGTCTCTGGTACAATTTCAAGCACACCAACATTCACATCATGGTTGTGACAGAAAGAGAAGAGAGAACAAGAAATCTCTGTCAAAAATAATAATAGAAAACTTCCTTAACTTAGTGAAGAAAACAGACATACAAGTCCAGGAAACATGGAGAATCCCAAACAAGGTGAACCCAAACAGGCCCACACCAATACACAGCATAATTAAAACTCCACAGGTTAAAGATAAAAAGAGAAATTTAAAAGCAGCAAGAGAAAAACAGTTAGTTATCTACAAGGGAGCTCTCTTTAGACTGTTGGCTGTTTTCTCAACATAAACTTTGCAGCCCAGAAGGGATTAGCAAGAAACATTCAAAATGATGAAAAGCAAGGACCTACAACCAAGATTACTCTACCCAGCAATGCTATCATCTAGAATCAAAGGATATATAGATTCCCAGATAAAAACAAAACAACAACAAAACTAAAGAAGTTCATCACCACCAAACCAGTATTACATTAAATTTTAAAGGGTCTTCTTTAAGAAGAAGGAAAAAAATAAGATCTAAAACATGAATAACAAAATGGAAATAAATACATATATATCAATAATGGAATAAAAAAACAAAGTAAATGAAAAAGTAGAATAAAAATACTCATAGATACAGAGAATAGTTTGATGGTTGCTAGATGGGAAGGGGCTTGGGGAAGTAGGTGAAAAAGGTGAAGGGATTAAGAAGTACAAATTGGTAGTTGCAGAATAGTCATGGAGATACAAAGTACAGCATAGGTAATATAATCAAAAATACTGTAATAACTATGTGTGATGTCAAATGAGTACTAGATTTATCAGGATGATCACTTGCTTTGGTTTTTTTTTTAATAATTTATTTTATTATTAATTTGTTTTTGTTACAGATGTTTTTCCTTTTTCCCCCCATTGACACCCTCCCCCTACCCCTCTCCTCCTCCCCATTCCTGTTGTCCATGTCCATTGGTTATGCACCCATGCACATAGGCTCTGTGATTTATCTCTTTCCCCCGCCTCCCGCCCTCCTCTGAGGCCCATCATCCCGTACTCCACCGTCCATGTCTCTGGGTCAATTTCGTTGTTCAGTTTGCTCAGTTCTCCTGTGTGTTGCCTGCTTCCTCCGTTGGTGGGGGGGTCGCCGGGCTCCCCCACGGTGGGGGCGTCTCCCGGCACCCCCGTTCCACCTGGGTTCCCCCGTGGTGGCGGGGTCGCGGCACGGCGTCTCCCGGCACCCCCGTTCCGCCTGGGTTCCCCCGCGGTGGGGGGGGTCGCCCGGCACCCCCGCTCTGCCTGGGCTCCCCCGCGATGGGGGCGTCTCCTGGCTCCCCCGCTCCACCTGGGTACCCCGCGGTGGGGAGTTCGCCCGGCACCCCGCTCCGCCTGGGATCCCCCGCGGTGGGGGGGGTCGCCCAGCACCCCCGCTCCGCCTGGGCTCCCCCGCGGTGGGGGCGTTTCCCGTCACCCCCGTTCCGCCTTGGTTCCCCCGCGGTGGGGGCATCTCCTGGCTTCCCCGCTCCACCTGGGATGCCCCGCGGTGGGGGGGGTCGCCCGGCACCCCCGCTCCGCCTGGGCTCCCCCGCGGTGGGGGCGTTTCCCGGTACCCCCATTCTGCCTGGGTTCCCCCGCGGTGGGGGCGTGATCACTTGCTTTGTAATGTCTAATCACTGGGTTGTACACTTGAAATTAATATAATATATTGTATATCAAATGTAATTGAAAAATAAAAATTATTTAACAAAAAAAAATAAGTTTATTCTATATCTCCCTATCCTCTTAAAATCTAGGATGTTTTTCCCTCAAACACCTAACTCCACCTCTGTTCCTTTACGGTAGAAGAAAGTGGTGGTATAGGCTAAAATGAAATGTGCATAGATTATCTAGAGAAGCAGTCAAATTCAATGTAAAAGAACACACAAGGTCAACCTTACTTCAGGTGTAAGTGATCTATTCCAACCCACTTTGGGGATGAGAGAAGGAGTGAAGTTTCAGAGATGTGTTCACTGTTCAACTTCACTGACCCCCCTCAAATTTAATTTGCACTCCTTAGGTCCCTCTAGTGACCCCTTCTAGCAGTAGTAGACAAACCTCTCCTGTTCCCTTCTCTTTACCCTATCTGTCATGGGCCTTCAGTCTGTTTAAACTTATTAAGCCTCCCTCTTACCACCTTTATTTTCTCAGTCACCAAAGAGAATTGTTGATGTGCTTCATTGTGTTCTACTGACTCTCAGATGACAGCTCTCTGAATGGACTATTTAAGACCCAAGCAGATAACATGACTCTCATAGATTACTACTACTACTAATAAAAAATCAATTTTATAGTTGTGCTCAAAGCTCACTGCACAGTTTTCTGTGTCTCTGCCTGAGCTGTGACTATAACATGAGTATCTTAAATATTGTCTTGAGTCACTGTAAATAAGCTCTCCATTAAGTAGAAATTTTTATAACACTTGATAAAAAACAAATGAACAGCTTTTATGAATATAAAACTCAGGGAGATTACCATTTAATCATTTTATATTCACTTAGATGTGTGGTTAGGGAGCAACTACACACTATAAACTCTGTACAAATTATCTTTGAAAAATATTTAAAACGTAAAATAAAGATTTTGAGATATTTATATAATTTTAATTAAGAAAACATATTTTAATAATTTTCTCTGGATTATTTCATCTGCAAATGAGTGTAAAAGGAAAAGTTGAACTATAAGATTGGTCATTGAGAGTCTTCCAAGTGCTAAGATCCTATGATACTAAAATATCTTATGACTATTGCTTAAACACACACACACACACAAATTCAGAAAGCCTAATGTATTTAGCTTATTCATTTTTTTTTCCAATTATTTTTTATTTTGAAACTGTTGAAATGAATTACTATGGAATAGCTTTTTATATTATGTAATAGTTGACTTTATTAGAATCTACCTTATGGTTTCTGGTGAACATTTATCCATATTGTAAAGTCATCATATAATCTGGCATGGTAGATGCCTTATATTTAGAAGAAATTCAGGACTATGGACATAATGCAGGTCATAACTAATATATTTTGACAAAAGAATGTTTAAATGTTTATTCTTGTTTTATTTAAAATAATATATTTACAGTAGGCCAGCAAGGTGCCGACAATATATATATATATATTTTTGTAGTGAAGTCATCACACTGCCATATTTTTCCCCAAAATAAAGCTCTATATTAAGAAATATAATTGGGATTTCGGAAAAGGCGGTGGAGTGAATGGAAGCTACACAGACGATCTCCCAGGACCAAACGGGAATTACAACTAAAATAAATACAAATAGTCAGGAAAAAGCAACAGAAAAGCAGCAAGAGAGGATCATACAACCAGGGACACTGAATGAGCCTGGTAGGATCTGCAGAGGCCCGTGAGGGTGGCGGGCTGAGAGCCCATGGACAGTAGCGGCCTTAGCTGTGAGCAGCAGCAGCACCCACCCTCAAAGTTAAGACCCCAAGCTGCTCCACAGCTCAGAGGGCTGGGATAGAGTGCTAAATAGCCACAGCCACTCACCTGGGGCTCAGGCACAGGGAGAGCAGACTGGACTGAAACTCTGTGGGGACACCTGGGATTTGGAGGGCGCTCAGAGTTTGTACTGAGCTGCAGCCACAAAGGACGGTGGTGGCCAGCCCGCTCCTTCCCAGTTACACAGAATGGCAGCCAAGTTTAATCCTTCCAGGAGCTCTGGCAGCCCCTCCCTTGGAGATTTCCAGGTGAGGCAAAGAGGTAAAGAAATGCAAATTGAGGCTTATTAACAACCAGCATCAGCCCCACCCTTGGGAAATTTTCTTACACTATAAACACCTGAGGAAGTTTCTCATTCAACTGAGATCCTAAGGCTTTTCAAGTAACTGAGGATAATAGCCTCCAGGCAAAAAGCTAGAGCATAAATGAACCTTTCCTGAGCTTGCAAATCTACCCAGGAAAGTGAGACTTGACAGTGGTGTTTAAGGAAGGCCCTCCACGCTCATCCAAACCCAGTAGAGGGACCCACAAATAGCAGAACACCAACACCCATAGGAAAAATTTGGCAGGCTCCAAAACCCACTGAGATAGCAAAAATGGTGAAACAAAGAAACAGATCCCAAATGAAAGAACAAGACAACTCTACTGAAGATGAGATAAATGAAATGCAGTTAAGCAAATTATCAGAGGTAGAGTTCAGAGTCATGATCTTGAGGAAACTAAACAGCATGAGTAAGGATATTGACACCATGAAAACCAACCAAGTGGAAATAAAGAATGACATAGCAGAAATAAAGAACACATTGGAAGGACTGACCAGCAGAGTAGAGAAGCGGAGGAATGGATCAGTGAATTAGAAGACAGAGTAGAAAAAATCAATCAATCAGAAAACCAAAAGGAAAAAACAATTAAAAAACAGGAAGATAGCTTAAGAGAACTGAAAACGTAATAGCATTCGCATCATGGGAGTCCCCGAAGAAGAAAAAAATGAGCATGGGTTAGAGAATATATTTGAAGAAATAGTGACAGAAAACTTTCCTAACTTGCTGAAGGAAGAAGGCATTCAAGTTCAAGAAGCACAGAGAGCCTCAGGTAAGAAGAACCCAAACAGGGCCACACAAAGACACATAATAATTAAAATGTCAAAAATTAAAGACAAGGAGAGAATCCTAAAGGCAGCAAGAGATAAGCAACAGGTTACCTACAAAGGAACCCCCATAAAGCTATCAGCTGAGTTTTTAACAGAAACACTACAAACCAGAAGGGAATGGCATGAAGTAATCAAGGTCATGAAAAACAAGGATCTGAATCCAAGACTACTCTATCCAGCAAGGCTATCATTCAAAATAGAAGGTCAAATAAAGAGCTTCCCAGACAAAAAAAAAGGCTAAGGGAATATATTAGCACCAAACCAGCACAGCAAGAAATGTTAAAAGGACTGCTGTAATTAGTAGAAGAAATAGGAAGGAAAATAGAACCACACTGAACAAAAATGGCAATAAATAAGTACATATCAATAATCACCTTAAATGTAAATGGATTGAATGCTCTGATAAAAATACACAGAGTAGCTCACTGGATAAGAAAGCATGATTCACATATATGTTGTTTACAAGAGACCCATCTCACAACAAAAGACTCACATAGGTTGAAAGTAAAAGGATGGAAAAAAATCTTCCAAACAAACGGAAAGGAAAAAAAAGCTGGGGTAGCAATACTCATATCTGATAAATTAGATTTCAAATTGAAGACCATAACTAGAGACAAAGAAGGCCACTACATAATATTGAATGGGTCTATCCAACAGGAACATATAACCTTGGTAAACAGGTATGCACCCAATATAGGAGCACCAAAATACATTAAAAATCTTCTGGAGAACTTCAAAGGAGAAATTGACAGCAATACAATCATAGCAGGAGACTTCAACACCCCACTGACATCAATGGATAGATCATCTAGACAAAAAATTAACAAGGAAACAGAGATTCTAAATGAAGCACTAGATCAAATGGATTTAATAGATATATACAGAGAATTACACCCGAAAACTGCAGAATTCACATTCTCCTCAAGTGCACATGGGATATCCTTAAAGATAGCCCACATGATAAGACACAAACTAAGTCTCTGTAAGTTCAAGAAGACTGAAATCATATCAGGAATCTTCTAAGATCACAATGGCATGAAACTAGAAATCAATTGCAACAAGAACATGCAAAGACATTTGAAGACATGGAGACTAAATAGCATGTTATTGAACAATGAATGGGGTACCATGGAGATCAAGGAAGAAATTAAAAACTTCCTGGAAACTAATGAAAATGAACACACAACAACACAAAATCTATGGGATGCAGTGAAAGAAGTTCTGAGAGGGAAGTTCATAGCACTACAGGCCTACCTCAAGAAACAACAAAAATTTCTAATTGACTACTTAATCTCACAACTTAAAGAACTAGAAAGCAAACAAAAAGAAAACCCCAGAGCAAGTAGAAGGAAGGAAATAGTAAAGATCAGAGCAGAAGTAAACGACATGGAGACCAGAAAAACAATTCAAAGGATCAATGAAACAAAGAGTGGGTTTTCTGAAAAAATAAACAAGATTGATGGACCCTTAGCTAGACTCACCAAGAAACAAAGAGAGAGAACCCAAATATACAAAATCAGAAATGAAAGAGGAGAAGTAACAACTGACACCACAGAAATACAAAAGATCATCAATAAATATTATGAATATTTATATGGCAACAAATTCGACAATCTAAGCGAAATGGACAAATTTCTAGAAACACATAGTCTCCTAAAACTGGACTGGGAAGAGATAGAAAACTTGAACAGGTCAATAACAATGAAGGAAATTGAAGATGTAATCAAGACTCTCCCAGCAAACAAAGCCCAGGCCCTGATGGCTTCACAGGGGAGTTTTACCGAACATTCAAAGAAGAACTAACACCCACTCTCCTCAAACTATTCCAAAAAATTTAAGAAGAAGGAAGACTTCCAAACTAGTTTTATGAGTCCAGCATAATTCTAATTCCAAAGCCAGAAAAAGACACTACAAAGAAAGAAAACTACAGGCCAATATCCCTGATGAACATAGATGCCAAAATCCTTAACAAAATACTAGCAAATCGGATCCAGCAATACATCAAAAAAATTATTCACCATGACCAAGTGGGATTCATCCCAGGGATGCAAGGCTGGTAAAATATTCGCAAATCAATAAATGTGATACATCACATAAACAAAATGAAAGATAAAAACCACATGATCATATCAATAGATGCTGAAAAAGCATTTGACAAAATCCAGCACCCATTTCTGATAAAAACACTCAGCAATTTGGGAATAGAGGGATCATATCTCAACATTATAAAGGCCATATATAAAAGACCTACAGCCAGCATCATACTCAATGGACAAAAACTAAAAGCATTTCCCTTAAGAACAGGAACAAGAGAAGGATGCCCACTTACACCACTTTTATTTAACATAGTACTGGAAGTCTTAGCCACAGCAATCAGACATGAACAAAAAAAAATTAAAGGGATCCAAATTGGAAAAGAGGAAGTGAAACTGTCATTATTCGCAGATGACATGATATTATACATAGAAAACCCTAAAGCCTCCATCAAAAATCTACTAGACTTAATAACTGAATTTGGCAAAGTAGCAGGATACAAAATTAACGTCAAGAAATCGACAGCATTCTTGTACACCAATGATGAACTCACAGAGAGAGAAACTAAAAAAAAAATCTCATTTACCATCGCAGCAAAAAAATTAAGATACCTAGGAATAAACTTAACCATAGAAGTAAAGGACCTATTTGCAGAAAACTACAGGACATTGAAAAAAGAAATAGAGGAAGATATAAAAAAGTGGAAGCACATACCTTGTTCATGGATTGGAAGAACTAACATCATTAAAATGTCCATACTACCCAAAGCAATCTATAGATTTAACGCAATCCCCATCAAAATACCAACGACATATTTCATAGAACTAGAACAAATGCTTCAGAAGTTCATATGGAACCAAAAAAGACCCCGAATAGCTACAGCAATCCTGAAAACGAAGGACAAAGTAGGCAGGATCACAATACCAGACATCAGGTTATACTACAAAGCTACTGTAATCAAAACAGCCTGGTACTGGCACAAGAACAGGCACATAGATCAATGGAATAGAACAGAGAACCCAAAAATTGATCCAAAACATTATACTCAATTAATATTCGACAAAGGTGGCAAGAACATACAATGGAGCATAGACAGCCTCTTTAATAAATGGTGTTGGGAAAATTGGACAGCTACATGCAAAAAAATGTAACTAGACCATCATCTTACACCATACACAAGAATAAACTCAAAATGGATAAAAGACTTAAATATGACTTGGAAATCCATAAAAATCTTGGAAGAAAATGTAGGCAACAAAATTTCGGACATCATACGCAGCAGAATCTTCACTGATATATCACCTAAGCAACAGAAACAAAGGAAAAAATGAACACATGGGACTACATCAAACTCAAAAGCTTCTGCACAGCAAAAGAAACAACCATCAAAGTGGAAAGGCAACCCACTGCATGGGAGAGCATAATTGCCTATGATATATCAGATAAGGGATTAATTTCCAAAATATATAGAGTGCTCATACAACTCAACAAAAGGAAGACAAGAAACCCAATTAAAAAATGGGCAGAGGAACTAAATAGACACCTCTCCAAACAGGACATACACATGGCCAAGAGACATATGAAGAAATGCTCAACATCACTAATCATCAGAGAGATGCAAAATTAAAACAACAATGAGGTATCATCTCACACCTGTCAGAATAGCCGCCATCAACAAAGCATCAAACAACAAGTGTTGGTGAGGGTGTGGAGAAAAGGGGACTCTAGTACACTGCTGGTGGGAATGCAGACTGGTGTAGCCACTGTGGAAAACACTATGGTGTTACCTCAAAAAATTAAAAATTGAATTAGCATATGACCCAATGATCCCACTCCTAGGAATAAAGCCTAAGAAGCCTGAAACACCAAACAGAAAGAATATATGTACCCCCATGTTCATAGCAGTGCTATTTATAATAGCTAAGATCTGGAAACAGTCCAAGTGTCCATCAGTAGACGAATGGATAAAAAAGCCCTGGTACATATACACAATGGCGTACTATGCAGCTGTAAGAAAGAAAGATCTCTTACCCTTTGCGACGACATGGGAGGGCCTGGAAACTATTATCCTAATTGAAACAAGCCAAGCAGAGAAATACAAATATCATATGATCTCACTTATTTCTGGAATATGATAAACATAACAGTCTGAGGAACAGGGTAGTCCCAGAGATGTGGAAATAGCGTACAGACTGACAATTGCCAGAAGAGGGGGTGGGGGAGGGGAGCGATCAACCACAGAACTTGTACGCATGTACTCATAACCAATGGACATGGACAACAAAACTGGGGATGCGGCAGGGAGGGAGGGAGAGGAAGGTGACAATCGGGGAAAATGGAGAAACACCTGTAACAAAAATAAATTAATAAAATAAAAAATTAAAACAAAAAAATATATATAATTGGTCAATTTTATAAAACTTTTATTTTATTACTTTCCCCTTTTCTTTAGAAATGCCATTCACAAACTAAAATAGAATTTTCTACATGTGTGGACAGGAATTATTATTTTTAATATATCAAGACTTTTTATATGCCAATGAATGAAATAACACAGAGGAAAAATGATGAAAGATCATAGAAAACTCACAAATCTATAACTAAAAATTCTAATAAAGACATTAACAAATGATCAATATATTTAGTAAATGCAAATGTACATTAAAACAATGATAAGCAATAGAAGCTAAAATAAGAATGATGGTAGGGAAAGTAAGGCCCAAAGCAAAGAAGGAAGAAGGAGAAAGGCTCATTGTTATTAGGAGTGTGAACCAACAGGCAATTTCATATACCTAATAGGAGATCATGACCAATGACATAGTGTTGATGAATAGGAAGGTAAGTTGGGAAGGAAATATACACCACAGTCATATGATTGGCAACATCATTCAGGATAGCAATAGCAGCAACAATAGAAAGGAAAACAATCTATTTAATTGAATTCATATTAAATTAATTTTATTTTATTGTCACTCCCCCTTTGGTATCTTATTTAAGCTGCATATAAGGACCTTTGGAGGAAGCTTCATTTTACACAGTAGAAAATTCAAACTCGGAAATGTGATTTGTCTGATGTATTACATGGCAAAGTTAGGACTGAACTAAAATGTTTCTTATTTCAAAGCTTTTTTTATTACCTATTTTGCTTTGTCAGGTAGGATATAGGATATAATAACATGAAAATAAACTATAAGGTCAAGGATAAGCAATACAATTTTTCTTTAAAATCATTCTGGCTATGAACTCAAGTTTGGGAACCTCAAAGCCTGAAAGAATAGCAGCTTGATCAGAAATTGCAGTGTTAATAGACGATGTATTTTGAATTCAGCTCTTAAGTTAGGAAGAGACATGAGGGCTGAAAAGGTTTCCTAGAATTGATGAAAAAGACATGAGATGTAAGAAAAGAAAGATTGAAGAATATATATTGAATAAAGTCCACATTAAAAAATAATAATTTCAAAAAGGAAAATCATGGTTAAATGATATAGGAAACCTTTCCATGTCTTCATTGTCATTTATTCCATCATCATCCAAACCTTACCCAATATTATCCCTTCCAAGGTCCAACCAGCTGAATCATCTTACTATTTTTTGCCCTAGTTTTTTTAGTTTCATACCATTTTTATGCTACCAGAATATTCTACTGAATTTTCTCATTGAATGCTTATTGAAAGTATAGAGCATTTATTCTCAAGTGGGAGGGATATTTTCCCCACAGGGACATTTATCAATGTCTATAGATAGCTTTGTTTGTGAAAATTCAGAGGAGGGGGGGTGATGTCTGCTGTTGGCAGCTATTTGATGGAAGCTAGGGATGTTGCTAAACAACTTCCCACAACAAAGATTTCTACCTTCCAGAATAGAAATAGTACCAAAGTTGAGAAATCCTGGATAAGATAGACTTGCCAAATAACTCCCAGTTTGGCTACTGTTTTTCTAAGAACAGAAAGAGGTAATGGTTTAATACATTAGGAAAGGCCCAAGTAAAGAATTTGTTTCCAGTTTTAACAGTATAAGAGCTGGCTAGTGAGACCAATTTAACAAGATATGTGAGCTACAATGATTGTAATGATACATTATCTTCTTTTGAAGCCAACCTGTCATGGATTTTCTTTTACTCCTTTTGTGTTTTACATACTTAAAAAAAAAAAAAAAAAAAAAAACCTAAGTAGGCTTGACTTTGAAGTAAAACCCAACATGTTTTTTTGTTGATTTTGATTTAAAGGAAACCTTTGGTGGAGTGCCTCAGGGTTTGCTGGCTATGGCTATTTATCTTTATCCTGGTGGTTTATATATTTTAAGGAAATGATGAATGGAAACTTTAAAAAAACTCATTATGGTAATTGATTATTATAGAAAAACCTTGTGAACTTTACAAAAGAGAACTGTATTCTCTTGGTATCTTAGCTTTAAACCAGACGTGTAATTAGAAAAATCCATAAACATTCGTCACACTTAGAGAAGACCAGTTACTAAGTTTATAAGGAAACTCTGGAATCACTTTATTGTCCTGTATTGAGATGACATACAGTAGTGGCTATTATATGTAACAGGAGAATAATATGCCCTGTGAAATAAAAGACCACCCACATAGAACCAGTGGAAAAAGTAGTGATAGCAAAGCTTGGTTCATTTATATAGAAAGGTTAAACAATGTCTCAGCATTTGCAAATTGAGAAAAAATTTAGTTGAAATATCATGCAACAATTATTTTCTATTTCTATGTTGTTCTCTATTTTCTTTAAAATCTTAAAAGAAAATGAAAATAAGAACTGAGAACATCATGTAGATATATTTACATCTACATGCTCTTCACCACACACACATAGACACACAAAATAACTTACCACCAAGAAAATAGAAATCCATATACCAACTGTATGAAGAGATCAATTGTTGACTGTTTAAAAATAAATATATTATAATATTGATCTCTTTAAAAATTAAGAAATGGCTATAGAGGAGGGCAAATTATTTTAGCATTAGAAGAGAAAAACCGAGTGTGCTTGTGATGGTTATGATAGTGATATGTGATATTATAGTATTGTGTAATTTTTACTACTTAATACTTATACTCTGTGAGGTGGGTTGAAGACCATGACTTCAGTTTCCTAGTCATCTTCAGCTAATGTGACTCCTCTTAAAGGGAAGCAACCCAGGTCCCACGTAATCCTTCCCTCAGCCACTGGAGGAAAATTCTTTAACAAACACTTCAGGGCTTCTCAGTTATAAGACTCAAAGTCTCAGAACTTTTCCTCACCACATACTGCTATAACTTCCATGTAGGAGGCATATGAAATCTTGCAAACCTTATCTCCAACCATCTGTGTAGAAAGAACACTTTCCAATGTGCATTTTCTCCCAAATCTAAGAAACAATTTAATTTACAACACTTAGGACATTAAGCCTCCTAGCAAACTTTAGCCCCTGAGATAGGTTTAGAGTAGAGAATTTTGCAATTCATATAATCTCCCAAAGTCAAAGATCAGCAAGTACAAGAGACACATATATCACCGAAGACTCAAGGCAAAAATCATGGTTTGGGAGAATTGTGCTTCACATATGCCAGGAAATCAGTGGCACACCCTTTTGAGTGCTGAGAAATTAACCTGGGTGCTGAAATCATCAGGAATCATATATAATTTACCTTTATTAATCCACCAATTTCAAGCCTTGCTCCTTAAATCTAACATCTGTGTCTACTTCTCCAGATGCATAATCCATTAGCTAGTTATCATATAACACTGATAAAACCTCAGATGATTAAAGTGCTAATTTTCTTCCTTTCACTATTAACCTCCTTTGAGGGACTATTTCCATTGACATTTTTGAAATTATTAGTTCATTAAAACCAAATTTTACTATCTTGCAAGTTGCTTCTTTCCATTTATGTCTTTTATCTTTTTTTAACTTTATTTTCATTTTGACACTATTCAGATGTCCCCATTTTGCCCCACTTGCCCACCTCTTCCCAGCCTCTGTACCCCTTCCTTCTGGCCATCACCACACAGTTATCTGTGTCTACGTGTTAGGCATATATGTTCTTTGGCTAATCTCTTCATGTTCTTTGAAAACTAGCTTTAAATCAAGGAGAGTGCTTTCTCTGAAGCCTTCTTGAGCGTAAACTGATCACTGCCTCAAAACCAACATAAGGAGGGAGAAAAATGACGGTGGAGTGAATAGAAGCTACACAGACTGTCTCCCAGGACCAAACTGGAATTACAACTAAAATAAAGACAAATCATCAGGAAAAACCAACTGAAAAGCAGATGGAGAGAACCCATATAACCACGGACGGAAAGAGGATGCCAAATCGAGCCTGGTAGGAACTGCGAAGACATATGAGGATGGGCTGGGAGCCCATGGACAGCAACAGAGGGCTGTATTAGTTGTGAGTGCTGAGAAAGCAGGGATTTTAAAAAGCACCAAATCAGCTACAGTCACTTACCTTGGGCTCCAGAAGAGGGAGGGTGGACTGGACTGGAACTGTGTGGAGAGAATCTGGAGCTCCTGTGTGGAGAGAGCTAGCTGGGAGGACACTGGGAATTTTGTGCTGAATCATTCCCTCATAGGACAGTAGCCATCTTACTCAAAGAGCCCCTTCCCAGAGCCCTTGGAGAGAAGCAACATCCCCTCCCTCAGGAATTCAACACCACCAGGCTAGGCAGAGAATTACAAATTGAGGCTCATTAACATCTAGAGTCTGAAAACAAGAAAGTGCCCCACCCATGGAAATCCTCTTACACCTGAGGGATTTTTTCATTCAACTGAGGGCTACAAATCAAAGCTCATCAAGTAACTGAGATGAATAGCCTCCAGGCAAAAAGCTACAGGATAACGACCTTTCCTTGGCTTGAAAATCTACCCAGGAAAGTAAGACTTGACAGTGGTGTTTAGTGTGGGTCCTCCCACACTCATCCAAACCCAGTAGAGGGAGCCACAACCAGCAGAACACCAAAACCCATAGGGAAAATTTGACAGGCTGCAAACCCACTGAGATAGCCAAATGGTGAAACAAAGAAACACATCCCAAATGAAAGAACAAGAAAATTCTACTGGAAAAGAAATAAATGAAATGGAATTAAGCAACATATCAGAGGAAGAGTTCAGAGTAATAATCATGAAGAAGTTCAACAGCATGAGTAAAGGGCTCAATAGCATGAGTAATGATATAGAAACATTGTAAAGCAACCAATTGGAAATTAAGAATGACATAGCAGAAATAAAGAAAACATTGGAAGGAATAACCAGCAGAGTAGAGGAAGCTGATGACAAGATCAGTAATTAGAAGACAGGGTAGAAAAAAATCATCCAATCAGAGAACCAAAAAGAAAAAAAAAAATTAAAAAAGAGGAAGAGGATTCAGAAAATGGTGGCGAGTGCACGGAAGCTACACAGACCATCTCCCAGGACCAAACTGGAATTACAACTAAAATAAAGACAAATCGTTGGGAAAGAGCAACAGAAAAGCAGCTTGTGAGGACCATACAACCAGGGACAGTGACTCGATCCTGGTAGGATTGCGGAGGCGAGAGAGGGGGGCGGGAGCCATGGACAGCAGCGGCCTTAGCCGTGAGCAGCGCCCGCCCTCAGGGTTAAAGCCCGAGCCAGCTCCACATCGCAGAGCCGGGGCAGAGCGCTAAAATAGCCACAGTCACTCACCTGGGCTCTGGCAGAGGGAGGGCGGACTGGACTGGAGCTGTGTGGGGACACTCGGGATTTGGAGGGCGCTCAGAGCTTTTGCTGAGTTGCGGCCACGCAGGACTGTGGCCTGGCCGTTTTACTCCATCCCAGGGCTCTGGGGAGAGGCGGAAGCCCCTCCCTCGGAGATCCAGCAACACCCTAGTGGGCCATTGAAATGCAAACTGAGGCTCATTAACTACTAGCATCTGCCCTATCCTCGGGAAATCCTCTCACCTTGAACACCTGAGGGAGGTTTTCACTCAACTGAAAACCCAAGGCTCTTCAAGCAACCAGGACTAATAGCCTCTAGGCAAAAAGCTAGAGGATAACTTAACCTCTGCTGGGCTTGCAAATATACCCTGGAAAGTAAGGCTCCAAGGTGGTGTTTAACATGGGTCCTCCCACGCTCATCCAAACCCAGTAGAGGGAGCCACAAACAACAGAACACCAACATCCACAGGAAAATTTGCAGGCTCCAAAACCCACGGAGATAGCCAAAATGGTGAAACAAAGAAACAGCTCCCAAATGAAAAAACAAGAGACCTCTACCGAAGATGAGATAAATGAAACGGAGTTAAGCAAGTTAACAGAGCTAGAATTCAGAGCCATGATCTTGAGGAAGCTCAACAGCATGAGTAAGGACATCAACACCTTGAGTAAAGACATCCACACCATGAGCAAAGACATAGAAACACTGAAAACCAACCAAGTGGAAATGAAGAAGCAGCAAGAAGAAATGAAGAAGCAGCAAGAAGAAATGAAGAATGACATAGCAGAAATGAAGAAAACATTGGAAGGACTAAACAGCAGAGTAGAGGAAGCTGAGGACTGGATCAGTGAATTAGAAGACAGGGTAGAAAAAATCAACCAATCAGAAAACCAAAAGGAAAAAACAATGAAAAAACAGGAAGATAGCTTAAGAGAACCGTGGGACAGCTGGAAACGTAATAATATTCGCATCATTGAAGTCCCTGAAGAAGAAGAAAATGAGCAAGGGTTAGAGAATATATTTGAAGAAATAATGACAGAAAACTTCCCTAATTTGGTGAAGAAAGAAGGTATTCAAGTTCAAGAAGCACAGAGAGTCCCAAGTAAGAAGAACCCAAACAGGCCCACACCAAGACACATAATAATTAAAATGCCAAAAATTAAAGACAAAGAGAGAATCCTCAAGGAAGCAAGAGAAAAGCAACAGGTTACCTACAAAGGAACCCCCATCAGGCTATCAGCTGACTTCTCAACAGAAACACTACAGGCCAGAAGGGAAAGGCATGAAGTAATCAAGGTCATGAAAAACAAGGATCTGAATCCAAGACTACTCTACCCAGCAAGGCTGTCATTCAAAATAGAAGGTCAAATAAAGAGCTTCTCAGACAAAAAAGGATAAGGGAATACATTAGCACCAAACCAGCACTGCAAGAAATGTTAAAAAGACTGCTGTAATCAGTAGAAGAAATAGGAAGGAAAGTAGAACCACACTGAACAAAAATGGCAATAAATAAGTACATATCAATAATCACCTTAAATGTAAATGGATTGAATGCTCCGATAAAAAGACACAGAGTAGCGGATTGGATAAGAAAGCATAACCCACATATATGTTGTTTACAAGAGACCCACCACACAACAAAAGACTCACATAGGCTGAAAGTGAAGGAATGGAAAAAAATCTTCCAAGTAAATGGAAAGGAAAAATAAGCTGGGGTAGCAATACTCATATCTGATAAAATAGATTTCAAAACGAAAGCCATAACTAGAGACAAAGAAGGTCACTACATAATATTGAAAGGATCTATCCAACAGGAAGATATAACCTTGGTAAACATATATGCACCGAATATAGGAGCACCAAAATATATTAAAAATCTTCTGGAGGACTTCAAAGGAGAAATTGATAGCAATACAATCATAGCAGGGGACTTCAATACCCCGCTGACATCACTGGATAGATCCTCTAGACAAAAAATTAACAAGGAAACAGAAACTCTAAATGAAGCACTAGACCAAATGGATTTAATAGATATTTACAGAGAATTACACCCCAAAAGTGCAGAATTCACATTCTTCTCAAGTGCACATGGGACATTCTCAAAGATAGACCACATGTTAGGACACAAACGAAGTCTCTACAAATTCAAGAAGATTGAAATCATATCAAGCATCTTCTCAGATCACAATGGCATGAAACTAGAAATAAATTGCAACAAGAACATGCAAAGACATTTGAATACATGGAGGCTAAATAGCATGTTATTAAACAATGAATGGGTTACCGAGGAGATCAAGAAAGAAATTAGAAACTTCCTGGAAACCAATGAAAATGAACACACAGCAACACAAAATCTATTGTATGCAGCGAAAGCTGTTCTGAGAGGGAAGTTCATAGCACTACAGGCCTACCTCAAGAAACAACAAAAATTTCTAATAGACTGTCTAACTTCACAACTTAAAGAAATAGAAAGCAAACAAAAAGAAAAACCCAGAGCAAGTAGAAGGAAGGAAATAGTAAAAATCAGAGCAGGAATAAATGACATAGAGACCAGAGAAACAATTCAAAGGATCAATGAAACAAAGAGCTGGTTTTTTGAAAAGATAAACAAGATTGATGGACCTTTAGCTAAACTCACCAAGAAACAAAGAGAGAGAACCCAAATACACAAAATCAGAAATGAAAGAGGAGAAGTAACAACTGACACCACAGAAATACAAAGGATCATTAGCAAATACTATGAACATTTATATGGCAACAAATTTGACAATCTAAGTGAAATGGACAAATCTCTAGAAACACAGTCTCCCAAAACTGGACCGGGAAGAGATAGAAAACTTGAACAGACCAATAACAACTAAGGAAATTGAAGATGTAACCAAGACTCTCCCAGCAAACAAAAGCTCAGGCCCGGATGGCTTCACGGGGGAGTTTTACCGAACATTCAAAGAAGAACTAACACCCATTCTCCTCAAACTATTTCAAAAAATTCAAGAAGAAGGAAGACTTCCAAACTAGTTTTATGAGGCCAGCATAATCCTAATTCCAAAACCAGAAAAAGACACTACAAAGAAAGAAAACTACAGGCCAATATCCCTGATGAACGTAGATGCCAAAATCCTAAACAAAATACTAGCAAATCGGATCCAGCAATACATCAAAAAAATTATTCACCATGACCAGGTGGGATTCATCCCAGGGATGCAAGGCTGGTTCAACATTCGCAAATCAATAAATGTGATACACCACATAAACAAAATGAAAGATAAAAACCACATGATCATATCAATAGACGCTGAAAAAGCATTTGACAAAATCCAGCACCCATTTCTGATAAAAACGCGCAGCAATTTGGGAGTAGAGGGATCATATCTTGATATAATAAAGGCCATATATGAAAGACCTATAGCCAACATCATACTCAATGGCCAAAAATTAAAAACATTTCTCTTAAGAACAGGAACAAGACAGGGATGCCCACTTTCGCCACTCTTATTTAACATAGTACTGGAAGTCTTAGTCACAGCAATCAGACGTGAAGAAAAAATAAAAGGAATCCAAATTGGAAAGGAGGAAGTGAAACTGTCATTATTCGCAAAAGATATGATATTATATATAGAAAACCCTAAAGACTCCATCAAAAATCTACTAGACTTAATAAATGAATTTGGCATAGTAGCAGGATACAAAATTAACGTCAAGAAATCAATGGCATTCTTATACACCAATGATGAACTCACAGAAAGGGAAACTAAAAAAACAATTACATTTACCATCGCGGCAAAAAAATTAAGATACCTAGGAATAAACTTAACCAAAGAAGTAAAGGACCTATTTGCAGAAATCTACACGACATTGAAAAAAGAAATAGAGGAAGATATAAAAAAGTGGAAGCACATACCTTGTTCATGGATTGGAAGAATTAACATCATTAAAATGTCCATAGTACCCAAAGCAATCTATAGATTCAATGCAATCCCCATCAAAATACCAGTGACATATTTCACAGAACTAGAACAAATATTTCAAAAGTTCATATGGAACCAAAAAAGACCCCGAATAGTCACAGCAATCTTGAAAAAGAAGGACAAAGTAGGTGGGATCGCAATACCGGATATCAGCTTATACTACAAAGCTACTGTAATCAAAACAGCCTGGTACTGGCACAAGAACAGGCATATAGACCAGTGGAACAGAACAGAGAATCTGGAAATTGACCCAAGACATTATGTTCAATTAATATTTGACAAAGGTGGCAAGAGCATACAATGGAGTAAAGACAGCCTCTTTAATAAATGGTGTTGGGAAAATTGGACAGCTACATGCACAAAAATGAAACTAGACCATCAACTTACACCATACACAAGAATAAACTCAAAATGGATAAAGGACTTAAATGTGACTCGTGAATCCATAAAAATCCTTGAAGAAATTGTAGGCAACAAAATTTCGGACATCATACACAGCAGAATCTTCACTGATACATCACCTAAGGCAACAGAAACAAAGGGAAAAATGAACACATGGGACTACATCAAACTCAAAAGCTTCTGCACAGCAAAAGAATCAACAATCAAAACAGATAGGGAACCCACTCTATGGGAGAGCATAATTGCCAATGATACATCAGATAAGGGGTTAATTTCCAAAATATACAGAGTGCTCATACAACTCAACAAAATGAAGACAGAGAACCCAATTAAGAAAATGGGCAGAGGAACTAAATAGACACCTCTCCAAACAGGACATACAAATGGCTAAGAGACAAATGAAGAAATGCTCAACATCACTAATCATCAGAGAGATGCAAATTAAAACAACAATGAGGTATCACCTCACACCTGTCAGAATGGCCGCCAACAACAAATCATCAAACAACAAGTGTTGGCGAGGGTGTGGAGAAAAGGGGACTCTAGTACACTGCTGGTGGGAATGCAGACTGGTGTAGCCACTGTAGAAAACACTATGGTGTTACCTTAAAAAATTAAAAATTGAATTGCCATTTAACCCAGTGATCCCACTTCTAGGAATATACCCTAAGAAGCCTGAAACACCAATCAGAAAAAATACATGTACCTGCATGTTCATAGCAGCACTATTTACAATAGCTAAGATCTGGAAACAGCCCAAGTGTCCATCAGTGGATGAATGGGTAAAAAAGCTGTGGTACATATACACAATGGAGTACTATGCAGCTTTAAGAAAGAAAGATCTCTTATCCTTTGAGACGACATGGAGGGACCTCCAGAGTATTATCCTAAGCGAAACAAGCCAAGCAGAGAAAGACAACTATCACATGATCTCACTTATTTGTGGAATATAATGAACATAACAGTCTGAGGAACATGGTAGACCCAGAGATGTGGAAGTAGGGTATAAACTGACACCCCTCAGAAGAGGGGGTGGGGGGAGGGAAGAGATAAACCACAGAACTTATGCACATGTATGCATAAGTGATGGACATGGACAACAAAGCTGAGGACAGGGTGGGGGGATGGGGAGGAGGGTGTCAATGGGGAAAAAAGGAGAAACATCTGTAACAAAAATAAATTAATAAAAGAGAATATACTCAATAAAATAAATAAATAAATAAATAAAAAATAAATAAAAAAGAGGAAGAGAGCCTGAGAGAACTGTGGGACAATATGAAATGTAACAACATCCACATCATATGAGTGCCAGAAGAAGAAGACAATGAGCAAGGGTTAGAGAATATATTTGAAGAAATAGTGACAGAAACTTTCCTACTGTGTTGAAGGAAAAAGACATACAAGTCTAAGAAGCACAGAGAACCTCAAGTAGGAAGAACCCAAACAGGCCCACACCAAGACACATAATAATTAAAAAACTAAAAATTAAAGACAAGGAGAGAATCCTAAAGGCAGCAAGAGATAAGCAACAGTTTACCTACAAAGGAACCCCCATAAGGCTGTCAGCTGACTTCTCAACAGAAACACTGTAAGCCAGAAGGAAATGGCATTAAGCAATGATGGTAATGAAAACAAGGATCTGAATCCAACACTACTCTATTGAGCAAGGCTATCATTCAAAATAGAAGGTGAAGTAAAGGGCTTCCAGATAAAAAAGGTTAAGGGAATATATTAACCCCAAACCAGCACTGCAAGAAATGTTCAAAGGACTGCTGTAATAAGTAGAAGAAATAGGAAGAGAGACATACCAGAAAAAACAAAAATGGCAATAAATAAGTACATATCAATAATCACCTTAAATGTAAATGGATTGAATGCTCCGATAAAAAGACACAGAGTAGCGGATTGGATAAGAAAGCATGACTCATACATATGTTGTTTAAAAGAGACCCAACTCACAAAAAAAGACTAACATAGGTTGAAAGTGAAAGGATGGAAAACAATTTTCCAAACAAATGGAAAGGAACAAAAAGCTGGAGTAGCAATACCCATATCCGATAAACTAGACTTCAAAATGAAGGCCATACCTAGAGACAAAGAAGATGACTACATAATATTGAAAGGATTTATCCAACAGGAGGATATCACCTTGGTAAACATGTATGCACTCAATAGAGGAACACCAAAATACATTAAAATCTTCTGGAGGATTTCAAAGGAGAAATCAATAGCAATATAATCACAGCAGGGTATTTCAACACCCCACTGACATCATTGGATGTATCCTCTAGAGAAAAATCTAACAAGGAAACAGAGACACTAAATGATGCACTAGATCAAATGGATTTTATAGATATGTACAGAGAATTACACCCCAAACCTGCAGAATTCACATTTTCTCAAGTGCACATGGGACATTCTCAAAGACAGAACACATGTTAGGACACAAACTAAGTCTCTACAAGTTCAAGTAAATTGAAATCATATCAAGCATCTACTCATATCACAATGACATGAAACTAAAATTCAATTACAACAAAAACATTCAAACACATGGAGGCTAAATAGCATGTTATTAAACAATAAATTGGTTACTAAGGGGATCAAGGAAGAAATTGAAAACTCCCTGGAAACAAATGAAAATGAACACACATCAACACAAAATCTATCAGATCCAGCAAAAGCAGTCCTGAGAGGGAAGCTCATAGCACTACAGGTCTACCGCAAGAAACAAGAAAAAAATTCTAATTGATTTTCAAACTCTACAACTTAAAGAACTAGAAAGTAAACAAATAGAAAAACCCAAAGCAAGTAAAAGGAACAAAATAATAAAAGTCAGAGAAAAAATAAACAAGAGAGAAACTAAAAAAAAAAAATTCAAAAGATCAATGAAACAAAGAGCTGGTTCTTTGAAAAGATAAATAAGATTGATGGACCCTTAGCCAGACTCACCAAGAAACAGAAAGAGGGGACTCAAATAAACAAAATTAGAAACATAAGAGAAGTAAAAACTGACACCACAGAAATACAAAGAATCATTAAAAAATACTATGAACAATTATATGTCAGCAAATTGGACAATCTAGGCAAAATGGACAGATTTCTAAAAAAACACGGTCTCACAAAACTGAAATGCGAAGAGATAGAAAACCTGAACAGACCAACAACAAATAAGGAAATTGAAGATGTAATCAATAAACTCCCATAAAACAAAAGTCCAGGCCCACACAGCTTAAAGAGGGAGATTTATCGAACATTCAGAGAAGATGTAACACCCATTCTCCTCAAACTATTACAAAAATTTAAGAAGGAGGAGGACATCCAAACTTGTTTTATGAGACCAATATAATTCTAATTCCCCCCAAAAAAATAAAGACATTACAAAGAAAGGAAACTACAGGCCAATACCCCTGATGAACACAGATGTCAAAATCCTTAACAAAATATTAGCAAATAGGATCCAGGAATACATCAAAAAAAGTATTCATTATGACCAAGTGGGTTTCATCCCAGGCATGCAAGGATGGTACAATATTTGCAAATCAATAAATGTGATAAACCATATAAACAAAATGAAAGATAAAAACCATATGATCATATCAATATATGCTGAAAAAGCATTCGACAAAATCCAGCACCCATTTCTGATAAAAACGCTCAGCAATGTGGGAATAGAGGGACCATACCTCAACAGAATAAAGGCCATATATGAAAAACCTACAGCCAACATCATTCTCAATGGGCAAAAACTAAAAGCACTCCCCTTAAGAACAGGAACAAGACAAGGATGCTCACTTTCACCACTCTTATTTAACATAGTTCTGGAAGTCTTAGCCACAACAATTAGACATGAAGAGAAAATGAAAGGGATGTAGAATGAAAGGGAGGAAGTGAAACTGTCATTATTTGCAGATGACATGATATTGTACATAGAAAACCCTAAAGATTCCATCAAAAATCTACTAGATTTAATAAATGAATTTGGTAAAGTAGCAGGATACAAAATTAACATCAAGAAATCAATGGCATTCTTATACACCAATAATGAGGTCACAAGAAAGAGAAACTAAAAAACAACCCCATTTACCATTGCAGCAAAAATTAAGATACCTAGGAATAAATCTAACCAAAGAAGTAAAGAATTTGTTCACAGAAAACTACAGTACATTGAAAAAAGAAATAGAGGAAGATATAAAAAATTGAAAGTATATACTTTGCTTATGGATTGGAGAATTTACATTGCCATACTACACAATGCAATCTATAGATTCAGTGCAATCCCCATTAAAATACCAATGACATTTTTCATGGAACTAGAACAAATGCTCTAAAAGATTTTATGGAACCGAAAAGACCCCGAATAGCCACAGCAATCTTTAAAAAGAAGAACAAAGTAGGAGGGATCACATTTCCAGATATGAGGTTATACTACAAAGCTATTTTAATCAAACAGCCTGGTACTGGCACAAGAACAGGTATATAGATCATTGGAACAGAACAGAGAACCCTGAAATTTACCCAAGATAATATGCTCAATTAATATTTGACAATGGTGGTAAGAGCATAATGTGGAGTAAAGACAGCCTTTTTAATAAACAGTACTGGGAAAATTGGACAGCTACATGCAAAAAAAAAATAAAGCTAGACCACAAACTTATACCATACAAAAGAATAAATTTAAAATGACTAAAAGACTTAAATGTGACTCATGAATCCATAAAAATTGTAGAAGAAAATGTAGGCAACAAAATTTCCGACATCACACGCAGCAGAATTTTCACTGATACTTTGCTTAAAGCAACAGAAACAAATGAAAACATTAATAAATGGGACTACATCAACTGAAAAACTTCTGCACAGGAAAGAAACAAGCATCAAAATGAAAATGAAACCCACTGTTACGGAGAGCATAATTGCCAATGATATATCAGATAAGGGATTAACCTCCAAAATATAATGAGTACTCATGCAACTCAACAAAGGAAGACAAAGAATTCAATTAAAAAATTGGCAGAGGATCTAAACAGACACTTCTCCAAACAGGACATACAAATGGCCATGAGACATATGAAAAAGTGCTCAATGTCACTAAAAGAGAGATGCAAATTAAAATAACTATGTGGTATCGGTATCACTTCACACCTATTAGAATGGCTGCCATCAACAAATCATCACACAACAAGTGCTTGTGATCATGTGGAGAAAAGGAGACTCTAGTACACTGCTGGTGGGAATGCAGACTGGTGCAGCCACTATGGAAAACAATATGGTGTTTCCTCAAAAATTAAAATGTGAACTGCCATTTGACCCAGTAATCCCACTTCTAGGAATATATCCTAAGAAGCCTGAAACACCAATCAGAAAGAATATGTATACCCCTTTGTCCATAACAACACTATTTACAATTGCTAGGATCTGGAAGCAGCCCAAGTGTCCATCAATATATGAGGGGATAAAAAAGCTGTGCTACATATACACAATGGAATCTCTGCAGCTGTAAAAAAGAAAGATTTGAGATGACATGGAGGGACCTGGAGAGTATTATGCTAAGCAAAATAAGCCAATCAGAGAAAGACAAATATCACATGATCTCTCTTATTTATGGAATATAATGAACAAAACAGACCCAGAGACATAGAAGTAGAATACAGACTGACAAACCTCAGAAGAGGTCTTGGGAGGAGGGAAGAGATAAACCAAAGAACTTATATGCATGTATATGTAATCAGTGGACATAGACAACAATGCTGGGATGGGAGTGGGATCAGGAGGAGAGTGTCAATGAGAGAAAAAGGAGAAACATCTGTAACAAAATTTAATTAATTAAAAACAGCAATGTGGGGTTGTGGCGTTGGAAGATGGACATTTTGTGACCTTCTGTTACTACTCTCTTAACCTTGTGTTAATCCACTCTCAACCTTGTGTTAATGCATTCTAGGAAACCTGGCCCACCCAGATGCCTTGAATGCTTCATTTGCATGTTATCTTTTGGCTTCAAGGTCTCTTCCCATAAAAAGCAAAAGACAAAGCTAGGGTGTATGGTTTGCAGAAATGCCATCTCAAGGACATAATTTGCATAACCTGGTGGCACAAATCTGCAAATAAATGGGACTGCATCCAAAGATCTGGAGCTCTTTGCTCCCTTGCAAAGCTCCCTCTCACTCCAACCAGTGTACATTTGTAGGTTCATTGCATTGCACTGATCCCGGCAGGCCCTGAGATGGCAAGTGGTGACCCTGATGTGATTCGGTTACCCAGCAGCAAGATTCAATGCAACCAGCAAGTGGTGACTCCCCAAGGAGATTCGGATACACAGCGGTGAGATTTGATGCCGCCAACAACGCAACAGTATATGGAGGGGAATTAGGGATCCGGATCCAAAGTAAACTTCACTCCAGAAAGAGTTTTCTCGAGTCAGTGGTGCCCGGCTTGGGATAGCTGCCCGAATATCATCTAGTGTCCTGAGAGGTTTCCAGTAAGACAGTATGGGGTCGGTACTTACAGCGTTACAGCAGCTAACTCAGGAGGTCGATCCTAGCAGTGAGGCGGCTCCAACCTCCCCTTCAGAGGAAATTCCGGAGCCTATCGCTCCCTCGTGGTCACCTAGGGAGGAGGGCTTTCCTCCCCCTCCACCTTTTGTGGAGAATTTCTCAGCCTCACCACGCCCAGCAATGGAGGGCTGTCTTGTAGAGGCCAGAAAAGCGGGTGACCTTGGGGCCTTTCCAGCTATAATACGGCCAGGCCAACAACCCATGCACGAATGTTTGCCCTATCAGGTTTTTAAAGAATTCATGCAAAGCATAAAGGAGAATGGTTTGCAAAGTTCCTTTACTATAGGAATGTTGGAGGGAATAGCTGGTAGTTATCTGATGACTCCCTGGGATTGGACAGCACTAGCAATAACAGTGTTGATGCCAGCCCAATTTGCCATGTGGAAGTTAGAATATCAGGAGAGAGCCACACAAAAGGCATTGGAAAATTTTGGAACAGGGATTCCTATTGGACCAGACATATTACTAGGACAAGGAAACTATTTAGATCCCCAAGTACGGGCAAGGCAAGATGCTAGATTGTTTTATCTGGCCTCAGATATAGCTACTAAAGCTTGGCAAAGGATTTCAGAGTCTGGAGGAAAGACAGGCTCTTATGCTACCATTAGGCAAGAAACACAGGAATCTTATGTGTCTTTCATTGATTGGTTGCAAGCGGCCATAAGTAAACAGATAGATAATGCAGAAGCAGCTGATATATTGCTATTACAATTGGACTATGAGAATGCTAATGCAGATTGTCAGGCTGTGTTTTTTCCATTGATGGGAAAAACCTCATGTATAGGAGAATATACAAAGTCATGTCAAAATGCAGGGACAGAAATGCATTGGTCCAGAGCTTTAGTAGCTGCTCTTGAAACATTGTTTATTGGAGAATTCAATAAAAAACAACAAGGGTCCAAATTATGTTTTAATTGTGGCAAGCTAGGACATTTTCAAAAGGACTGTAGAAAAGGAAAGGCTGGAACTAGTGGCCTTCCTACTAAGCCTTGTCCTCGATGTGGCAGAGGGCTGCATTGGGCCAGTCAATGTAAGTCTAAATATGGCAAACATGGAAATCCCCTATCGGGAAATGGGAAGAAGGGCATGAGAACCTGTGCCCAGACAGCTCCCTGGGTCCCACAGCCTCAGGCTTTTTTCAGTCAATCAAACGGAGGGTTGGAGACCTCGGAGCCTCCACAGCAGGAAGTGCTGGCCTGGATCTTATCACCAACACAGAATTAACCCTTAAGGAGTCAGATGATATTTGTTTAGTTCCTACAGGAGTGTATGGCCCCTTGCTGGAGGGTAAAGTAGGTTTAGTGACTGGAAGATCTAGTTTAACAATGAAAGTAATGTAAGTGATGCCAGAAGTAGTTGACTCAGATTTTGAAGGAGAGATTCAAGTAATGCTTAAGGCTGTGGGCTTTCATGTATTAACACTGGGAACCCATATAGCTTAACTTCTTTTGTTACTCTACTGGGTTCCTGGAGCCAATTCCACAATTTGAGGGAATGCAGGGTTTGGGAGCACTGGTCAGCATGATGTTCTCTGGACTGCGGCTATTAACACCAAAAAGCCCTTACTCTCCATTAATATACAAGGGCAAATATTTTGGGGATTAGTGGATACAAGGGCAGACATTTCTGTTATAACAACACGGGAATGGCCTAAGGAATGGCCTAAAGCCCCGGTACCCCTATTAGTTACAGGAGTGGGAGGAACTCAAGCTCCTCAACAAAGTACTCACTCCCTTTCCTGTACAGGTCCAGATGGACAAAAAAGATGGATTCAACCTTATGTCATGGAGTCTCCCCTAAATTTGTGGGGAAGGGATCTTCTCTTTCAATGGGGAATGGTTATTCAAACCCAGCCTTTAGCTAGGGGTCACTGGTAAAATTCCCCTCCATTGGCCTGGAACACAACAGAGCCAGTATGGGTTGATAAGTGGCCTTAAAAGGGGAAAAATTGTTACATGCAAACAGATTAGTGAAAGAGCAATTAGAAGCAGGTCATATAAAACCTTCAGTCAGTCCCTGGAACACTCCTATTTTTGTAATTCCTTAAAAAGGTGGTAAATGGAGATTACTACATGATTTGAGAGCAATCAATGCTATTATAAAACCCATGGGAGCATTACAGCCTGGGCTCCCCAATCCTACAATGATTCCTGAAAATTGGCATGTAATTGTTATAGATCTTAAAGATTGCTTTTTCACTATCCCTTTGGTTCTTACAGATAGAGAGAAATTCACTTTTTCTGTTCCCTCCATTGACAATAGTAAACCTATGCAATGATTTCAACGGAAGGTGCTACCCCAAGGAATGATAAATAGTACAACAATTTGTCAATACTATGTCCATCATGCTATTGAGCCAGTAAGGAAACTATTTCCTGCCATTTATCTTTACCATTATATGGATGATATTTTATTAGCTGCCTCTACCCCAAAAGAATTAAATCAGGCCTATGTAATGCTTCAGGAGACTTTAAAAGAGGCAGGATTACAAATTGCTCCAGACAAGGTACAGCAATTTGAACCTTGGCAATATTTAGGGTGGATATTAGAGACAAGAAATATTCGCCCCCCAGAAACTTACCATTCCAGTCAAAGTGACAACTTTAAATGAATTACAAAAATTATTGGGAGCCATCAGTTGGCTTTGACCTATGCTTGGTATCACTACTCAACAGTTAACTCATTTATTTACTACTCTCAAAGGTAATCCATCACTAAATTCACCTATAACTCTATCTATAGAGGCGCAACAGGAACTTAAAGAAACAACCACTCAAATACAAACCAGACAAGCTCATCGTAGGTCATTAAAAGACCCTATTAGACTCTTTGTTTATCCAATTGCACCATACCCTACAGCATTAATAGGGCAATTAACACCTGAAATAAAATATCTTGTATAGCTCTTTCTCCCAGCTACTCCGTCTAAAACATTAACTCCATTGGTGGAACAGTTAGCAAATCTAATAGCCAAAGGTAGAAAAAGAACACAAGAACTAACAGGGTATGACCCTCAGATTCTACATTTGCCTCTTACTCAGGAACAATTTACCACTTTGATTTCCCAGGCAATAGACTTTCAGATAGCTCTAGCAGATTTCATTGGAGAAATTAATTACTCTCTTCCAGCAAATAAATTATTGCAAAATATTCCTCAATTACACCTTAACTTGGTGCAAAAAATCAGAAATACCCCATTACCTGGGTCTAGAACTGTATTCATTGATAGATCAGGTAAATCTCACAAAGCAGGAGTAGCCTGGAAAGAAAATGAGGAATGGGAAAATATCAGCAGCTTTGAGCCTGGGTCAACTCAGCATGCTGAATTACAGGCTGCAATATTAGCTCTTCAACATTTTACAGAAGAGCCCTTAAATATAGTTAGTGATTCACAGTATGTAGTTAAAGTGTTACAAAGAATAGAACAAGCCTTTATTATGCCTTTAACTGATCAACATCTATTAACCTTATTTTTGTCTCTCCAAGCTTTAATAGACCAATGGAATCATCCTATTTTTATAACCCACATTCGATCTCATTCCACGCTCCCCGGACCTTTAACACAAGGAAATCGACAGGTGGATGCCATCGTAGCAACAACTCTTGCATTTCAGCAAGTGCAGTGTTTGCATGCCTTTTTTAACCAGAATGCTCGAGCACTCATGACTATCATTTGGTCGATTTCAGTGCATACATGTTACTGTAGATTCCCATTTCAATTTTTTACATGCAACGGCTGCTACCGGGGAAAAAGCCAAAGATGTTAAGCATCACTGGCTGTCCTGTTTTGCACATATGGGGATGCCAGTGGAAATTAAAACAGATAATGGGCCAGCCTATACATCTCAAAACATTAAATTATTTCTCCAACAATGGAGCATTAGCCATAAAACTGGCATCCCCTATAAGCCTACAGGACAAGCTATTGTTGAACGTGCTCATGCTACTTTAAAATTATTAATTACAAAACAAAAAGGGGGGCATGAGTGAACCCACTGTAAATCAGCTTTCTCTGGCAATCTATACCTTAAATTCTTTAAATTGAGATTGCTTTGGCACTACAGCTGTGGAGTGACATTTTCAGCAAAACACTTCTGCCACAGGGCCCAAGCCTTTAGTCTGGTACAGAGATCCATAGCAAGGACCTGAATGGCAAGGTCCTGCAGAGTTACTGGCTTGGGGGTGGGGGTATGCTTGTGTTTTGTCTCCTACAGGTCCCAAATGGCTGGTGGCTCAGTGGATAAAACCTTACCATGAACAGGAAGGACCTGCCTTTCATCCTGACTCCCCAAATGACACAGCTGACCTTGGACACTGATCGCAAAACTTGCACTCGGTCCCGGACTCAATCCCAGGGCCCCTATCTAACCCTTTCTAGGGTTACCTAGGGAAGCCTTAAGCAGTTGCAACAATGTTCTGAGGAAATGCTAACTAGAATGGGGGCTTCTCTTACCTCAGAGAATATTTTTTGGCTTACTTATCTATAATCTCCACCCAATCTAGGGTAGGTATTTTATTCTGCTTGCCCATATTATTGAGCCCTGCAGCAGCAGTTACAACATTTGGAGGCTCCAGCGAGATTCCTGGTGTCTTTCTACACAAAGGACTAAATGCCTAGTATGGGCAGCCTCTCCCAATCTGGTCACCAGACCCCTATAGATCTCAGGGGAGGTGCCCCCTGAGTTTCAGGGCCCCAAAGATCCTACTTGGGTTTCCGACGAGTGGCCAGGAGACACCGAGATGTCCCCAAAAAGATGACCCATCTATCTGGGTGAGAGTGAGAGAGCCAGATGAGGCACAGCCTCTCCTCTCCTGGGAATTCCCCTAAGACTTTAGGTGGGGTTCAAATCTGGCAGATTCTGTTCATTCAGACCCACCACTGGGGCAGAAGGGGAGACTGATCACCTCCCAAGTGGCATAGGCACCATTCAGAATAGGAAATTTCTGGAAGAAAATTCAACCAGTGTGTGAGTGTGACTGTCTGAATGTAATTGTATGTGTCTTCCCTTGTTTTTGTCCTGCTCTACCTCCCTACTGTGTCTCCCTCAACTTTGTTATGGTTAGTCTAATCATGGATAGCAGCCCTAGTGCCCGGAAGACCTCATTGGGTTGCATATTGAAGAGCCATATCAAGATTTTGTAGCTCGGTTGCTACAGGCAGTTAACAGAGTAATTTGTGTTTCAGTGGCTGTCCCTGCTGGTGGGCCGCTCTGTACTCCTGCTTTGTGCTGTACTTTGGGACTGGGGTCCATGATAAAGAGCCCCTCACCCTGGAAATCGGGGGCAGTGGGTGGATGGGCACACAGGCACTCACCCAGAGGCCACAGGGTTCCCTAGGGAGGGCGGTTGGGCCTCAGAAGGGGCGAGTTCCTTCAGTGCCAGCCAGGTGGCTTGTCTGCTGTCTACCACCCGGAATTTGGTGCCAGCAAGTTTCCTATAGGCTTCTCTGAACTTTGGGGAGTTGAAAATAGGGATCCCAGGCGCGAGCACAAAGTGCACTTGGTGAGAGTTGAAAAACACTCTGCCCTGTGTGCGCTCCCCTTTCCTGCATCCTTTTGTAAACCTGGGGTCAGAGGAAATTTGCCCTTCCCTCTGCCCACAGTGGGACCCAAACACTGCCAGGGGAAGAGCTTCCTTGGACACTTTTCACCGTGTTCTCCTGTTAGGCCTATTGGCCCAATTGGCTGAATTAGCAAAGGTGGTAGTAGCAAGCCTTAAGGGACAAGGTCAGGATGGCAGGCCTAGGTCCCAATCAGGGATAGAAAAGACTAGGACAAAGTCAGATGCAGAGGATCAATGTAAAGTTTGTATTTAGAATAATGAAAATGACAGGGCCAGGGCTCCTTGCAACTGAGCCCTTGGGATCCTAGAATACAGGACAATAGGGGACACACTAGTTAGTCTCCTGATAGGTACTGGTGCAGCAGACTCAGTCCTGACCAGCCCAATGGGTCTCTAACCTACCCCTGGACTTCAAAGAGGACTATGGACCTTGAGAACAATACTGTGAATCATTCGTTTCTGGTCATGCCGGAGTGCCCATACCGTCTACTTGGACGTTATCTTCTCCAGTGACTGCTCAATTACTGGCCACTGCCACTCCAGGCCAGCTCCACATCAAGTTCTACAAGATGCTGGCCATCAGGCCTGCCAGCCTGTCTTCTGCATGATGACCCAGAGAAACCTCTACAGGACTACCTGGAGGTAATCGACATAGTGCAGTCAGCCCACCCAGACCACTCAGTTAGGTTACACCAAGCTTACCAAACTCCTGAGAGACAGGTAATGTCCAGTAAAGTCACAGGGAAAGGGAGAAGGCATGGAGAAGCAGGAATGTGTGGGTGTAAATAGGGAGGAAGAGAAGGAAAACTGAGCCATGTGCAGACAGCAAATAGATTGTGCAGGCTCTCAGGTTTATGTCAGGGAAAGAACTAGGAAAGTCACAGAAAGTCTATGCGTGTTAAACCTTAACCAAATTTACTTTAGTAAATGGTGAAAACTGGACCACTCTGCTCCCCCTTGCCCTCTTATAGTTCTTGCAGGCACTGCAGTCTGCCCAGAAAGCTGTCCATAAACTCGTCTGCGACGCCCTGCATGTACCCACCTCAGACTCTGTGCACCCTTTCCAGCCCAGGGACTCAATGTGGTTCTCCGAGGACTCTGGTGAATGGTGTCCTCTATGGAGAAGACCAAAAAACGAGTGATGACACTCCTGACCACCGCAGCAGTGGTGATCCCACAATTTCAAGAAAATAAAAAGGGGAGAAATGTGGGGTTGGGGGGTTGGAAGATGGACATTTTGTGTTAATTTGCACTCTTAACCTTGTGTTAATCCACTCAACCTTGTGTTAATACATTCTTGGAAACCTGGCCAGCCCAGGTGCCTTGAATGCTTCATTTGCATGTAAGTAAGGGTTTGTTATCTTTTGGCTTCAAGGTCTCTTCCCATAAAAAGCAAGAGACAAAGCTAGGGTGTATGGTTTGCAGAAATGCCATCTCAAGGACATAATTTACATAAATCTGTTTGTAACTTGGGGGTACAAATCTGCAAATAAATGGGAATGTGTCCAAAGATCTGGAGCTTTTTGCTCCCTTGCAAAGCTTCCTCTCGGTCCCACCAGGGTACATTTGTAGGTTCATTGTGTTGCACCAATCCCGGCAGGCCATGAGATGGCAAACAACAACAACAAAACCAACATAAAATGGTAGGAGAAAACTCCAGCCTTGATGACATTCACCTAGCCTGTTGTTACTCAATAATTTCTCCCAAAACTTCACAGTTTGTGAATTCTGATCAATGAATATAATTTACATTTTCTTTTGTTGAATTCTTTTTTCATTTTTTCATTTTATTTATTTATTTATTTTTAAATATTTTTTCTTTATTGATTGTTAGTAAGAGGAAAGGAGAGAGATAGAGAAACATCCATGAGAGAGAACATCAATTGAGCACCTCCTGCATGCCCTCCACTGGAGATCAGGCCCACAACCTGGACATGTGCCCTGACCGGGGATCGAACCGCAACCTCTTGGTGCATGGGTCGATGCTCAACCAGTGAGCCACACTGGCTGGGCTAATTTTTTATTTTAAATAACAATTTCTCTGAGGCTTTTGAGAGTGGTCAGGCATTTGGGTAGAGCATATAGAATGTTCTATTATTTGTACAACTAATATTTATTCTTTATTAATAGTGTCTTATTTTTCATTCTTTTGAATATTTTTTGATACTATATTTACCCTGAGCTTAAATTCTGTAGCATTTTCCCAATAGTTCTAGCAAGTTCTTGGGAGTCTAATTTGGCTGCAGGATATGTCTATTGTTTTACTCTCAGATGTTCTGTAATTTCAGACTCTGAGTATATAGTTAATGGAGTACTCATGATATAAAGCCATATTCCTCCAAAACATATTTTGTCTGCCCTGGTGTACATTTTTAAAAAAGTCTTCACCTGAGGATACATTTTTATTGTTTTTAGAGAGAGAGGAAGGGGGGGGAGAGAGAGAGATATCGATGTGAAAGAGAAACATCAATCAATTGGTTGCCTCTCAAATGCACCACAACTGGGGATCAAACCCAGAACCTAGGCCTGTGCTTTAACTGAGAACCTTTTTGGTATATGAGGACTATGCTCTAAACAAAGGAGCCTCTGGCCAGGGCCCTGGTTTATGTTTTATGTAAACTTTTAAGCTTAGAAGCTTGGAGACTGTGGAGGTAATATAAAATTTAACTCTAAACTCAGGAGAGACACCATTGCAAGGCAATATTCTCAGGACATTATTTGGTTTCACTCAGAGCTCAGGTTGATATTGAAAGAATTTCTACTGTCTTTTTTTCTTTTTTTTCAATATTCATTTATTTATTTTTGTTACAGATGTTTCTCTTTTTTCCCCAATTGACACCCTCCTCCCAACCCCACCCAACCCCAGCATTATTGTCTATGTCATTGTTTACACATATATACATATAAGTTTTGTGGTTTCCCTCTTCCCTCCCCGCCATCCACCTCTTTTCAGGTTTTTCAGTCTGCACCCCACTTCCATGTCCCTGGGTCTATTTTGTTCCTCAGCTTGTTTTGTTCATTATATTCAACAAATAAGTGAGATCATGTGGTATTTGTCTTTCTCTGATTGGCTTATTTCAATTAGCATAATACTCTCCAGGTCCCTCCATGTCGTCTCTTTTGATAAAAGATTGTTCTTTCTTACAGCTGCATAGTATTCCATTGTGTATATGTAGCACAGCTTTTTTTTTTTTATCTCCTCATCTATTGATGGACACTTGGACTGTTTCAAGATCTTAGCAATGGTAAATAGTACTGCTATGCACATAGGAGTACATGTATTCTTTCTGATTGGTGTTTCAGGTTTCTTAGGGTATATTCCTAGGAGTGGGATCACTGGGTCAAATGGTAATTCAATTTTTAATTTTTTGAGGTAACACCATAGTGTTTTCCATAGTAGCTGCACCAGTCTGCATTCCCACCAGCAGTGTGATAGAATCCCTTTTTCTTCACACCCTCACCAGCACTTGTTGTTTGATGATTGTTGATGGCGGCTATTCTGGCAGGTGTGAGTTGATACTTCATAGTTGTTTTAATTTGCATCCCACTGATGATTAGTGACATTGAGTACTTTTTCATATGTCTCTTACACATTTGTATGTCCTGTTTGAAGAGGTGTTCATTTAGGCCCTCTGCCCATTTTTTAATTGGGTTTCTTGTCTTCCTATTGTTAAGTTTTGTGAGTACTCTATATATTTTGGAAATTAACCCCTTATGTGATATATCATTGGCAATTATGCTCTCCCATATAGTGGGTTCCCTTTCCATTTTGATGGTTATTTCTTTTGCTGTGCAGAAGCTTTATAGTTTGATGTAGTTTCATATATTATTTTTTTTCCTTTGTTTCTCTTGCCTTAGGCGTTGTATCAGTGAAAATTCTGCTGTGTGTGATGTCTGAAATTGTGTTGCCTACATTTTCTTCTAGATTTTTTATGGATTCATGAGTCACATTTAAGTCTTTTATCCATTTTGAGTTTATTCTTGTGTATGGTGTAAGTTGGTGGTCTAGCCTCATTTTTTAGAATGCAGCTGTACAATTTTCCCAGCACCATGTATTGAAGAGGCTGTCTTTACTCCACTGTATGCTCTTGCCACCTTTGTCAAATATTAGTTGAGCATAATGACTTTGGTCAATTTCTGGGTTCATTCTTCTGTTTTGTGCCAGTACAAGGCTGTTTTGATTACTATGGCTTTGTAGGATAACCTGATATCTGGTATTGTGATCCCTCTTCTTTGTTCATGTTTTTCAAGATTGCTGTATCTATTCAGGGTCTTTTTTTATTCCATATAATCTTTTACAGTATTTGTTCCAGTTCTGTGAGATATGTCATTGGTATTTTGATGGAGATTGCAATGAATCTATAGATTGCTTTGGGTAATGAACAAGGAGTCTGCTTCCACTTTTTTTATATCTTCCTCTTTTTCTTTTTTCAGTGTCCTGTAGTTTTCTGGGAAAAGGTCCATTACTTCTTTGGTTAGGTTTATTCTGAGGTATCTTAATTTTTTGGCCACAATGGTAAATGGGATTGCTTTTTTAGTTTCTCTTTCTGTGAGTTCATTATTGGTGTATAAGAATGTCATCAATTTCTTGACATGAATTTTGTACCCTGCTGCTTTGCCAAATTAATTTTTTAAATCTAGTAGATTTTTGATAGAGTCTTTAGTGTTTTTCTATGTACAGTATCATGTAATCTTAAAAGAATGACAGTTTCACTTCCTCTTTCCAATTAAGATTGCTTTTATGTTTTCTTCAAGTCTAATTGCTATAGCTAAGACTTCCAGTACTATGTTAAATAAGAGTGGCAAAAGTGGGTATCCTTTCTTCTTGTTCTTAAGGGAAATGCTTGTAGTTTTTGCCCATTGAGTATGATGTTGGCTGTAGGTTTTTCATATATGGCCTTAATTATGTTGAGATATGATCCCTCTATTCTCAGATTTCTGAGCATTTTTATCAGAAATGGGTGCTGGATTTTGTTGAATGTTTTTTCAGCATCTATTGGTCAGATCACACAATTTGTATCTTTCATTTTGTTTATGTGGTGCATCACATTTATTGATTTGTGAATATTGTACCATCCTTTAATCCCTAGAATGAATCCCAGTTGTTCATGATGAATAATTTTTTTTTGATGTATTGTTGGATTCAATTTGCTAATATTTTGTTAAGGATTTTGGCATCTGTATTCATCAGGGATATTGGCCTGTAGTTTTCTTTCTTTATAGAGTCTTTATCTGGTTTTGGAATTAGAATTATGTTGGCCTCAAACAATAAGGTTGAAAGACCTTCATCTTCTTGGATTTCTTGGAATAGTTTGAGGAGAATGGGTATTGGATCTTTGAATATTTGGTAAAACTCCCGCGTAAGTTTGTATAGGCCTGGGCTTTTGTTTGCTGAGAGTTTCTTGATTACATCTTCAATTTCATTAGTTGTTATTTGTCTGTTCAAGTTTTCTATCTCTTGCCAGTTCAGTTTTGGGAGACTCTGTGTTTCTAGAAATTTGTCCATTTTGCCTAGATTGTCCAATTTGTTGCAGTATAATTTTTCATAGTATGATTTAATGATCCTTTATATTTCTGTGATGTCAGTTGTTACTTCTCCTCTTTCTTTTGTAATTTTGTTTACTTGTGTCCCCTCTTTTTGTTTTTTTTGTAAGTCTGGCTATGGGTCTATCAATCTTATTTATCTTTTCAAAGAACAAGCTCTTTGTTTCATTGATCTTTTGAATTTTTTTTTTCAGTTTCTTTGTCATTTATTTCTGCTCTGACCTTTACTATTTCTTTCCTTCTACTTGCTCTGGGGTTTTCTTTTCATTTGCTATCTAGTTGTTTAAATTGTAAGGTTTGAAAATCAGTTAAGTATTTTTCTTGTTTCTTGACGTAGGCCTCTAGTGCTATAAACTTCCCTCTCAGGACTGCTTTTGCTGCATCCCATAGAGTTTGTGTTGTTATGTGCTCATTTTCACTGGTTTCCAGAAAGTTTTTAATTTCTTCCTTGATCTCCTTGGTAACCCATTTATTATTTAAGAACATACTATTTATCTTCCATGTGTTTGAATGTTTTTGCGTATTTTTGTTGTAGTTCATTTCTAGTTTCATGCCATTGTGATCTGAGAAGATGCTTGATATGATTTAAATCTTGAATTTGTAGAGACTTTCTTTGTGTCCTAATATGTGTTTGATCCTTGAGAATATTTCATGTGCACTTGAGAAGAATGTATATGTGCTCGATCTTCGAGAATATTTTATGTGCACTTAACAAAGAATGTGTCTTTGTTAATTTTTTGTCTAGAAGATCTTTCCAGTGGTGTCAGTGGGTGTTACAGTCACCCACTATGATTGTATTGTTATTGGTCTCTCCTTTGAAGTCCTCCTAATGTGTTTTGATATATTTTGGTGCTCCTATATTTGGTGCATATAAGTTTACCAGGATTATATCCTCTTGTTGGATGGATCCCTTTAATACTATGCAGTGAAGGATTCCAAAATGGTGGCAAAGTGAATGGAAGCTACACAGACCATCTCCCAGGACCAAACTGGAATTACAACTAAAATAAAGACAAATCATCAGGAAAAAGCAACAGAAAAGAAGCTTGCGAGGACCATACAACCAGGGACACTGAATTGATCCTGGTAAAAGAGGGGGGCTGGGAGCCCATGGACAGCAGTGGCCATAGCTGTGAGCAGCGCTCTGCCTTTGGGGTTAAATTCCAAAGCTGGCTCCACAGCGCAGAGGGCTGGGACAGAGAGCTAAAATAGACACAGCCACTCACCTGGGCTCCAGCAGAGGGAGGGTGGACTGGATTGGAATTTTTTGGGGACACCTGGGGTTTGAAGGGCGCTCAGAGCTTTTGCTGAGCTGTGGCCATGAAAGACTGTGGCCCTCTTACTCCAACCCAGGGCTCTGGAGAGAGGTTGCAGCCCCTCCCTTGGAGATCCAGCCACACCCTAGTGAGCCATTGAAATGCAAACTGAGGCTCATTAATTACTAGCATCTGCCCTACCCCCTTGAAATCCTCTCACACTGAAGACCTGAGGGAGGTTTTCCTTCAACTGAAAACCCAAGGCTCTTCAAGCAACCACCACTAATAGGATCTAGGCAAAAAGCTAGAGGAAAACTTAACCTTTTCTGGGCTTGCAAATATACCCTGGAGAGTAAGACTCCACGGTGGTGTTTAACATGGGTCCTCCCACGCTCATCCAAACCCAGTAGAGGGAGCCACAAACAGCAGAACACCAACATCTACAGGGAAAATTTGGCAGGCTCTAAAACCCACTGAGATAGCCAAAATGGTGAAACAAAGAAACAGATCCCAAATGAAAGAACAAGAAACCTCTCTCAAAGATGAGATAAATGAAATGGAGTTAAGCAAGTTAACAGAGCTAGAATTCAGAGCCATGATCTTGAGGAAGCTCAACAGCATGAGTAAAGACATCAACACCTTGAGTAAAGACATCAACACCATAAGCAAAGACATAGAAACACTGAAAACCAAAAAAGTGGAAATTAAGAAGCACCAAGAACAAATGAAAAATGGCATAGCAGAAATGAAGAACACATTGGAAGGACTAAACAGTAGAGTAGAGGAAGCTGAGGACCCGATCAGTGAATTAGAAGACAAGGTAGGAAAAATCAACCAATCAGAACACCAAAAGGAAAAAACAATGAAAAAACAGGAAGACAGCTTAAGAGAACTGTGGGACAACTGGAAACGTAATAATATTTGCATCATTGGAGTCCCTGAAGAAGAAGGAAAAGAGCAAGGGTTAGAGAATATATTTGAAGAAATCGTGACAGAAAACTTCCCTAATTTGATGACGAAAAAAGGCATTCAAGTTCAAGAAGCACAGAGAGTCCCAAGTAAGAAGAACCCAAACAGGCCCACACAAAGACACATAATAATTAAAATGCCAAAAATTAAAGACAAAGAGAGAATCCTAAAGGCAACAAGAGATAAGCAACAGGTTACCTACAAAGGAACCCCCATGAGGCTATCAGCTGACTTCTCAACAGAAACACTACAGGCCAGAGGGAATGGCATGAAGTAATCAAGGTCATGAAAAACAAGGATCTGAATCCAATACTACTCTATCCAGCAAGTCTATCATTCAAAATAGAAGGTCAAATAAAGAGCCTCTCAGACAAAAAAAAAGGCTAAAGGAATACATTAGCACCAAACCAGCACTGCAAGAAATGTTAAAAGGACTGCTGTAATTAGTAGAATAAATAGGAAGGAAAGTAGAACCACACTGAACAAAAATGGCAATAAATAAGTACATATCAATAATCACCTTAAATGTAAATGGATTGAATGCTTCAATAAAAAGACACAGAGTAGTGGATTGGATAAGAAAGCATGACCCATATATACGTTGTTTACAAGAGACCCACCTCACAACAAAAGACTCACATAGGCTGAAAGTGAAGGGATGGGAAAAAAAAATCTTCCAAGCAAACGGAAAAAAAAAAAAAAAAAAAAGCTGGAGTAGCAATACTCATATCTGATAAAATAGGTTTCAAAATGAAAGCTATTACTAGAGACAAAGAAGGTCACTACATAATATTGAAAGGATCTATCCAACAGGAAGATATAACCTTGGTAAACATATATGCACCCAATATAGGAGCACCAAAATATATTAAAAATCTTCTGGAGGACTTTAAAGGAGAAATCGACCACAATACAATCACAGCAGGGCACTTCAACACCCCGCTAACATCACAGGATAGATCCTACAGACAAAAAATTAGCAAGGAAACAGAGACTCTAAACGAAGCATTAGACCAAATTGATTTTATAGATATTTCCAGAGAATTACACCGCAAAACTACAGAATTCACATTCTTCTCAAGTGCACATGAGACATTCTCAAAGATAGACCACATGTTAGGACACAAACAAAGTCTCTACAAATTCAAGAAGATTGAAATCATATCAAGCATCTTCTCAGATCACAATGGCATGAAACTAGAAATCAATTGCAACAAGAACATGCAAAGATATTTGAATACATGGAGGCTAAAGAGCATGTTATTAAACAATGAATGGGTTACTGAGGAGATCAAGAAAGAAATTAAAAACTTCCTGGAAACCAATGAAAATGAACACACAACAACACAAAATCTATAGGATGCAGCAAAAGCAGTTCTGAGAGGGAAGTTCATAGCACTACAGGTCTACCTCAAGAAACAAGAAAAATTTCTAATAGATTATCTAACCTCACAACTTAAAGAATTAGAAAGCAAAAAAAAAGAAAACCCCAGAGCAAGTAGAAGGAAGGAAATAGTAAAGATCAGAGCAGAAATAAATGACATAGAAACCAGAAAAACAATTCAAAGGACCAATGAAACAAAGAGCTGGTTTTTTGAAAAGATAAACAAGATTGATGGACCTTTAGCTAAACTCACCAAGAAACAAAGAGAGAGAACCCAAATACACAAAATCAGAAATGAAAGAGGAGAAGTAACAACTGACACCACAGAAATACAAAGGATAATTAGCAAATATTATGAACATTTATATGGCAACAAATTCGACAATCTAAATGAAATGGACCAATTTCTAGAAACACACAGTCTCCCAAAACTGGACCGGGAAGAGTTGAGCAGACTAATAACAGCTAAGGAAATTGAAGATGTAATCAAGACTCTCCCATCAAGCAAAAGCCTAGGCCGGATGGCTTCATGGGTGAGTTTTACCGAACATTCAAATAGAATTAACACCCATTCTCCTCAAACTATTTCAAAAAATTCAAGAAGAAGGAAGACTTCCAAACTCATTTTATGAGGCCTGCATAATCCTAATTCCAAAACCAGAAAAAGACACTACAAAGAAAGAAAACTACAGGCCAATATCCCTGATGAACATAGATGCCAAAATCCTTAACAAAATACTAGCAAATCGGATCCAGCAATACATCAAAAAAATAATTCATCATGACTAAATGGGATTCATCCCAGGGATGCAAGGCTGGTACAATATACGCAAATCAATAAATGTGATACACCACATAAACAAAATGAAAGATAAAAACCACATGATTATATCAATAGACGCTGAAAAGCATTTGACAAAATCTAGCACCCATTTCTGATAAAAACGCTCAGCAATTTGGGAATAGAAGGATCATATCTTGATATAATAAAGGCCATATATGAAAGACCTACAGCCAACATCATACTCAATGAGCAAAAACTAAAAACATTTCCCTTAAGAACAGGAACAAGACAGGGATGCCCACTTTCGCCACTCTTATTTAACTTAGTACTGGAAGTCTTAGCTACAGCAATCAGACTTGAAGAAAAAATAAAAGGAATCCAAATTGGAAAGGAGGAAGTGAAACTGTCATTATTCGCAGATGACGTGATATTATATATAGAAAACCCTAAAGACTCCATCAAAAATCTACTAGACTTAATAAATGAATTTGGCAAAGTAGCAGGATACAAAATTAATGTCAAGAAATCAATGGCATTATTATACACCAATGATGAACTCACAGAAATAGAAACTAAAAAAACAATTCCATTTACCATCACGGCAAAAAAATTAAGATTCCTAGGAATTAACTTAACCAAAGAAGTAAAGGACCTATTTGCAGAAAACTACAGGACATTGAAAAAAGACATAGAGGAAGATATAAAAAAGTGGAACCACATACCTTGTTCATGGATTGGAAGAATTATAATCATTAAAATGTTCATATTACCCAAAGCAATCTATAGATTCAATGCAATCCCCATCAAAATACCAGTGACATATATCACAGAACTAGAACAAATATTTCAAAAGTTCATATGGAACCAAAAAAGACCCCGAATAGCCACAGCAATCTTGAAAAAGAAGGACAAAGTAGGTCGGATCACAATACCGGATATCAGGTTATACTACAAAGCTACTGTAATCAAAACAGCTTGGTACTGGCACAAGAACAGGCATAAAGACCAGTGGAACAGAACAGAGAATCCGGAAATTGACCCAAGACATTATGCTCAATTAATATTTGACAAAGGTGGCAAGATCATACAATGGAGTAAAGACAGCCTCCTTAATAAATGATGTTGGGAAAATTGGACAGCTACATGCAAAAAAATGAAACTAGACCATCAACTTACACCATACACAAGAATAAACTCAAAATGGATAAAGGACTTAAATGTGACTTGTGAATCCATAAAAATACTAGAAGAAAATGCAGGCAACAAAATTTCAGACATCATACACAGCAGAATCTTCACTGATACATCACCTAAGGCAACAGAAACAAAGGGAAAAATGAACACATGGGACTACATCAAAAAAAGCTTCTGCACAGCAAAAGAAACAACCATCAAAACAGATAGGGAACCCACTCTGTGGGAGAGCATAATTGCCAATGATACATCAGATAAGGGGTTAATCTCCAAAATATATAGAGTGCTCATACAACTCAACAAAAGGAAGACAAAGAACCCAATTAAGAAAATGGGCAGAGGAACTAAATAGACACCTCTCCAAACAGGACACACAAATGGCTAAGAGACATATGAAGAAATGCTCAACATCACTAATCATCAGAGAGATGCAAATTAAAACAACAATGAGGCATCACCTCACACCTGTCAGAATGTCTGCCATTAACAAATCATCAAACAACAAGTGTTGGCGAGGGTGTGGAGAAAAGAGGACTCTAGTGCACTGCTGGTGGGAATGTAGACTGGTGCAGCCACTGTGGAAAACACTATGGTGTTACCTCAAAAAATTAAAAATTGTATTGCCATTTGACCCAGTGATCCCACTCCTAGGAATATACTCTAAGAAGCCTGAAACACCAACCAGAAAGAATACATGTACCCCCATGTTCATAGCAGCACTATTTACAATAGCTAAGATCTGGAAACAGCCCAAGTTTCCATCAGTGGATGAGTGGATAAAAAAGCTGTGGTACATATACACAATGGAGTACTATGCAGCTGTAAGAAAGAAAAATCTCTTATTTTTTGAGATGACATGGAGGGACCTGGAGAGTATTATCCTAATTGAAACAAGCCAAGCAGAGAAAGACAAATATCGCATGATCTCATTTATTTGTGGAATATAATGATGATAACAGTCTGAGGAACAGGGTAGACCCAGAGATGTGGAAGTAGGGTATAGACTGACACCCCTCAGAATAGGGGATTGGGGGGGAGGGAAGAGATAAACCACAGAACTTATGTGCATGTATGCATAAATGATGGACAAGGACAACAAAGCTGTTGACGAGGTGGGGGCATGGGGAGCAGGGTGTCAATGGGGAAAAATGGAGAAACATGTTTAACAAAAATAAATTAATAAAAAAATACTTAAAAAAAAAGAAAAAATATATTATGCAGTGACCTTCTTTGTCTCTTATTATGGCCCTCATTTTGAAGTCTATCTTATCAGATATGAGTATTGCTACACCAGCTTTTTTTTCATTTCCATTTGCCTGGAATTTTTTTTTTATTGATATAAGAGAGAGAGAGAGAGAGAGAGAGAGAGAGAGAGAGAGAGAGAGAGAGAGAAAGAGAGCTATAGAAACATTGATGAGAGAGAACACTTACTGGACACCTCCTGCATGCCCCCCACTGGGGATCAGGCTCACAACCTGGGCATGTGCCCTGACCTGGAATTGAACCGGTGACCTCTTGGTGCATAGGTCGACCCTCAACCACTGAGCCACACTGGCTGGGATTGCCTGAAAAAAATTTTTTCCATCCCTTCACTTTCATCCTGTGTGAGTCTTTTGTTTTTATGTGGGTCTGTTGTAGACAGCATACATACCAGTCGTGTTGTTTTATCCAATCAGCTACCCTATGTCTTTTGATTGAGGCATTTAAGCCATTTACAGTTAATGTTATTATTGATAGATACTTATTAGTCATCATTTTTCTTTTGTGCCTGTGTTCCTCTCTCTCTCTCTATTTCTTCTTCTTTTTACAGCAGTCCCTTTAGCATTTCTTGCAGTGCTGGTTTGATGGTGGTAAATTTCTTTAGCTTTTTTTTGTCTGTGAAGTTCTTTATTTCACCTTCAGTTTTGAATGATAGCCTTGCTTGATAGAGTAGTCTTGGATTCAGACCTTTGTCTTGCATTACTTTGTATACTTCATGCCACTCCGTTGTGGCCTGCAGTGTTTCTATCGAGAAATCAGCTGACAGTCTAATGGGAGCTCCCTTGTAGGTAACTTTCTGTCTCTCTCTTGCTTCCTTTTAGATTCTTTGTCTTTAGTGTTTGCATTTTAATTATGATGTGTCTAACTGTGGGTCTTTTTGAGTTCCACTTGCTTTGGACTCTCTGTTGTTCCTGGGCTTGAGTGACTTTTTCCTTTACCAGTTTAGGGAAGTTTTCTGCCATTATTTCTTCAAACAGGTTATCTATTCCTTTCTCTAATTCTTTTCCTTCTGGTACCCCTATGATGTGAATGTTGTTATATTTTGTATTGTCCCAAATCTGCCTTAAATTCTCCTCCTGTTTTTTCCCCATGTGCCACTCTATTTGGGCAATTTTTTCTACCTTGTCTAGTAACTCACTGATTTGGTCTTCAGTTTCTTCTTATCTACTACTGAGTCCTTCTAAGGTTTTTTTTTTTTTTCAAATCAGCTATGTCATTCTTTATTTTCTCTTGATTTTTATTCATAGCTTCTACTTCTTTTTTAAGCTGATGTAGTTCCTACTGAGCTCTTTATAATTCTCTTTAACTTGTTTGTAGTTCTCACTAAATTGTTTGTGCACCCTTAAAATCATTGCTTTATATTCTTTATCTGACAAGTTGCTTTTTTCCTCTTCATGTAATTCCTTTTCTGGTGGATTCCTCCTTGTCTTTCATTTGGGTGTTGTTGTTTTTTTTTGTCTTCCCATTTTATCCATTTAGTAGTTCTAGGCCCAGTGAGAATTGTTGGGATGTGTAGGCAGGTTAGTGTGGTTCAAATAAGGTTGCTGTGCCTTCCAGAGTGTGTTTCCTCTTGCCTGCTGTGAGTCCTAGAGAATTGACTACTGGTGGCTGGTATTGGTCTGTCATTGTAGGTGCTGCTAGGTCATGTGCATCCCACTGGTGCCAGGCTGCTCTGTTGTGCATGTCCCGTTGGTGTGTGGGCTTCTGGGTCATGTGGCCCGCTGGTGTGCGACTGGGGTGTGCTGCTGCCTAATGTGGCTCAGCTCCTGATCAGCCTCTGCTGATGCTGTTGGAGATGGCTCTCAGCTGCTGATCTGTGCTGCTGCTGCCTGGGGATGGATGTCTGCTCCTGAGCCTCTGATGCTGGGGTGTGTCTCAGCTCTGATCAGGCTGCTGCTGTGCGGGGTGTTTCTGGGCTCCCACCAGTTGTGGCTTCCACAGCAGGCACCTTGACAGCACCACTACTGTGCGCTGGTTGGTGTTGACAAAGTGGGATCCAGTGGTCTGATGGTACAAGGTGCACTGTTGGACTCAGGTCGCTTGGCCCTAGCTGCTCCTACTGCCTCCTCCCAGAAAAGACCAGGAATCTTCCCTCTGCTGATGATTTTTCCCCCCAGTTTACCATTTTACTACATATGTAGATTTGGTGGTTTAGTTCAAGGGAATTTTGTTATACTACTGACTTTTGCAACCCTTCTGTTCTATTGTCTTTTATTTCCTGGACATAAAAAACTCAAGCCCTTCAGCTATCATGTGCAGGATACTCTCTAAACACAGCCACTTTGTTAGCTCTAGCTTTGTGTTCCCTCTCATTTTTTATTCTTGGACATTTTCCCTTTTTCCTTTGGTCTTTCCAGCAAAGATTTTCTTATTGTTGTTGGTAATAAGCTATCCAGAATTCACATGTATTTTGTAATGAAAGTTTTTGCTTAGTACATGTAGTATTTCAAAAGTTTGATCTAATTTGTTTTCATATATTCTTCCTTTCATATCTACTCCACTCAATATAAATGCTCAATTATTTTACATAACTTTTCTAATCTTAGAAAGCAGTTGAATTTGTGTCTACCATTACATATTTCTCTGTCTTTAACATTTTCCAAATCAAAAAATTCTTATCTGGAGAGAAACAAAATGGCTAACCCCTAATGAAGTTCCATCACTTGCTCCTAGCACTGGACTGGATTTGAGGCTAAACTGAAAAACATTTGATCTGAAAAAAACACTTAAAAATAGCTGATTGGAAATGCTGCCAGCTGGGAGCATGGAGAGGGGACAGGAGAAGACATGGAGTGGGGGTGCCAACTTATACAGCTGCACAGCAGGGCTGGGAAGCCAGACAGAAGGTGCAGCAGTGCAGCTCCTGCCACGTGGTAGTGGAGAGACTCAGCCCCATACAGAGATCCCCAAACAAGTGTGACAGAGAAGGGAAGGGGTGCCCATGTAAGATCAGCAGTGGAAATCAGAGATGATTTTGTCCACTGGGGGGGCCTCAGACAGCACTATCCCAGGCTAGAAGTGACTGCTTGGTTATAACATCAGCCTCAGAAGTTCATCCTGATTGTGGTTGGTGGGAGGGGCTGATAAGCAGAACTCTGGACTTGCAGAGAGATCTGAGTAGATGACCTAGCAGTGAATCTGAGGGGCTGATTATTAGCTGAAAGAAATTTGATGGGAGCTAGTCAGAGTGCCCTGGGAAAGATGTGTGAGCCTTCCCACTTTGAGCAGAGAGGAGGCATCCTTTCCCCAACAGCTCTGGGGTGGAAATTGGCATCCTGGTAACTAGGCCTGGTGGCACTGGGGATTCAGATATCTAGCTGGGTGAGAACCTGGCCATGTTGAAAGATTAGAGAGCCAAGCAGGGCTGTATTTTTCTCTCCTTTTGTTTTTATTTTTAAATTCTATCCTCCCCTGTTAGGGGTGGTAACCAGTGGGTGCCAGCAACCAAGGCAGAACTGAGACAGTAGAAAGAACGTGACAGCCTGTCCCCCTATTAGCTACAGGAACTATCCCCAGTACAAATCTGTTTAAACCATCCTGACCGGACCTGATACCCTATAGAACTCATTTCCATGGGGGAAGAGAAAGCAGCCCAGAACAACTACATTCAAGGGGTAAGTCCTTAGCAGACCCAGCCTCTGGGTCAAGGAAGCCAGTCTCACTGGACAACTTGGGGACCTGCCCTGCAGGGCTTCAGCCAGGTGGCCTAGGGCCAGGCAGGGGACAGTGATTCACATTGACCTATACCAGATAACTGTCCAAGAGGGCAAGAACTCACACACCAACGGGCCAGATCCAACAACATTGAAGCAAAATCCAGTGAGTTACACAAATAGCAGATCAAATTTTTTAATTCCTATTTTTAATTCAATTTCTTTCTTCTTTTCCTATTTTTTATTTTCCTATTCTATATTTTATATCACATTATTATTTTATAAAATTATCAATTATTATTTTATTAATTATTTTCTACCTTTTACTTTTTATACTTACCCTATATCTGGTCTCTGCCTTCTTTGCTTTCACAGTTTTTTCCTTCTATATATTTTGGCCTTTCAAATTTTAGTATTATGTGTGTGTGTTTATGAATGTTTGTCTTTTAGTGTTTTTATTGAGGCTGTTGCTTTTATTATTGTTGTTGATGATATATTTTCCAGGTTCTCTTTTGGTTTGTTCTGGTTTTGCCTTGTTTTGTTCTGTCAGCACCTATATAACATCTGGCCTGAAAGGGTCAGTTTTGATACACACAGTCAACAACCTTGAGAACTGAGCCCAATCACAAACAAACAACAGCAATTAATACCCCAATTCAATAGGAGAGCCCAAATAACCCACACAATGGTCATTCCTAGAGCACCCAGCTCAGAAGAGCAAGGATACTACTCCACATGGTCCCACAAGAAGACTACCCCACGAAGACTGGAAGGCATACAGTCTTATCTCTCTCTCTCTCTCACACACACACACACACACACACACACACACACACACACAAATAGTAAAACTGGGGAAACAGTGAAAAAGTCCCCAATTTAAATAATATAAGGAACCTCCAGAAAAAGAGCTAAATGAAATGGAGAAAGGCAATTTATCAGATATAAAGTTCAAAGGATACTCAAACAACTCAGTAAAGATTGAGCTTTACAGAAAATTTATAAGCATGAAAACAGATATATAAAAATAAATAAGAATCAATAGGAAATGAAGAATGATATAGCTCAAATAAAGAATACCCTGGAAGAATTAAACAGTAAATTAGAAGAGGCTGAGGACTGAATTAACGAATTAGAAGAAAAGGTGTGTGGGGGGGTGTGGGGGGGAAAGCAGCAAATAGAAAGAACAATTGAAAAAACAGGAAAATATCCCTGACCAATTTGACTCAGTGGTTAGGGTGTCTGCCCTTGGACCAAAAAGGTTTGGATTTGATTCTTGTCAGGGTTGCAGGTTTGATCCCCAGTCTCCATTGGAGTCTGGGGGAGGTGACCAATCAATGTGTCACTCACATCAATGTATCTCTCTCTCTCTTCTCCCTTCCCCCATCCCATTCTACCTAACAATCAGTGAAAAATATCCTCAGGTGAAGATTAAAAAACAAACAAAAAAGCAGGAGGATAGTTGAAGGGAGCTTTGGGACAACATGAAACATAACAATACCCGCATTTTGCAGGTACCAGAGGAGAAGAATTAGAGAAAGGAATAAAGAATCTGTTTGAAGAAATAATGGCAGAAAACTTCCTTAACCTGGTGAAGTTGAAAGTCACACAGAGTCAGGACGCACAGAGAGTTCAAATCAAGTTGAACCCTAAAAGACCCATACCTAAACACATCATAATTAAAATGGCAAATGTTAAAGACAAAGAAAAGAGTCTTAAAGACAACAAGAGAGAGACAGAAAGTCATCTACAAGGGAGCTCCCATTAGACTGTCAGCTGACTTATCAATAGAAATACAGCAGGCAGACAAGAGTGTCATAAAATATACAAAGTAATGAAAAGCAAGGGACAGAATCCCAGACTATTCTAACAGCACAACTATAATTCAAAATTGAAAGTGAAATAAAGAGCTTCACAAAAATAAAATAGGCTAATGGAATTTACTACCACCAAACCAGCAATGCAAGAAATGCTAAAGGGACAGGAGGAGGAGGAGGAGGAGGAGGAGGGGGAGGGGGAGGGGGAGGGGGAGGAGGAGGAGGAGGAGGAGGAGGAGGAGGAGGAGGAGGAGGAGGAGAAGGAGAAGGAGAAGGAGAAGGAGAAGGAGAAGGAGAAGGAGAAGAAGAAGAAGAAGAAATAATGTCCATTCAAATGGACAGGAAAAAAAAAAAGTGGTGTAGCAATACTCATATCTGATAAAATAGACTCCAAAATGAAAGCCATAACAAGAGACAAAGAAGGTCACTACATAAAATTAAAGGGATCCATCCAACAAGAAGATATAGCTCTGGTCAACATATATGCACCAAATATAAAAACACCAAAATATATCTGAAAAGTTCTGGAGGACTTTAAGGGAGAGATTGAGAGCAATACAGTCATAGTGGGAACACCCCACTGACATCACCAGATACATATTCTAGACAAAAAATTAACAACAAATCAGGGACCCTAAATGACACACTAGATCAGATGGATTTAGTTGATATTTACAGAACAATTCATTCCAAAGCACCATAATATACATTCTTCTCAAGTACACATGGGACATTCTCAAAGACAGACCACATTTGGGACATAGCAATCAGAAAGAAGAAAAAATAAAAGGCATCCAAATTGGAAGGAAGGAAGTGAAACTCATTATTCACAGAAGACATGGTATTGTACATCGAAAACTAAAGGCTCCATAAAAAACTACTAGATTTAGTAAATGAAATTGGCAAATTAGCAGAATACAAAATTAACATCCAGAATTTGATAGCAGTTTTATATTCCAATAATGAATACTCAGAAAAAAGCCCTGAAAATACAATCCCATTTACCATTGCAACAACAAAATAAATTAATATACCTAGGAATCTTCTTATCCAAGGAGGTAAAAGACTTGTTCTCAGAAAACTACAGGACACTGAAAAAAGAAATAGAGGAAGATATTAGAAAGCGGAAGCATATACCATGTTCAAAGATTAGAAGAATCAACATCATTAAATATCTATACTACCAAAAGCAATTTATAAATTCAATGAAGTCCTTATTAAAATACCACTGGCATGTTTTACAGATCTAGAGCAAAAATTGCAAAAGTTTATATGGAAATAAAAAAGACCCTGAATAGCCACAGCAATCTTGAACGACAAGAACAAAGTTGGAGGGAATCACAATACCAGATATCAGGTTAAATCACAAACACCTTGTAATCAAAACAGCTTGGTCCTGGCACTAAAACAGAAATATACCTCAGTGGAACAGAACCCAGAACCCAGAAACCAACCCAAGACATTATGTTCAATTAATATTTGACAAAGGAGACAAGAACATACAATGGAATAAAGACAGTCTCTTCAATAAATGGTGTTGGGAAAATTGGATAGGTAGATAAAAAAATAAAATTAGAAAATCAACTTGCACCATACACAATAATAAATTCAAAATGCATAAAAGACTTAAATGTAAGATGGGAAACAATAAAAATACTAGAAGAAAATGCAGGCAGCAGAATTTTAGATATCCCGTGTAGCAGAATCTTCACCAATACATCGCCTAAGGTAAGAGAAACAAAGAAAAAAATTATTAAATGGGACTACATCAACCTAAAAGCTTCTGCACAGAAAAAGAAACAAGCATCAAAATGGAAAAGAAACTCACTGTATGGGAGAACATATTTGCCAGTGATACATCAGATAAGGTGTTAATTTCCATAATAGGTAAAGTACCCATACACCTCAACAAAAGGAAGACAAACAATCTAATTGAAATGTGGGCAGAGAACCTGAATAGACACTTCTCCAAAGAGGGCATACAAATGGCCAAGAGACATTTGGCTCAGTGTCACTAATCATCAGAGAGATGAAAATTAAAACAATGATTAGGTATCACCTCACACCTGACAGAATAGCTACCATCAACAGATGATAAAACAAGTGCTGGCAAGGATATGGGAAAAATAGTACATTGCTTGTGGGAATGAACACTGCCACAGCCACTATAGAAAATAATATGGTGTTTCCTCAGAAAAATAAAAATGGAACTGCCATTTGACCCAGTGATCCCACTTTTAGGAATATATCCTAAGAAGCCTGAAACACCAATCAGAAAGAATATATACATCCCTATGTTCATAGCAGCACTATTTACAATAGCTAAGATCTGGAAAAGCCCAAGTGTTCATCAGTAGATAAGTGGCTAAAAAAGCAGTGGTACATATACACAATGGAATGCTATGCAGCTGTAAGAAAGAAAGATCTCTTACCCTTTGATAGCACATGGAGTGACCTGAAGAGCATTGTGCTAAGTGAAATAAGCCAGGGAGAGAAAGATAAGTATCACATGATCTCACTTCTTTGTAGAATATAATGAAGAAAACAAGCTGACAAAGAAAATATATCCCCCTCAGAGGGAAGGAGCTGGGGTTCAGAAAGAGATAAGGGGACCAAATAACTTATATGGATATAGGAATAACCAATGGAAATAGACAACAATGTGGTGAAGGCAGGGGGTGCAGGAGTGGTGAGGAGGGTATCAATGGGGTAAAAAAAGGAGGGACATCTGTAATACTTTCAACAATAAAGATAAATTTAAAAAAATGCTTATGTTTTTTTTCCATTTTTTCTTTTCTTGATTATGTTATTTATAAAAACATAAATAAAAAGTAATTTGTACCCTATTCAAAGAAAGAAATTATTTCAATTTTACTTCCTGTGTTTATGAATTTTTTATTAAATAAATAATTAATCTATATTTAATAATTTCAGCATGATATATCAACTGGAGTTTTTATAGCTATCTTATTTGTCTTTTAATCAAAATTAAAAATAGTGTACAATGAAGATTTAATAAGTTTGGAATATGAACTGTTTCATATATTATAGCTCAAATTTTTATCCTATGGGAGGACTATTCTGTTCTTTAGATTGAGGTTTCTTAAAGGCAAGAATATAGTTTTTATTAGAGCAATTAATGAGATACTTACAACATACTGGCACTCAAAAATGATTTACATTTAAACTAGCCTTTTTGCATAGAAATATATAATCCTGGTCTTATTGAGCTGCATGCTATATCATACTCCAGATATATAGATCTTCTTTGCCATCACAGTTATTGACCCTATTTGCTTCCACCTCTCACTTTATTTTCCCTCTACTAATTACACTGAGTTATATTATTTTGCAAGCTTATGTATTTGGGAGATTTTTTGTTCTATCTTTCTTCAGAAAAAGCTAAAAACTGTAGTTCAAAACTGTGAAATAAAAATTATGTATTGAAAACTGTGCTCAAACATGTATTAAACACTTATTACAATAATGAAATATATTTGCAATATATACATTCATGTATGAATATAGCCTATATGCATATGCGATCTCATTTGCTTCTGACAACAAAATGTGAGGTAAACCACCTAGGCATTCTCCCATTTCATTGAATAAGATATCTGATTCTCATGGGGCTCAGGTAACTTGGGAAATCTCTAAGTATTTAAAAAAAATTTTCCCCTTTTTTCTTTACTGATTTTAGAGAGAGAGGAAGGGTGAGAGTGAGATAGAAACATCGATGAGAGAGAACATCGATTGGCTGCCTCCTGCACAACCCCCTCTGGTGACTGGGCCCACAACCTGGGCATGTGCCTTGACCAGGAATCGAATCAGCGACCTCTTGGTTCATGGGTCAATGCTCAACCACTGAACCACATGAGCTGAGCTGGAATGATTATAATTTAAGCAGTAAGATATGTCAAATGATACAAAGTATGAATATCAAATCTGGAATACAGACAATGAGTGCTTGCTTATGCAAATAAGTGAAACCAGAGAATAATCAGAAAGTGCATCATAGTAGAGATGAGTTAAGGCCAGGCATTGAAAGTTAAATAAATTTGAGTACACACGTCGGATGGAGAACAGCGTTATAGGAGGATGGGAGAGGCAAATGTGCAAAATCTGGAAGGGACAGGAATAGTTAGGAAAAAATGAACCTGGGTAATTGCAGTAAAGTTGTACTGGTACATAATACCTAATTACATGCTATCACTTCTGGTCCCTCATTTTCCCACACAATTCCTGTAGTCTGAATACTATTAATTGGATGGTTACCATGCTCACTGGAGAACTTACTCTGTATAATCAATATCATAATTGAACCCAGAAAACTAGAAATAACAGGAATAAATTCAGGGCAAAATTCCTCATTTAGTTTGAGAGAGAACAGAAAAGGTTACATTTTCATACCACACATTATCTGTGAGATTGTTCATGTCTTTTATGCACTGAGAAAACTAGTGGCATTTGATTTACACTAAGAAGAAAATGCGCCTTTCACAATTCCAAATCTGAAGACCAGATTATCATGCTAGACAGCTCTCGGGATCTTGTGGACAATTAGCTGATCACTTCCATTTTTGGGGTGCCAAAGTAATAAGAAATACACTTTTGCAAATACATTTGAAGTAATAATTAAACCCTTGTTGTCACAATAAATTGTACCTATTTCATATTACATACACATGATTAATATAAAGAAATGGAAATCATCAACATAAGAGTCAAAACTCACACAGTATTTTACTATTTTGAGATGATATTTGAAAACAAGCAGTTTGGTGTGAGAGCTTTTCCATAACATTGCTGATCAGCATGTGCCATCAATTCTCCATTTAATTCAATTATTAATAGCTGCTCTGGATTTTCCACTAACTTTGATAATTAGCATTGGCTAAGAAATTTTAGTTCTTTCTATGACCAGTATTTGCTACACAGTCTCCTCCTAAATTTTTGGTCACTCTTGGTTATGATTTTTACTTTCAGCTCTATTTTATATACCTCGCTTTTTAATGGTTATTTAAATATCTAAAATTTTGCCAAAGAACAGAATTAAGTATTTTCTATGAAGTCTTCACTTTTTTGTTGTTGTTACATGTGTATTTAAATTGAAGCCAAATAAATTAGAAGATATTAAACAAAGGAATACTAAATGCAAAACATGTGTAATGGAAGACATTTAAAAACTCACCAGATTTGAGTCTACATTTCTGATAACCAAACTTTTTATCTTCTGACTAATTTTAAATATTTACTTATTAGACATCAACTATAAATCAATGATTTATGAGCAATTCATTATAAGAAAGACTGTTTTAAGTTATTTTACTATCTGTACCCCAAGGTAAGAGATAGAATTGGGGTCAGAGTGAAAGATGAACCACATTTTCTTGGACTGGTTAGGCTTTTATACTTCTACCTCAATCATAAAATAAATGTTCCAAATGGTGAATTCCTCAGTGAGTAATTTTCATAGATTTTGACCAAAGAATAAATCATAATAAATGGAAAATATTCCAATCCTTTGTATTATGGTAAAAGGAATCATTCTAAACATGAGTACTATTAAATACACACACACATGCACACACACACACACACACACACACACACACACTAGGGAAAAGTAATCTAAGGTTATAATTACCATTCTTGGCTCTTGACTCTCATCTAACCTGTCCCAAATAGTCCTTTCACTACCACATAGCACTTATTTATTTCTATTTGGTCCCCAGTATGCATAACTTGCAAACTCCTCTGTCCCTTCTTTATAGCAAGGCCAGTTTTTCTAGATGGGCTGTGATATCTTCTTTTCCCTATGCTACAGAAACTTTATTATTGCTGTTGTTGTTGTTACTTTGATGATGGCTTGCAATCTGATAGTTATCAGGGTTATCAACTAGCTGATATCCTGAGAGATACAATAGGATACCTTTTGTGTTTTGTTTTGTTTTACAGTTCCAAATAGGTATTTGTAGTACTTAACTGTGGTAACCAATAGTAAATAAGTTTCTTTTTACATGATTTTGAGTGAAATAACCTCTTTCTTCTGCCCATTTGACTCTGTCTCCTTAAGAGAAGGAGTAGATTGTGAGGACTAAAGGACCATGGAGAGATATCATAAAAGAATATTGAGATTCAAGATGGCAGCAGAGTAGTGAAAGTTACACTAACTTCCTCCCAATACCATATCAAAATTACAACTAAGTTATAAACCAATTAACCCAGATAACCATCTGAAGACTAGATGAACAGAAGTCTTATAAATAAGGATATACAGAAGAAGTCAGGTCAAAACTGTTTAGAAGGCTGGGGATGCAAAAAGCTCTGGCCTTGCACTCATGGGCCATCATATGGCATCAGCCTGGGGAGATGCAATAGTCCCATACTCTGGAGACCTAAGGCCCTGCCCTGCCAAGCTCACACCCTCAGGGGAATCTGCTGGCTGCAGCTAACTTTTGCCCCTGTTATAAGCCTTTCTTTTTTTCTTTTTCTTTTTTTTCTTTATTGATTTTAGAGAAAGGGGAAGTGAGAGGGAGAGATAGAAACATCGATGAGAGAGAACATTGATTGGCCACCTTCTGCATGCCCCCCACTGGGGATCAGGCCCACAACCTGGGCATGTATCCTGACAGGGAATCGAGCCGGTGACTTCTTGATGCATGGGTCAACGCTCAACTGCTGAGCCACACTGGCCGGACTGTTTTAGCCTTTCTTGAGTAACTCTGGAGAAAATCCAGGCAAACTCAGAGGGTGCCAAAGAAACAAAGGGAGAGAATGAGTTGTGTGGCTTTGGGGAAGGGCAAATGTGTTCTCCCCACAGGCACCATCATTCCTGTGCAGAGCACTCCCACAACATGGCCAGATCTTAATCTCTTTTAGCTTGATAAACTCTACTGTCCTTACCCAGATGACTTCCTAAAACCACAACTCACACAAAGGACCAAAGGCCACAGGCAAATGACAGTTAGACTTGGCATACACTGAGTATTTGGCTGAGTAAACTCAGAACCAACACTGGCATTGAGTTTGAATTTGTATTAACCAGATGAACACTATTCGCACCCAGATGATGACTCATTGAACCCTGCCTCACATAATTCAGGTGCTTCCAGAGGCCATTTCAGTGTCTGATCCAATAAGGAGCTGAAAAGTAGAAAAGGATTTGGGTTGCCTTGCACCCTTTGATGACCTATACATTCCCTGTAGTATGGAAGCTAGTCTCCATAAGCAGCCTGGCCCCTTCCACATGTACCCAGGCCCAGCAGAAGCAGGTACAAAACATAAATTGCTTTGTAGCTCTTAACAGGGACCCCAAGAACAGTTACAGGAAGCATATGATATTGACCAGCACTGGGATCCATCCCAAGAGGTCCCAGAAGCAACACACCTGGTAGTGTGCTACAGACAACATCACAGCACAAATCAATTAACTCTGCAAGTGCCAGATCCAAAGGAAGGTATTGGCAGGTGCCAGACTCAGATGAGAAGAATTCTGTTTTCTAGGGTCACACCCCACACAGCAGCTTATACATTGTGGTCAGAGTCAATTCTCCCAGTCAGATGGCCTGGGGGTCAACTCTACCCATAAATGGGCCAAAAGCAATCAAGAATAAACTACAACCAATCATGCCTCACTAAATTTGGATGGATGGATCAAGAAAATAACCTTAGATAGCATCAGAGGAACCAGTGTTGCTGTGATCTTCCAACAAGGATTGGGCCCCTTATCACAGCTAGACTAGGCTCCCCTCAGAAGGACCTTATGCAAGCTTCATCTCACAATTTTACCTGTTGATCACTGAAGATTCAGCATGAACCCTCTCAGGACAGGCAGGCAGCTGATCTCAGGAGTATCTTCAAGGTGAATTCATAAAAGTGAAAATACTGTATTAAAAGCACCTGTACAAAAGTCTCAGAAGATGCAAGCAGGCAGGACTGGAGGGAGGGTGAGTGCATGAGAGAGTGAGCTAGTGTGTGACAGAGTGTGAGTGGACGAGAAGGTGGATGACCAAATTCGTGCAGTGCAGAGATGCAGAGCAGCAGTTTCCTGTGCTGTTGATGGGGAGAAGCCGGCTACCGTGGTAAGCGGCTCTTCAGGGTGCTTCTCCCTGTGCCTTGGGGAGGTCTCGCCATTTTGGAAGATTCCAGGTCTTCCCTGGAGGAAACAGTAGGATTGGCTAGGGCCCAGCAACCTGAGCCCACCAGTGCACCTGGCACTATCAGACCAGTGGACACACTGTGTCAACACAGACCAGTGCACAGTAGTGGAGCTGCCAAGGTGCTGGTTGCTGAAGCTGCAAACGGCCAGGAGCCCAGCAGCATCCTCCACAGTAGCAGCCCGATCAGAGTTGAGATATACCCCCAGCAACAGAGGTTGGGGAGCAGACATCCATCCTCAGGCAACAGAAGCACAGACCAGCAGCTGAAACCAATCCCCAAAAACTACAGCAAAGGCTGAGCAGGAACTGAGCCCCACAGGGCAACAGCACTCCCCAGGCACCATCAGTGGGACTTGGGGCTCCACAGAGGCCTGTGCTACCCAGCTGTCCACAAGATCAGCAGGGAGCCAGGGCTCCAGTGAGGCCTGTGCAACACAGCTGCCCACTGTACTGGCAGGGATCACGGCTCCAACAGTGCCTGAGCTATACAGCTACAGGTGACACCAGTGACCAGCTGGGAACACATCTACAGAGGGGCCCACATGATCCAGCAGCAGCACCTACCAGGACACACCAATGCCAGCCCCCAGTAGTCAATCCTCCAGGATCCACAGCTGGCAAGAAGCAGCATGCAACAACACAGTCTGTGAGGCACAGTAGCCTTATTTGATATACAGTGAACTGCCTACACATCCAAACACCCCTCACCAGGTCTAGAGCTACCAGACGGCTGAAATGGGGAGACAAAGAAACAACACCCAAAGGAAAGAAAAGGAGGAATCACCAAAAAAAGAACTACAGGAAATGGAAGACAGCAACTTGTCAGATAAAGAATTCAAAGAAATGATTTTAAGGGTGCTCAAACAATTTGGTGAGAACTACAAGCAACTTAATGAGAATTATGAAGAGTTCACTGAGAACTACTTCAGCCTAAAAAAAAAGGTAGAAGCTATGCATAAATATCAAGAGGAAATAATGAATGACATAGCTGTTATGAAAAATACCTTAGAAAAGTTCAATAGTAGATTAGAAGAAGCTGAAGACTGAATCAGTGACTTAGAAGACAAGATAGAGAAAAACACCCAAATAGAGCAGTAAATGGAAAAAAGGTTTAAAAAGCAGGAAGAAAGTTTAAGGGAGCTGTGGGACAATACAAAACATAACAATATTCACATTATAGGGATACTGGAAGGAGAAGAATTAGAGAAAAGAATAGAAAACCTGTTTGAAGAAATAATGACAGAAAACTTCCCTAAACTGGTGAAGGAAAAGTCACACAAGTCCAAGAAACACAGAGAGTCCCAAATGAGATAAACCCCAGAACACCAACAGCTAGACACATCATAATAAAAATGACAAACATTAAAGATAAAGAAAGAACCTTAAAGGAAGCAAGAGAGAGACAGAAAGTTACCTACAAGGGAGTTACCACTAGACTGTCGGATGATTTCTTAATAGAAACACTGCAGGCCAGAAGGGAGTGGCATAAAGTATACAAAGTAATGCAAGGCAAGGGTTTGAATCCAAGATTACTCTACCCAGCAAGGCTATCATTCAAAATTGAAGGAGAAATAAAGAGCTTCACGGATAAAAGAAAAGCTAACGGAATTTACCACCACCAAACCAGCACTGCAGGAAATGCTGAAGGGATTGTTATAAGAAGAAGAAACAGAGAGGGAGAGAGGAACACAGGCATAAAATTAAAATGACAACTAATAACCATCTATCAATAATTACCTTAAATGTAAATGGCTTAAATGCTCCAAACAAAAGACATAGGGTAGCTGATTGAATAAGAAAACATGATGCACATATATTTTGTCTACAAGAGATCCACCTCACAACAAAAGACTCACACAGGATGAAAGTGAAGGGATAGAAAAAAATTTTCCAAGCAAATGGAAATGAAAAAAAAAAAAAGCTAGTGCAGCAATACTCATATCTGACAAGATAGACTTCAAAACAAGGGCCATAATAAGAGACAGAGGAGGTCACTACATAATATTAAAAGGATCAATCCAACAACAGGATATAACCCTGGTATACATATACGTACCAAACACAGGTGCACCAAAATATATTAAAAAACTTCTGGAGGACTTCAAGGGAGAGATCAATAGCAACACAATCATAGTGGGTGACTTTAACACACCACTGACACCACTGGATAGATCTTCTAGACAAAAAATTAACAAGGACATAGAGTCCTTACAAGACAAACTAGATCAGTTGGACTTCATTGATATTTACAGAATATTTCACCCCAAAGCTGCAGAATATACATTCTTCTCTAGTGCACATGGGTCATTCTCAAAGATAGACCACATGTTAGGACACAAAGCAAGTCTCTACAAATTCAAGAAGACTGAAATCAGATCAATCATTGTCTCAGATCACAGTGGCATGAAACTAGAACTCAATTACAGTAAAAACACACAGAAACATTCAAACACTTGGAGGCTAAATAGCATGCTATTAAACAATGAATGGGTTACTAATGAGATCAAGGAAGAAATTAAAAATTTCCTGGAAATCAATGAAAATGTGCACACAACAACACAAAATCTATGACACACAGTGAAAGCAGTCCTGAGAGGGAATTTCATAGCACTACAGGCCTACCTCAAGAAACAACAAAAATTCCTAATCAACTATCTAACCCTACAACTTAAAGGACTAGAAAGTAAACAACAACAACAAAAAAAAAAACCAGAGCTAGTGGGAGGAAGGAAATAGTAAAGGTCAGAGCAGAAATAAACAACATAGAGACTAAAAAACCCATTCAAAAGATCAATGAAACAAAAAGCTGGTTCTTTGAAAAGATAAACAAGATCGATGGACCTTTAGCCAGAATCACCAAGAAACAAAAAGAGAGAAACCAAATAAACAAAATCAGAAATGAAAGAGGAGAAGTAACAACTGACACCACAGAAATTCAAAGGATCATCAAAACATACTATGAACAATTACATATCAAAATATTGGACAACCTAGGTGAAATGGACAAATTTCTAGAAACACACAGCCTCCAAAAACTGAACCAGGAAAAAATAGAAAACTTGAACAGACCAATAACAACAAAGGAAATTGAAGATATAATTAAGAAACTCCCACCAAAGAAAAGCCCAGGTCCAGATGGCTTCACAGGGGAGTTTTACCGAACATTCAAAGAAGAACTAACACCCATTCTCCTCAAACTATTCCTAAAAATCCAAGAACAAGGAACACTTCCAAACTCATTTTATGAGGCCAGCATAATCCTAATTCCAAAACCGGATAAAGACACTGAAAAGAAAGAAAACTACAGGCCAATATCCCTGATGAACACAGATGCCAAAATCCTTAACAAAATATTAGCAAATACGATCCAGGAATACATCAAAAAAATTATTCACCATGACCAAGTGGGATTCATCCCAGGGATGCAAGGCTGGTACAATATTCACACATCAATAAATGTGATAAACCACATAAACAAAATGAAAGATAAAAACCATATGATCATATCAATAAATGCTGAAAAAGCATTCGACAAAATCAAGCACCCATTTGTGATAAAATGCTCAGCAATGTAGGAATAGAGGGACCATACCTCAACATAATAAAGGCCATATATGAAAAACCTACAGCCAAATTATTCTCAATGGGCAAAAACTAAAAGCACTCCCCTTAAGAACAGGAACAAGATAAGGATGCCCACTTTCACCACTATTATTTAACATAGTACTGGAAGTCTTAGCCACAGCAATTAGACATGAAGAAAAAATAAAGGGGATCCAAATTGGAAAGGAGAAAGTGAAACTGTTATTATTTGCAGATGACATGACATTGTATATAGAAAATCCTAAAGACTCCATCAAAAATCTACTAGACTTAATAAATGAATTTGGCAATGTAGTAGGATACAAAATTAACATCATGAAATTGATGGCATTCTTATACACCAATGATGAAATCACAGAAAGAGAAACTAAAAAAAAATCCCATTTACCATCACAGCAAAAAAATTAAGATACCTAGGGATAAACTTAACCAAAGAAGTGAAGGACCTCTTCACAGAAAACTATAGGTCATTGAAAAAAGAAATAGAAGAATATATAAAAAAGTGGAAATATATACCTTGTTCATGGATTGGAAGAATTAACATCATTAATATGTCCTTACTACCCAAAGCAATCTACATATTCAATGCAATTGCCATCAAAATACCAACAACATATTTCACAGAACTAGAACAAACACTCCAAAAGTTTATATGGAACCAAAAAAGACCCTGAATAGCTACAGCAGTCTTGAAAAAAAAGAACAAAGTAAGAGGGATCACATTACCACATTTCAGGCTATACTACAAAGCTACTGTAATCAAAACAGCCTGGTACTGACACAAGAACAGGCAGGTAGATCAATGGAACAGAACAGAGAAACCAGAAATTGACCCTAGACAATATGCTCAATTAATATTTGACAAAGGTGACAAGAGCATACAGTGGAGTCAAGACAGTCTCTTCAATAAATGGTGCTGGGAAAATTGGACAGCTACTTGAAAAAAAAATGAAGCTAGACCACCAACTTACACCATACATGAGAATAAACTCAAAATTGATAAAAGACTTAAATGTAACTTGTGAATCCATAAACATTCTAGAAGAAAATGCAGGCAACAAAATTTCAGACATCATACAAAGCAGAATTTTCACTGATACAACACCTAAGGCAAGAGAAGCAAAGGAAAAAATGAACACATGGGACTACATCAAACTAAAAAGCTTCTGCACAGCAAAAGAAACAACCATCAAAATGGAAAGGGATCCCACTATATGGGAAACCATAATCGGCAATAATGCATCAGATAAGTGGTTAATTTCCAAAATATATAGAGTGCTCATACAAGTCAACAAAAGGAAGACAAAGAACCCAATTAAAAAATGGGCTGAAGACCTAAATAGACACCTCTCCAGCAGGACATACAAATGGCCAAGAGACATATGACAAAATGCTCAACGGCACTAATCATTAAAGAGATGCAAATTAAAACCACTATGAAGTATCACCTCACACCTGTCAGAATTGCTGCCATCAACAAATCATCAAACAACAAGTGTTGGCAAGGGTGTGAAGAAAAGAAGACTCTAGTACACTGCTGGTGGGAATGCAGACTGGTGCAGCTACCGTGGAAAACACTATGGTGTTACCTCAAAAAGTTAAAAATTGAACCACCATTTGGCCCTGTGATCCCACTTCTAAGAATGTACCCTAAGAAACCTGAAACACCAACCAGAAAGAATATATGTACCCCTATGTTCATAGCAGCACTATTTACAATAGCTAAGATCTGGAAACAGCCCAAGTGTTCCTGAGTAGATGAGTGGATAAAAATGCTTTGGTACATGTACACAATGGAATACTATGCATCTGTAAGAAAGAAAGATCTCTTATCCTTTGAGATGGCATGGAACAACCTGGAGAGTATTATGCTAAGCGAAACAAGCCAAGCAGAGAAAGACAAATATCACATGATCTCACTTATTTGTGGAATATAATGACCTAAACAAACTGATGAACATAATTGACCCATAGACATAGAGGTGGGATACAGACTGACAGGTCTCAGAGGAGGGAGGTTTGGGAGGGAGGAGATAAACCACAGAACTTATATGCATGTGTGCATGACCAATGGACATGGACAATGGTGCTAAGGCTGAGTCAGAGGGGATGGTGGTGAGGGTGTCAATGGGGGAAAAAGGAGAAACATCTGTAACAAAAACAAATTGATAAAAAAAAAAATAAATAAATAAATAAAAATAATTTTTTAAAAAAGCACCTGTACAATAATCTGCAAGACATAGTCAGATTTGAGCCTCACAATCAGCCAGACTAAGATTTGATCCCACTCATGAATAGGCCAACAACAATCAATACCCATTTACAACAAGAGGGCACATATAACACACACAAAGAATATTCATAGAGCATCCAGCTCAGGAGATCAAGAAGACTGTATCACTGGGTCCTACAGGACATGTCTATATAAGGCTAATCCATGAAGACTGTAAAGATAACAGTTCTGCATAACACATACAAACAAACACAAAGAGACAGCTAAAATGGAGAGACAAAGTAAAAAAACAAAAAAAAACAAAAAAACAAAACAAAACCCAAATGAAAGAAAATGAAGAATCTCCAGAAACAGAGCTAAATAAAATGGAGGAAAGCAATTTATCAAATATAGAGTTCAAAGTAATGGTTATAAGGGTGCACAAAATACTTATTGAGAATTACAAGGAACTTGGTGGGAAACTACATCATTAAAGGGAAATAGAAATCATGAACAAGACCAGTTGGAAATTAAGAACACCATATATGACGTCAACAATAAACTGGAGGGAGTTAAAAGTAGATCGAAAGAAGTAGAGGATTGAATCAGTGACTTGGAAGACAAGGTAGAAAAAAACAAACAAACATTGAATTAGAGAAGCAACAAGAATAAAGAATTAGAAAGCACATCCAGCTGGTGTGGCTCAGTGGTTGAGCATTGACCCATGCACCAAGAAGTCGCCGGTTTGATTCTCGGTCAGGACACATGCCCAGATTGTGGGCCCAATCCCCAGTGGGGGGCATGCAGGAGGCAGCCAATCAATGTTATCTCTCATCGATGTTTCTATCTCTCTCTCCCTCTCACTTCCTCTCTCTCTAAAACCCTTAAAGGAAAAGAAAAAAAAAATTTTTAAGAATTAAAAGGCAGGAAAATAGTTTAAGGAAACTTTTCGATATGAAACATAACAATGTCTGCATCATAGGGGTACCAGAAGGAGAAGAATGGGAACAAGGAATAGAGAACCTATTTAAAGAAATGATGACAGAAAACTTCCTTTACCTGGTGAAGAGGGAAAGTCACACAAGTCCAGGAAGCACACAGATGAACACAAAAAGATCCACACCAAGAGACATCATAATTAAAATGAAAAACATTAAAGACAAAGAAGAAATCTTAAAGGCAGCAAGAGAAAGAAAGAAAGTTTCCTACAAAGGAGTTCCCATTAGACTTATAGCTGATTTCTCATTAGAACCAATTCAGACCAGAAGGGATTGGCATGAAGTATTCAAAGTAATGAAAAGTAAGGATCTGAATCTAACACTCCTCTATCCAGCAAGGCTATCATGTAAAATTGAAAGCTAAAGGAGTACATTATCACTAATCCAGCACTGCAAGAAATGATTAAGAACAGGAAGAAATCAATAGAGAGAGAAATATAAATCTAAAGGAAAAATGGAATAAATAAGTACCTACCAATAATAACCTTATGTATAAATGGATTATGTGCTCCAATAAAAAGATAAAGTGTAACTGAATGTATAAGAACATACAACTCATATACAGGCTTTCAACAAGAGACCCACCTCAGAGGAAAATATTCACACAGACTGAAAGTGAAAAAATGGAAAATATATCCCATGCAAATGGAAAAAAAAAAACAAAAAACGGGTAGAAATACTCATATCAGACAGAATAGACCTCAAAACAAAGGTCATAACAAAAGACAATGATGATCACTACAAAATATTAAAAGGATCAATCCAGTAGGAAAATATAACCCTTGTAAATATATATGCACCCAATATAGGAGAACCTATATTATATAAAACAAACAAATAAAAACTCTTGAAGGACTTTAAGGGAGACATTTATAGCAATACAGTCATAGTAGGGAAATTTAACACCCCACTGACATCACTGTATAGATTTTCCAGACAGAATATCAACAATTAAACAGAGACCATAAGTGACACAGTAGATCAGATGTATTTAAATAATATTTACAGAACATTTCATATCAAAGCTGCAGAATATACGTTCTTCTCAAGTGCACATGAAACATTCTCAAAGATAGACCTCATGTTAGGACACAAATAATCTTAACAAATTTCAGAAGATTGAAATTATATCAAGCATCTTCTCAGATCACAATGGCATGAAACTAGAAATCAAATACAATGAAAAACACTAAAATAATGGAAATACATGGAGGTTAAATAGCACATAATTGAACAATGAATAAGTTAACAATGAGATCAAGGAAGATATAAAAAATCATAGAAAATGAAAGAAAAATCATAGAAACTAATGAAAATTAACACACAGCAACCTTAAGTTTATGGAACATTGCCAAAGAATTCTTGAGAGGAAAGTTGGTAGCATTACAGTCCTACATCAAGAAACATAAAAAGCTCAAGTAAACAATCTAAACCTACAATATAATTAGAAAGACAACAACAAAAAAAACCTAGAGTAAGTAGTAGAAACAAATAATAAAGACCAGCAGAGTGGAAATAAACAACATAGAGACAAAACAAAACAAAAATTAAAAGATCAATGAAACAAAGAGCTAGTTATTTGAAAAGATAAACAAGATTGATGTACCATTAACCAAACCCATTAAGAAAAAATGAGAGAGGACCCAAATAAATATAATCAGAAATGAAAGAGGAAAGGTAACAAATTACTTCACAGAAATACAAAGGATTGAAACAAAATACTATGACCATCCATACGCCAATCAATTTACAACCTGGGTGAAATGGACAGATTCCTAGAAACATACAATCTTACAAATCTCAACTGGGAAGAATCAGAAAACCTAAGTAGACATAAAACAACTAATGAAATTGAAACAGTAATGAAAACAGCTCCCACAAACAAAAGTCCTAGACTGGATGGCTTCACAATAAAATTTTACCACACATTCAAAGAAATATTCACACCTATCCGTAAACTACTCCAAAAAGTTCAAGAGGCGAGAAGACGTCCAGGCTTTTTTAATAAGACTAGCATTGTCCTAATTTCAAAACCAGATATAGGCACTACAAAGAAAATAACAGACCTGTATCCCTGAGGAACATAGATGCTAACATTGTCAATAAAATATTAGCAAATCAGAACCACAATATATTAAAAAGTCTTAAACCATGGTGAAGTAGGAACTATTCTGGGAATGAAAGGGTGGTACAATATTTGCAAATGAATAAACATGATACATCACATAAAAAATGAAGGATAAAAATCACATGATCGTATCAATAGACATAAAAAAGCAATAGACAAAATCCAGCACCCATTTATAATAAAGATCTCAGCAAAGTAGGAATAGAAGGATCATACCTCAATATAATAAAGGCCATATATGACAAACCTACAGCCAACATCATAGTCAATGGGAAAAAATCAAAATATATTCCTAAATATTAGGAATAAGACAAGGATGTCTACAATCAGCACTGTTATTCAAAATAGTACTGGAATTTCTAGCCTCAGCTATCAGACAAGAAGAAAAAATAAATGCATCCAAATTGCAAAAAAGAAAGTAAAACTGTAATTATTTATGGATGACATGATATTGTATGTAGAAAACCCTAAAGACTCCACAAAAACTACTAGATTTAATAAGTAAAGTAGGCAAAATATCAGAATACAAAATTAACATCCAGAAATTGATGGCATTTTTACACAACAATAATGAACTCTCAGAAAGTGAAACTAGAAAGAAATCTAATTTACCAGTGCTACAAAAAATTAAGATACCTAGGAATAAACTTAACCAAAGATTTAAAAGACTGATAATCATCCCTGACCAGTTTTTCTCAGTGGTTAGAGCATCGGCCTGCGGACCAGAGAGTCCCGGGTTTGGTTCCCGCTAAGGGCACGTACCTCGGTTGCAGTTTGTCCCTGCCCCGGCTGGGGTCCTGTGGGTGGCAACCAGTCAATGTGTCTCTCTCACATCGATGTTTCTCTCTCTCTCTCTTCCCCCCTCTCTCGCTCCTTGCTCTATCTGAAGATAAATGCAAAAAATGTCCTTGAGTGAGGATTAAAAAATAAATAAATAAATAATAATAATAAAAGGCTGATAATCAGAAAACTATAGGACATTGAAAAAAGAAATAGAGGAAGATATAAAAAAGTGGAAGCATGTACCTTCTTCATGGATTGGAAGAATTAACATCATTAAAATGGCCCATAGTACCCAAAGCAATCTACACATTCAATGCAATCCCCATTAAAACACCAATGACATATTTCACAGAACTAGAACAAACACTCCAAAAATTTATATGGAACTGAAAAAGACCCTAAATAGTCACAGTAATCTTAAAAAAGAAGAACAATGTAGGAGCAATCATAATACTATATATCAGGTTATACACCAAAGCCACTGTAACCAAACAGCCTGGTACTGGCACCAGAACGGTCAGACCAATGGAACAGTACTGAGACCCCAGAAGCTGACCCATGCCATTATGGTCAATTAATATTTGAAAAAGGTGGCAGGAACATACAATGGAATAAATAGTCTTTTCAATAAGTAGTTGGGAAAATTGGACAGGTACATGCAAAAAAAAAAAAAAAAAAAAATCTAGATCATTAACTTACACCACACACAAAAATAAACTCAAAGTGGATAAAAGGCACACATGTAAGTTGTGAAACCAAAAAAATCCTAATAGAAAACATAGGCAGTGAAATCTCAGACATCTTACATAGCAGCATTTTTTTTGCTAATACATGTCCTAGGGCAAGATAAGGAAAGGAAAAAATATACAATTGGGACTAGAGCAAACTAAAAAGCTTCTGCACAGCAAAAGAAACCACAAAAAAAAAAAAAAAAAAAAAAAAAAAACCAAAAAGGAAATCCACAGTAGGGGAGAACATATTTGGCAGTGATGCATCTGATAAGGGGTTAATTTCCAAAATGTATGACGTACTCAACAACAGGAAGAAAAACAATCCAATTAAAAAATGGACTAGCAACATAGACACTTCTCCAAAGAGGACATACAGATGGCCAAGAGACATGAAAAATTGCTCAACATCATCATCATCATTATTATTATTATTATTATTATTATTAAATGCTTTTGAATAAGAAAGAACAACAATTGGCTGCTGCCTGTATGCCCCGCATTGGGGGTTTGGCCCACAACCCGGGCATGTGCCTCAACCAGGAATTGAACCAGTGACTTCCTGGTGCATGGGTTGATGCTCAACAACTGAGCTACACCAGCCGGGCTCATCATTACTTATCATTAGAACAATGCCAATTAAAATAAGAATGAGGTATCACCTCACATCTGCCAGAAAAGCTACCATCAATATATCAACAGACAAGTGCTGCTGAAAATGTGAAGAAAAGGGAACCCTAATACACTGCTTATGGTAATACAGACTGGTGAAACCACTGTGGAGAACAATATGGAGATTCCTCAAAAAATTTTAAAATGGAAATGTCCTTTGACCCAGTGATCTTATTTCTAGGAATATATTTTAAGAATCTTGAAACACCAATTAGAAAGAATATATGCACCTCTATGTCCATAGCAGTGCTAGTTATGATAGCTAAGGTCAGGAAACAGCCTAAGTGCTAATCAGTAAATGAGTGGATATAAAGCTGTGATTCATTTACACAATGGAACACTATGCAGCTGTAAAAAAGAACAATTTCTTACCCTTTGTTACAGCATGGATGTGCCTGGGGATTATTATGCTAAGTGAAACAAGCCAGACAAAGAAAGATAAATATGCCCAGCTAGTGTGGCTCAGTGGTTGAGTTTTGACCTATGCCCGAAGACGTTGCTCGTTCAATTTCTGGTCAGGGCACATGCCCAGGTTGTGGGCCTGATCCCAGTGGTGGGCATGCAGGAGTTGGCCAGTCTATATTCTCTCTCACTGATGTCTCCATCTCTCTCCCTCTCCCTTCCTCTCTCTCTAAAATCAATAAAGAAAAATTATTAAAAACAAAAACAAAACAAAGACAGACAAATATAACATAATCTCACTTATTTGTGGAATCTAAAGAACAAAATAAAGTGCCAAAAAAAATAGGTCCAGAGGCATGGATGCATAGAATAGACTGACAGACTTCAGAGTGGAAGAAGAGGGAGGGAATGGAAGAGATTAAACAAATAACATATATGCATATATGCATAATCATTGGATATAGTCAATAATGCTGTGAAGGACAGGATGGAGTGTGGACTGGGTAGGGGGTAAAGGGGAGATAAATGGGACACATCTGTAATACTGTCAACAATAATAAAGAAAATAATCAGCTACAAGAGGAGGACTCACATAACCTCCACAAAGAAAATTTCTAGAGAACTTAGCTAAGCTGATCAGGGAGACTGCATCACTGAGTCTCAAAGGACACTTACTACGTAAGGTCACCCTACTGAGACTGGGAAACCCAGAAGATCTACATAAAACACAGATGCAGAGAGGCCTCTATAATGGGGAAAAAAAGAAACAAATAACAGAAGAAATCCCCCTCAAAATAACTAAATGATAAATGGAGAAAAGCAGTCTACTAGAGAGAGGGTTCTAAATAATGGTTATAAGATGCTCAAGAGATTTATGAGAAGAATAAATAAACTCAGTGAGAACTTCTACAAAAAATATAAGCATAAAAATAGTCATAAAAACATAAAAAAGAATTGGTCAGAAATGAAGAATACATTGAAATAAAGAGTACACTAGAAGGAATCATAAGTATATTAGATAAAGCAGGAGACTGAATCAGTGATTTGGAAAAAAACATAGCAAAAACATCCAATGAGAGCAGTAAAAGTAAATTAAAAAGAAATGAGGATAGGTTAATGAACTCTTGGGAAAATATCAAGCATAACAACATAAAGAAACCAGAAGGGGATTTTGGAAGATCTGCTGGTATTCTCTGGGAAGAGGCAGTGGGGAGCAACTAGGATTGAGCAATCTGAGTCCACCAGTGCGCCTTGCACTGTCGGACCAGTGGACCCTGCTTTGTCAACGCGAACCAGCACACAATAGTGGTGCTGTCAAGGTACCTACTCAGGGAAGCAGCAACCCGGCAGGGAGCCAAGCACCATCCCCCAGAGCAGCAGCCTGATCAGAGCAGAGCACCACCCCAGCAGCAGTAGTACCAGCTTGGGAGCCCAGGACCTTCACCCACAGCAGTAGTGACTGGGCAGGAGTGGATCCCCACTCCCAACAGCAGCTGAGGCTTGGGAGCCGAGACACACCCCCAGCAACAGAGGCTCAGGAGTGGCCATCCATCCCCAGTCAGGACCAGTTTAGATTGCCAGCTGAGACCCATTCCTAGCAGCATCAGCAGAGGCTGATCAGGAGCAGTGCCCCAGCCCAAGCAGCAGCAAGGCTCCGGCAGCTGAGACCTGCCCCTGACAACTGCAGCAGCAGATTGGGAGTGAAGTCCCTCCCCCAGCAGCAGCAAAGACCCAGGAGCTGAGCATCCTCAGTGCCAACAGCAGCTGAGGACTGGGAGCTGAGAGCACCCCCTGGCAACAGCAGTGGTAGTAGTGCAAACCAGGAGCTGAAAGTCACCCCCAGCAGCATCAGTAGTAACTAATCAGCAACTGAGCACCACCAAGCAGCAGTGAACACCAGCAGTGCACTAGCTGGACCCATGCACCTCAATAGTGAACAGGAGGGACCCATTCATGTCAGCAGTACACCAGCAGGACCCACACACCCCAGCAGTTCACCAGCAAGACCCATGTATGCCAGCAGCACACCAGAGGGACCCATGCACCCCAGAAGTGCACAAGCTGGACACACGCACTAGAGCAGTGTTTATGACCTCAGAGCAATTCTAGCCACCAATTTTCAAGCCACCAGGACCCACAGCAGGCAAGGGGGGCCATGCATCAAAACAATCTGGGAGGCACAGCAACCTTATTTGACACACACTGACATGCCTACACATCCCAACATTCCTCACCTGGCCTAGAACTACCAGACTGCTAATATGGTGAGACACAAAAACAACATCCAAATGAAAGAAAAGGAGAAATCACTAGAAAAGGAACTACATTAAATGGAAGCAAGCAATTTGTCAGAAAAAGAATTCAAAGCAATAATTTTAAGGGTGCTCAAACAATTTAGTGAGAACTACCAGCAACTTAATGAGAATTATGAAGAGCTCAGTGGGAACTACATCAGCATAAAAAAAAGAGGTAGAAGCTATGAATAAAAATCAAGAGGAAATAAAGAATGACATAGCTTATTTGAAAAAAACCTTAGAAGGACTCCATAGTAGATTCAAAGAAGCTGAAGACCAAATCAGTGACTTAGAAGACAAGGTAGAAAAAATAGCCCAAATAGAGTAGCAAATGGGGAAATTTTTTTTTAAAGCAGGAGGAGAGTTTATGGGAGTTTTGAGACAACACAAAACATAACAACATTCACATCATAGGTGTACCAGAAGGAGAAGAACAGATAACCTGTTTGAAAAAAATAATGACAGAAATCTTCCCTAATTTGGTGAAGGAAAAAGTCACACAAGTCTAGGAAACACAGAGTCCCAAGCAAGGTGAACACAAAAAGACCCACAGCTAGACATATCATAATTAAAATGGCAAACATTAAAGACAAAGAAAGAATCTTAAAGGAAGCAAGAGAGAGACTGAAAGTTACCTACAAGGGAGCTCCCAAAAGACTGTCAGCTGATTTCTCAATAGAAACACTGCAGTCCAGAAGGGAGTGTCATGAAGTATACAAAGTAATGAAAGGTAAGGGTTTGAATCCAAGACTACTCTATCCAGAAGGGTTATCATTCAAAATTGAAGGTGAAATAAAGAGCTTCACAGAACAACAACAAAAAAAATGCTAAAGGAATTTACCACCAACCAACCAGCACTGCAAGAAATGTTAAAGGGACTGATTTAAAAAGAAGAAGAAATAGAGAGAGACAAACAGAGGACCAAAGGCATAAAATAAAAATGGCAACTAATAGGTATCTATCAACAATAACCTTAAATATAAATGGCTTAAATGCTTCAATCAAAAGACATAGGGAAGCCAATTGGATAAGAAAACACGATCCATATAGATACTGTCTACAGGAGACCCACCTCACAACAAAAGACTCACATGGGATGAAAGTGAAGGGATGGAAATTTTTTTTCCAAGCAAATGGAAATGAAAATAAAGGCTGGTGTAGCAATACTCATATCTGATAAGATAGACTTCAAAAAGAGGGTCATAATAAGAAACAAAGAAGGTCCCTACATAATATTAAAGGGATCAATTCAACAAGAGGGTATAACCCTGGTAAACACATTTATACTGAATATAGGAGTCCCAAAATCTATTTAAAAACTGAAGGATTTCAAGGAGAGATCAATAGCAATGCAATCATAGTGAGTGACTTTAATACCCCACTGACACCACTGGATAGATCTTCTAGACAAAAAATTAACAAGAAAACAGAGTCCTTAAATGACAAACTAGATCAGTTGGACTTAATTGATACTTACAGAACATTTCACTCCAAAATTGCAGAATATGCATTCTTCTCAAGTGCACATGGGACAGTCTCAAAGATAGACCACATGTTAGGATACAAACTAAGTCTCTACAAATTCAAGATTAAAATCATATCAAGCATCTTCTCAGATCACAATGGCATGAAACTAGAAATCAACTACAACAAAACACTCAAAACATTCAATCATATGGAGGCTGAATAGCATGTTATTAAACAACAAATGGGTTACCAATGAGATCAAGAAAGAAATCAAAAACTTCCTGGAAACTAATGAACATGAACAAACAACAATACCAAATTTATGGGACGCAGCAAAAGCAGTCCTGAGAGGGAAGTTCATAGCAATACAGGCCTACCTCAAGAAAGAAGAAAATTTTCTAATTGACTTTCTAACCCAACAACTTAAAGATTTAGAAAGAGTACAAAAAGAAAAACCCAGAGTTAGTAGAAGTAAGGAAATAATAAAAATCAGAGCAGAAATAAATGGCATAGAGATTAAAAAACAATACAAAAGATCAATGAAACCAAGAGCTGATTGTTTGAAAAGATCCAAGATTGATCAACCTTTAGCCAGACTCACCAAGAAACAAAGAGAGACAACCCAAATTAATAAAATTAGAAATGAAAGAGATGCAGTAACAACAGACAACACAGAAATAGAAAGGATTGTAGGAAAATAATATGAACAATTATATGCCAACAAATTAGACAAACTAGGTGAAATGTAAAAATTCTTAGAAGTCTATACTATTCCAAAACTCAACTGGGAAGAGTCAGAAAACCTAAACAGACAAATAACAATTAAGGAAATGCAAGAAGTAATTAGTAAAATCCCAAAAAACAAAAGCTCTGATCTGGACGGCTACATGGGAGTTTCAGTAAACATTTAAAGAAGAATTATCACCTATACTCTTCAAATGATTACAAAAAATTCAAGAGAAAGGAATACTTCCAAGCTCTTTTTATGAGGCCAGCATAATTCTAATCCCCAAACCAGATAAAGACATTACAAAGAAAAAAAATTACAGGCAATATCCCTGATGAATCTAGGTGCCAAAATCCTCAATAAAATCTTAGCAAATTGAATCCAGCAATATATTTAAAAAATTACACACCACAGTTAAGTGCAATTTATTCCAGGGATGCAAGGCTGGTACAATATCTGTAAGTTAATAAATGTGATACACCACATAATCAAAATGACTGATAAAAACCATGTGATCATAGCAATGGATCCTGAAAAAGCATTTGACAAAATCCAGCACCAATTTCTGATAAAAATGCTCAGCAATTTGGGAATAGAAGGGTCATATCTCAACATAATAAAGGCCATTTTGACAAACCTACAGCCAATATCATACTCAATGGGGAAAACTAAAAGCATTTCCCTTAGAACAGGAACAAGACAGGGATGTCCACTTTCATCACTCTTATTTAACACAGAACCAAAAGTCTTAGCCAGAACAATCATAAAAGAAGAAAAAATAAAAGGGATCCATATTGGAAAGGAAGAAGTGATTGTCATTATTCACAGATGACATGATATTGTACATAGAAAAGCCTAAAGACTCCATCAAAAAAATACTAGATTTAATAAATGAATTCGGAAAAGTAGCAGGATATAAAATCAACATCCAGAAATCATTGGGCTCTTTATACATCAATAATGAACACACAGATAGAGAAACTAAAAAAAAAAAAAACAAACAAACAAACAAAAAAAAAAACAATCACATTTGCCATTGCAACAAAAAAAATAAGATATCTAGGAATAAACTTAACCAAAGAAGTACAAGACCTGTTCTCAGAAAACTACAGGACATTGAAAAAAAAAAAAAAATAGAGGAAGATATAAAAAAAGTGGAAGCACACACCATGTTCATGGATTTGAAGAATTAACATCATTAAAATGTCCAAACTACCCAAAGCAATCTGTAGATTCAATGCAATCTTCATTAAAATACCAATGACATATTTCACAGAGCTAGAACAAACACTCCAAAAGTTTATATCTCCATATAAAAGACTCCAAAAAAGACTCCCAATAGCCATTGCAAGTTTGAAAAAGAAGAACAAAGTAAGAGGGATCACAGTACTGGATATCAGGTTATACTACAAAGCCACTGTAATCAAAACAGCCTGGTACTGGCACAAGAACAGTCTATAGATCAATGGAACAGAACAGAATAATCAGAAATTGACCCAAGACATGCTCAATTAATATTTGACAAAGGTGGCAAGAACATACAATGGAGTAAAGACAGCCTCCTTAATAAAAGGTGTTGGAAAAATTGGACAGCTACATGCAAAAAAAAAAAAATGAAACTAGACCATCAATTTATACCATACACAAGAATAAACTCAAAATGGATAAAAGACTTAAATGTGACTTGTGAATCCATAAAAGTCCTAGAAGAAAATGTAGGCAACAAAATTTCAGACATCACACACAGCAAAATTTTCACTGATACAATGCCTAAGGCAAGGGAAACAAAGGAAAAAATGAACACATGGTACTACATCAAACTAAAAAGTTTCTGCACAGCAAAAGAAGCAAGCATCAAAATGAAAAAGGAACCCACTATATTAGAGAGCATAATTGCCAACAATACATCAGATAAGTGGTTAATTTCCAAAATATATAGAGTACTCATATAACTCAAGGAAGACAAAGAACTCAATTAAAAAATGAGCAGAGGACCTAAATAGACACCTCTCAGAACAGGCCAAGAGACATATGACAAAATGCTCAACTTCACTAATCATCAAAGAGTTGCAAATTAAAATGACTATGAGGTATCACCTCACACCTGCCAGAATGGCTGCAATCAACAATTTATCAAACAACAAGTGCTGGTGAGGGTGTGGAGAAATGGGAACTCTATCACACTGCTGGTGGGAATGCAGACTGGTGCAGCTGCTATGGAAATCAATTTGCTGTTTCCTCAAAAAATTAAAATTGAACTTCCATTTGACCCAGTGATTTTACTTTTAGGCATATATCCTAAGAAGTCTGAAACACAAATCATAAAGAATATAGGTACCTCTATGCTCATAGCAGCACTATTTACAGTTGCTAAGATCTGGAAACAGTCCAACTGTCCATCAATAGTGGTACATATACACAATGGAAGGCTATGCAGCTGTAAGAAAGAAAACATGGAAGGACATGGAGAGTATTATGCTAAGCGAAATAAGTCAGTCTGAGAAAGACAAGTATCACATGATCTCACTTATTTGTGGAATATAATGAACAAAATAAAGTGATGAACAAAATACACCCAGAGAGACAGAAGTAGGGTTCAGACCTGACAAACTTCAGATGAAGGATGTCCAGGGGAGGGAAGAGGTAGACCAAAAACATACGCATATAAGCATAACCAAGGGATATAGACAACAATGCTGGGGGGCGGGATGGGAATGGGAATAGAGTATCAATGGGGGGAAAAGGAGAAACATCTGTAATAAAAATAAATTAATTTAAAAAAAAGAAATCATAAGGAGAAGAGAAAGATCAAGTAATTGAGAGCTTATTTGAAAACATGACAGCTGAAAACTTCTTTAACAGGGAAGAAAAAAAAAAAAAGTCCAGAAAACACGGCGAATCCCAAACAAGATGAACCCATACAGGAGCACACTAAGATGCATAACACATCAAGTTACAATGGCAATTGTTAAAAGCAAAGAAAGAGCCCTGGCCGGTTTGACTCAGCCGTTAGAGTGTCAGCTTGCAGTCCAGAGATGTTCGGGTTCGGTTCCCGCTAGGGGCACGTACCTTGGTTGCGGTTTGTCCCCGGCCCTGGTTAGTCGTGCGGGAGGTAGCCACTCGATGTGTCTCTTTCACGTCGATGTTTCTCTCTCTTCCTCTCTCCTCCTCCCACTCTATCTGAACAAAAAATGGAAAAATGTCCTCTGGTGAGGATAAAAAAAAAAAAAAAGCAAAGAAAGAATCTTAAAGCAGCAAGAGAAAAACAGTTAACTACAAGGGAGCTCCCAAGAAACTCTCAACTGATTTTGAGCAGAAACATTTTGAACAAAGTCATGAAGTGATGAAAAGCAAACACATACAAGCAAGATTATTCTACCCTGAATGGCTATCATTTAAAATTAAAAGTGAAATGAGCTTTCCAAACAACAAAAAGAAAAAGGAATTCGCCCTGGCCAGGTAGCACATTTAATTGTAGCATCTTCCAAATATGCCAAGGTTGCGGGATAGATCCCTGGGAGGGGCAAATATAGAAATCAACTAATGGGTGCATGGATGTATGAAGTAACAAGTCAGTCTCTCTCTCTCAAATCAATTAATAAAAAAAATTTTAAATAAGTAATTGTATAATCCAAAAAAAAAGTTTATCAGCACCAAACCAGTATTACAAGTAATTTTATTTACTTTTCTATTTAATATTTTTATTGACTTTTAGAGAGAGAAACATCAATGTGAGAGTGAAACATTGATTGGCTGCCTCCTGCATGCACCTTAACAGAGATAAAGCCTCAAGCACAAAACCCAGGCATCTACCCCTACTGAGAATCAAACCCACAATCTTTTAGTACATGGGACAATGCCCAACCAACTCAGCCACACTGGCCAGGGCATCAAGTAATTTTAAAGAGCCTTCTTTAAGAAGGAAACAAAAATCTTAAGTATGTATAAAAAATGGCAATAAATATGGACTTATAAATAACCACTTAAAATGTAAATGGCTTAAATGCTGAATCAAAAGACCTAAGGTACCTGAATGGATAAGAAAACAAAACTCTTGTATATGCTGTCAACAACACAGCCACTTTAGAACAAAGAACACACACAAACTGAACGTAAGGAGATGGAAAAATGTATTTCATGCAAGTGGAAATAATAATAATAAAAAAAGCTAGGGTAGCAATACTTATAACAGATAAAATAGACTTTGTAATAAAGGCTATATCACTTAACATAATAATCTCCAGTTCCATTCATGCTGTTGCAAAAGGTAATGGTAATGGCCAGAAGGAAGGAGGGTGTGTGCCTTGGGTGGAGGCAGGCAAAGAGGGGGAAAACGGGACTTCTGTAATAGTGTTAACAATAAAGATAAAGGAAAAAAAAAAGCTACAATAATAGACAATGAAGGACATTACAGAATGATAAAAGAATCACTCTAACTAGAGGATATCACCCTTGTAAACATTTATGCACCAAAAATAGATCTCCTAAATATAAACAGCAAATATTAAGGGATGTATAGTGAGAAATCAACAATGCAGTCATAGTAGAGCACTTTAACATCCTGTTAATATGAATGAATATATCTTTCAGATAGCAAATTAACAAGAAAAATAGAATCTTAAAATGACACATTAGACCAAATGGACTTATTTGATATTTTCAAGGCATTTTATCCCAAAGCAACAGAATATACATTTTTTTTCAATATACATGGACAATTTTCTAGAATAGACCGTGTTAGACAACAAAAGAAGTCTAAATAAATTTGAGAAGATTGAAGTCATATCAAGCATCTACTCTGAACAAAATGGTATGAAACTAGAAATCATGTACAAAACATATAAAAAAACATGCAGAGATATACAGGTTAAATAATATGGTACTAAACAATGAATTGGTAACAATAAAATTAAGGAAGAAATGAAAGGATACCTTGAGACAAATAAAAACGAAAACACAACAACCCAAAATCTCTGTGCAGCAAAAGCAATCCTAGGAGGGAAATTCACAGCATTACAGGCTTACCTAAAGAAACAATAAAAATCTCAAGTGAACAATATAATATTACACCTAAAAGAACTAGAAAAAAAATAACACAAAGTCCAAAGTGAGTAGAAAGAAGGAAATAAGAAATAATAAAGATCAGAAGGAAAATAAACAAAATAGATTAAAAAAAATAAAAGATCAGTGAAACAAGAGCTGGTTTTGAAAAGATAAATAAGGTTATTAATCTATTAACCAAACCTATCAAAAAAGAGAGAGATAGAGAGAGAGAGTGAGAGAAGATTCAAGTAAATAAAATCAGAAATAAAAGAGAAGTAACTGACATTGCAGAAATACAAAGTATTATAAGATAATATGAACAATTATATACCAATATATAGACGAACTGGTTGAAATTAATACATTTCTAGAACATACAAACTTCCAAGACTAAATGAAAGAGAAACAGAAAACCTGAACAGAATGGTTACAGCCAACAAAATTGTAGAAATAAAAACAAAACAACAACAAAAACACCCAACAAACAAAAGTCCTGAAATGGGTGGTTTTACAGGTGAATTTTACCAGTCAAAGAAGAACTAACACCATCCTTCTTAAATTATTTTGAAAACATCAAGGAAAGGAAAGACTCCTAAGTTAATTTTACAAGGCCAGCATTTTCTAAATTCCAAAACTAGATAAAAATTTTACAAATAAAGAAAATTATAGGCCAATATTTCCGATGAACATAAGGGCAAAAATCCTTAACAAAATATTAACAAACTGAATCCAGCAATACATTAAAAAAACTATACATCATGATCAAATGGGATTTATTCCTTGGATGAAACATTGTTACAATATCTGCAATTCAATTAACGTGATACACCACATAAACAGATGAAAAATAAAAAGCATACGATATTATCAACAGATAGAGATAAAGCATTTGACAAAATACAGCACTAATGTATTTTAAAACCTATAAACAAATTGGAAATAGAGGGAGCATACTTCAGCAAAATAAAGGCCATATATGACAAAACTACAGTTAAAATTCTACTCAATGGGGAAAACTACAAGTTTTTACCTTCAGATCTGGAACAAGACAGAAATGTCCACTTTCATCATTCTTATTTGACATAGGATTAGAAATCTTAACTGCAGTGATCAGACCAGAGGAAGAAATAAAAAAACATCCAAATTGGAAAGATATTGTAAAATTGTCATTATTTGCAGATGACATGATACTGTATATAGACAACCCTAAAGATCCAACCAAAAATCTAGTAGAACTGATAAATGAATTCAGTAAAGTACAGAGTACAAAATAAATATTCAGAAATTGGTTGAATTATTATACAATAATGATGAACTATCAGATAGATCTAAGAAAACAATCTCATTTACCATTGCATAAAAAAATAGCATACCTAAGAATAAATACCAAGGAAGTAAAAGGACTGTACTCTGAAAATTACAAGACAGTGAAGAAAGAAATTGAAGAAAATACAAATAAATAAAAGGATTTACAGTGCTAATGGTACAGAAGAATTAACATTGTTAAAATGACCACAGTACCCAAAGTAATTTATAGATTCAATACAATTCCTATCAAAATATCAATGACATATTTCACAGAACTAGGACAAATATTTCAAAAAGTTATATGGGAACCACAAAAGACCCCAAATAGCCACAGAAATATTGAGAAAGAAGAACAAAGTGGGAAATATCACATTAACTATATCAAACTATACAAGAGTATTAGCAATCAAAACAACATGTTACTGGAATAAGAACATGCATACAGACCAATTGAACAAAATGAAGAGCCCATGCCTGTATGTTCAATTAAGCTTTGACAAAGAAGGTGAGAATATAAAATGGGGTAAAGACAGTCTATTCAATAAATGGTGTCAAAAAAATTGGAAAGATACATGCAAGAAAGATGAAACCACCTTCGTATACCATATACAATAATAAACTCAAAATTAATTAAAGATTTAAGTGTAAGTTTTGAAACCATAATACTCTTACAAGAAAACATAGCCAGTAAAATCTCTAACATCTCTTGTCGCAATATGTTTTTTTCTGATATATCTCCTTGGGCAAGGGAAAGAAAAGTAGAAAGAAACAATTGGGACAACATCAAACTAAAAAGATTTCACAGCAAAGAAAACCATCAGCAAAATGAAAAGATCACTTACTGAATGGGAGAACATATTCGACAATCATATACCTGGTAAGGGGTTAATATCCAAAATTTATAAAGAACTCATACAACTTAACACCAAGATAATGAAAATTTTAATTAAAAATGAGCAGGAGACCTAAATAAACCCTTCTCCAAAAAGTACATACAGATGGCCAATAGACATATGGAACATGCTCAATGTCACATGTTATTAAGAGAAATGCAAATTAAAACCACAATGAGATATCACCTTACTCCTGTCAGAATGGCTATCATCAGTAATTCAACAAACAACAAGCGTTGGTGAGGATATGAGAAAAGGGCACCCTCATGCACTGTTATTAAAACAATCCAGAAAGACATTCACTATCATGATATAATGGCACCTTTGTCAGGATACTTGGGCTCCCACCTCTTAAATGTACATTTCATAAGTATTTGAGAGGCAGTCGTTTTTAGTTTTGTTTTTTGCTTTAAAAGAACCAGAGGGTGAAGATTACCTTTGGCAGTTCTGCTCCATGCCATCACTTTGTTGTCATTCTTGGAATATCTTAAAAAGTTTTACTAGGTAAAGTTTTCTATAAATTCCAGGTGTTGACCATATGTTCATCATGGCATTCACAAGCAGAACAACGGTTTTATTTTCAAATCTGATTTCATTGTATAAGTACAGCAAATCTTGCAGTCTTGTTAGTACATAAATGCAAATCTTTACATAGTGTAAACTTTCTTTGTGAGCTAAGTTTCAAGCCAAAGAAAAATAGAGCAACCTACTCCTATTTTCCCATTGCTCCTCTCTGTCTATGAAAAGTTTTTGTTAAATTTAGAAGACAATATGCTATTTATCCTCTTAGTTCACCTGAGGACAGTGGAGTTGGAGGAATTAGAATCCCTGCCTTCTTGGCTTTATCATTGTATAAGAATGGTTTTGGTTCTCTTTTCCAGCTACTAATAATTAGTTCAGTTCCAGGAGCTGCCATTTTATAATTTCATCAAGCTTTGTAATTGATCATTCTAATGTGTGAAATGCCAAACCTGATGACAATAGAGAGTTAGACAGTTATATGACTCTGGATGTCCTGATCTAGTCCCAACTGTTGTTTTCATTCACCTCCCTCTTTGGACATTTTAGAAGAAAGAAACAAGCAAGAGGCAGAGAGAGAGAGAGGGAGCCACAAAGATGACACGTGCACTGAAACATCTTAGTGAAATATGAGCCACCCAAACTCCTCTAGAAGTGTTTACCTATAGTTTATAGCTTCTGGGAGCTTCTCACTTTTGTGCTGAAAGAAATAAACTCAGACTTATTCAATAATCTTTGAGTGCCAAGTTGCTTACAGAAGAGAAGCACAAAATTATTTTATTTTTGTTTTCATTGGTGTCAATTTAAATTAAATTATTTATGTAATTGGTTAAAATTGTAGACATAATTGGGAACATTGGCAAATAGAGATGAATTAACAGATAACTAATAACTTCAACATTCCATTTCTTTGGATAATTCTTGTTTTTTAACTATGAAAATATACTTGTTTAAAATAAAGCTTTTAGTTTTCATTAGAAGGCAAGAAAGCCTGTCTGTATATCAAGTATGTTTTAGATTTCAGATATCTTATATTTAGCTATTAGCAAATTATACACGTGTATTGGAGGCACACATTTTATTTAAGTTGAAAATCAACTGTCCTTTGAAATAAGTTTATGAGCTGAATTCTAACATTGTGTTTACTGATTCATTCTTGATGCATATATTAGTTTATTGTAGTCCTTTGCGTATAGTATATGCATAAATATTGATTATATGACTGAATGGAGGAAATTTGTAAATAATGGGACAAATTATTGGATAATTCTGAAATGATCTATGTTTTATTTGGATGACAACATACTGATAAGCATAATAATCATCTTCATTTTTTATCTGAAAATAATCTATAGAGTTACTATTGAAAGAGAAAATCTACTTGTAAAAATATAAATGTCTGCTTTTACTATTTTTACCTCTTGTACATCTTCTTCTTGATTCTGCATCTAGATCCGGAAAGAGTGACTCCCCTTCAGTTAACACAAATATGAAATTCTTATCTTTCACTAAAACCTGGTTCATATCTTTCTTAAACACTTCTTTTTTTTTTTCAGTTATTTTTCCTTAATATCTAACAGATTGCAGCCAAATAAAATAGGGTTTATGTTAACTCAATTATTAAAGAGAATTGGTTATTTGGGTTTTAACTTTTTAAAAATGAATTTTTATAGTACTGCTCTATAATATTCAGATCTTCTAGTGATGAATCCTATAGTTTTATTGCTAAATAATTAATTGTTTTATCTACCCAAAAAATATTTTAAAAGGACATGACCTTTAACTTTATAGATAAACTCAGATTAGATGCTTTTCAAGTTCACCACTCCCAGTAATCTACATATGTTTTTAACATTTTGATAGACTTGGATTTTCTTGTGAGATTAAAAATTAAATTCAAAGCAGGTAATAGTAAATTAAAATCCCTGAGGCCTTCTTTTTTACTCCATGCAATGTTCTTTTCTTTCTCTACCTTTTCTATAATACACAGGGAAGAATTGGAGTTTTGTATTTACTCAGTCTCAGGTATGTAATGTACACCTGTTTTGTTTCTTTATTCAGCTAAGTCTACTGAAGGTGGGCAGTGGGCATTATGTCTCTTTTATATACTAAATACACCCAAATGCAATGGATAAGTACATTGGTTAATTCAAGAATGAAGCAATATAAGTAACTTCTTTTTTCTTTTTCTTTTTTTTTCTGTATGTCAAAGAATGAAAAAGAAGAAGGCCTAAGGTTAGAGCAACAGGAGAAAGGCACAATGTTAAATAAGATGCCACAAAACGGTCTCCCTGTGTCACTAACAGCTGCCACTGGCACACTCCCAGGACAAAGATTCAATCAAGGGTTTTCTTTCAGCACCAGTCACCAAATCCTGACCCCACTTCCTGGGGGAGGACCTGTGAAAGTGCCAGACAAATAACGTTCTAATCCATCACCTTGGTTAATAGTAATTTAAATAAAACAACAACAACAACAACAAACTTCACTTGCTAGGCCATCTATTTTTTTCTTAGAAAATATAATTTTCTTATATAAAAGAATACTATTTTATTAACTATTACTTGTTTCATAACTCCTTTTCTCTTCTCTCTCCTGTTGTTATTGCCATTTTAAAATATACATCATTCTGTCTCTATTACAACTTTAGTCTACTCTTAAATTTGTGCTAATTAAGGCAGATTTTCTTCAAATTACTTTCAATAATCACACTACACTCTTGTTCATGACATGCACTAAAAGTAACTCAATGCTAAACAGAGTCCACTATAATTAGGAAATAAATTATTTCTACTGGTATTTCTTGTACCCAGAGCTACAATTGACATTTAGTTATATATGGTGACATGGCCTCTCTTCTGGAGAAGAAATAAAAAGTATTTCCTACAAATAGGCAACAGGCACCTGACCTGTTGGATCAGGTTACATCAGGTTATGTCGTGTTACATGATGTGACATGCCCTGAAGTGACCTGAGGCAATGACATTCTGTGTTACCCTGGTGGAGCTGTGCTGCTCTTTATTAAACAACTATGGAAAGGCTCATCTGCAGTGGCCACAAATCATTTATATGCCACCTTCGCAAAGAAGTAGATAAATATCCCTGCTGTGAATTTTTTCTCCTAATAATCATTTAAGGAAATCAAAGAACATATGAACTGCAGGAGCCACACAAGTTCTATTATGTTTTAAAGTGGAGTTAAAATTCTCAGGTACACAAGAGAGACATGCATTTATGGGACGAAGATCAAGCATGGTCGGGAACAACCAGTACTCTGACTTAAAAATTAGAAATACTTTTAGTATTCTTAAAATAATAAATTATGTTTCAGATGAGTTTACCTAATTTTTAGGTAAAGTTTAAAGTCTATTTATAATTACTTTTTCTAATGACTGAAAGTTGTCTCTTAAAATTATACATCATGTAATTTAGAAGCCTCAATTAAAATCTGTGATGAAAGTATGTCTTAAGTGTTAGCCTTTGGATGATTTTTATTAAGACTGTGGCTATCAGAAACTCTCTTAAATTGTTATATTATAAGATATTACGTAAAAGAAATCCTTTGTGTTTGGTCATTTCGTCTTATGATTTCAACAGTATTTTTCTATTGATACATCTTGCATATAAATTGAGCTTTAATTATCTGCATAAAGAACTGAACAATATTTTACAGGTACATCTATCCAGTGATTTTAGAGTAATTAGTGGTGCATGGAACAGAACATAACCTTTTGGTTAAAATCTGCAGTAGGAGAAATAGGTTAGAGAGGTTTTTATGCAAATTAGAAATTCTCTGTGTTGGAAGCCTAATTGTACATTGTATTGTTAGACAAGTCAATACTGCTTTAATACACATTTTGTGAGCTCCTTGCTGAAATTGTATATGAAAGGGATTGGTTTCCATACATGAAAAGCATAATCTTAACAATGAGGCCACATAAGCAGAGTGGCTGAAGTACTGATGAAGGAATTTTTAGCGACAACATAGAATAAGTCTTATGAGTCTACACTGTTTGATCCACTACTATAATCTGTGTGAGTCACATGCATTGCAAACTAGGATGTAGCATCACTGTGGCCTTTTGAGTAAACATAATCAAATATGAAGAACATTTCAGATAGAAATAATTAAGGATCATACCTTGTCCTTTGGTTTTCGACTTGTTCAATGGGAATTACATGAATATTGGAGATAGTTTTTTTTTGTTGTTGTTGTTGTTGTTTTAATCTTAACTTTTGTGACAGCATGGATGGACAGGTCAGTGTTATGCTAAGTGAAATAAACCAATCAGAGAAAGATGAATATCATGATTTTACTTATATTTGTAATCTAGTAAAAAAAAATAAAAGAACAAAATAGAAACAGGCTCATAGATACAAAAATAGAATGACAACTGTCAGAGGAGAGTGTTGGGGGGCTGGGTGAAAAAAGTGAAAAGATTAAGTAAAAAACAAACAAAAAACCAAAACAAAAAACCTCATAGACACAGACAACAGTATCATGATTACCAGAGGAAAAGGGGGGAAGGAAGAGGTAGAAGAGGAAAAAGCAGGCATAAATGGTGATGGAAGGAAACTTGACTTGGGGTGGTGAACACACAATACTATATATAGATGATGTATTATAGAATGTTACACTTGAAACTTATAAAATTTTATTAACCCATGTCACCCCAATAAATTCAATAAAAATTAAAAATTAAAATATTTAACATTTAGGTAATTACAGTTCAAAAATATTAAATTTAATGTTCAGCTGCTCTTTGTAATTAATACAACTTATATGTAAGAAAAAATGCAAAAATAAGGGGTCATTGTTATAACATCCTGGAAATTTAAGAGAATAAAAGAACATTAAACAGAAGTTCTGGTAAACCTATATCATGTGTGTTTACCTTTTGTGTTATTTTATTTACAATTGATCATGTTTTCCTCTAATTTAATATTGAGATAGATTAAAATTGATTGCTGTGTAAAACTAATATTGCTAGAAAAAAAATTCTAGAAATCATAAAATCATAAATATAAAAAGAGGAAAGAAAAACTAATGCCCAGTCCCTTAATTTGTATAATAGGGTTGCAGCAGTGTCACGGTGGATAAAGTAGCTGCCCTGACAAATGCAAATAAAAGAACAAAAAGCTGGGTACAATGTGGAATTTCCTCAATAAAAATAAAAATGAAACTGCTATTTGATCCAGTGATCCCATTTCTAGGAATATATCCTATGAATTTTGAATCACCCACGAGAAAGAATGTATGCACCCCTATATTCATAGCAGCATTATTAAAAATAGCAAAAATCTGGAAATGGCCCCAAGTGACCCATCAGGAGATGAGCAGATAAAAATGCTGTAGATTTACACAATGGAATTCTATGCAGTTGTAAAAAAGAAGTATCTCACCCTTTGAGATGGAGGGACAGGGAGATTATTATGCTAAGTGAAATAAACCAGTCAGAGAAAGATAAATATCATATGATCTTACTTGTATGAGGAATAATGAACAAATTTAACTGACAGATAAAATAGAATCAGAGGCATGGAAACATGGAACAGATGAATCTCAGAAAGAAGGTGGTGTTGGGGTGAGAAGAGATTAACGAAAGGATTTATATGCGTATATGCATTACCAATGGTCACATAAACTAGTTTGGTGAATAGAAAGGCCTAAGGCTGATTGCGTGCCAGGTGGAGGGGTGCTATTGGGGAAAAAAAAGGAATGATATATGTAATACTCTCAATAATAAAGATTAAAAATTATATATATATATATATATATATATATATATATACCAATAAATTATTATCTGAATTAAAAGTTAAATAAAATAAAAACCAGAACACTATAAACCAGCTAAAAGGATTTAAATATAATTTATAATGTCATTGGGAAATACTACATTCATGTTAGTTCGTTGATGAAATACTTATTAATACTTTTGATATTTTAAGAACCATTCAGACAACTGGAAGTATGAAGCAAGGTGAGAAGATGTGTTGAATTCTAGATATATTTTTAAAATTGAGTAAACAGAACTTGCTAATGGATCTGATGTGAACACAAGAATATGTAAGGCATCACTAATTTGTTTTGGCAATTCAATTTTTGACTTGCCTCAGTACTGAGATTTGGAAGAATAAAGGAATAACAGGTTTATGGAATATGGAAATCAAGAGTTTAGATTTAAACTTGCTTTGACACTATAATTAGATATCTAAGTGGAAATGTTAAAGAGGAAGTTGAATGTTCAATAGCCTGTATTGGCACACAAGAACTTGTGATAGGCAGAATAATTGTCCCCCAAAGATGTTCATGTCCTACTCCTGTCAGTACTGTGAATATGTTAATTCACATAGCAAAATTGAACTAAGATTGCTAGTCAGCTGACCATAAAATAAAATTATCCTGGATTATCAGGTTCTGCCCACAGTAATTACAAAAGTCTGTAATATGGACTTGGGAGGCAGAAGAGTCATTGTCAGACTACTATCATATGAGAAAGTCTCAACTGGCCACTGCTGGCTCTGAAGATGAAGGGAGCAGCCAGAATCCAAGGAAGGGAGTGGACTCTAGAAACTAGAAAAGACAAGGCAAGAGTTTCTTCCTTACCGTCCCAAGAAGGAATGCAAGCTTATGGCAAATTGTTTTTAGCCCAGTGAGACCTATTTCAGATCTCTGTCCTCCAGCACTCCAAGATAATTTTGCATTGCTTTATTTCTGAGGCTACAGATTAGACTATGAACAAAATTAACTGACATAAAATAGAATCAGAGGCATGGAAACATGGATCAGACAAATCTCAGAGGGAGGGTAAGGACCAAGTCCCTATGCTACTATTTCAAAGACAATAGAAAATGAACTTATAAAGTACCTGATGTTTCAACAGTAAACTCAAACTGGATTAAAGAGTTAAATGTAAGACTTCAAACAATAAAATTCCTTGAAGAAAACATAGACATTAAAATCTTGAACAATGCTGGGGGGTGGGGTGGGGGGGATGGGAGGAGGGTGTCAATGGTGGAAAAAGGAGAAACATCTGTAACAAAAATAAATTAAAATTTCAAACATTTCTCACAGCAACATATATGTATTTTTATATATCTCCTTGAGTAAGGGAAACAAAATAAAAAATAAATAAATGGCACAAAGTCAAACTAAAAAGTTTTTGCACAGCAAAGGAAACCATCAACAAGATGAAAAGACAACCCAGTGAATGGGAGAAGATATTCACCAATGATACATCTGATAAGGGGTTAGTATCCAAAATAAATAGAGAACTCATAGAACTTAACACAAAAAAAACCCCTAAAACAATCCAATTAAGAAAATTTTGGAAAATGACCTGAATAGACACTTCTCCAAAGAGGATATACAGATGGCCAATAGACACATGAAAAGATGTTCAATGTCACTAATCATCAGAGAAATGCAAATTAAACCACATCTGTCAGAATGGCTATTATCAATAAATCAACAAACAAGTGTTGGCGAGGATATGGAGAAAAGGAAACCCTCATACACTATTGGTAGGAATGCAGATAGGTGAAGCCACTCTGGAAAACAGTATGAAGTTCCATCAAAAAATTAAAAATGGAACTTTGTTATGACCTTATTCTGGAAATATATCTTAAGAAACCTGAAACACTGATTTAAAAGAATATATGCACCCCTATGTTCATTACAATGATATTTACAATAACTAAGTTTGGAAGCAGCCCAAGTGCCCATCATTAGATTAGGGGATAAATAAGCTGTAGTACAGTTACACAATGGAATACTAATCAGCCATAAAAAAGAAGGAAATCTTACTTTTTGCAACAGCATAGATAGACCTGGAGAGTATTATGCTAAGTAAAACAAGCCAATCAGGGAAAGATAAATACCATATGATTTTACTTATGTGTGGGACCTAATGAACAAAATAAACACACAGACAAAATAGAAACAGACTCATAGATACAGAGAACAGACGGACAGCTGTCAGATGTGATACATCCCAATAGATACAGAGAACAGACTGACACCTGTCAGACTGACAGCTATTTCTGGGTGAAATAGACAAAGGATTAAGCAAAATGAAAAACTCATAGATGCATATAACAGTATGTTGATATCCAAAGGGAAAGGGGTGTGGGGACAGTTAGAAGAGGGTAAAGGGGGGATAAATGGTGATGGAAGGAGACTTAACTTTAGGTGGTGAATGTATAAATCAATATACAGAAGATGGAATACAAAATTGAATATTTGAAACCTATATAATTTTATTAACCAATATCCCCCCAATAAAAACAATAAAATTTATTTTAAAATTACCTGATGTTTGAGAGAGTTTACATATTTGGGAGAAAGTTGGAGCTATCAGATAAACGATAGATACACAGAAAACTAAACAAACCTAAAACTAAACAATAACAAAAAATAAGTAGTTTTATTTCTGAGTAACAAAAAGTTTGTATGTAAAAGAAAATATAATATATTATATGGCTTACCATTTAGCAATATTTACCTCTTTATAACAATGCAAACACTAATTATTTTCAAATACATTTTTCTTAATTTTTTAGAGAAAGAGGAAGGGAGAGAGAGATAGAAACATTAATGTGAGAGAGAAACAAGATCGGCTGCCTTCTGCACACCCCCTAATGAGGATCAAGCCTGCAAACTGGACATGTGCCCTGACCAGAAATCAAACCAGGACTTCCAGGACCTCTCAGTGCATGGGAAGATGCTCAGTCCACTGAGCCACACAGACCAAGACAAGCACTAGTTTTCGTGTGTTTTTTTTTTTTTTTAAGGAAATTTATTTTCAACCAGTTGTGGACACCAGAAGACTGAGATCAAGGTGTTGGCAGGTTTGATTTCTTCTGAGGTCTCTTTCCCTGGCTTGCAGGTGTGTCTTCACCTGGTCTTCCCTCTGAGCATATCTGTGTCATCTCTTTTTATAAAGGCACCAGTCATTGGATTGGTGCCCCTCCTCATGCACCACATCTGAACTTAATCTCCTCTTTAAAAATGTATTTATTTATTTATTTTTGTTAAGATATTCCTGCTTTTCCCCCCATTGACAACCTCTTCCCTGCTTCCACCTCCCCTCCCCTCCACTTCACAGTATTGTCTATGTCCATTGGTTATGCATATATGCGTATAAGTTCTTTGGTTTATCTCTTCTGGCACTCCACTACTCCTTCCTCTGAGGTTTATGAGTCTGATCCCTACTTCCATGTCTCTGGGTCTATTTGTTCATCAGCTTATTTTGTTCATTACATTCCACAAATAAGTGAGATCATACGATACCTGTCTTTTCCTGACTGATTTATTTTGCTTAGCATAATACTGTCCAGGTTCCTCCATGTCGTCTCACACGATACAAGATCTTTCTTTCTTACAGCTGCATAGTATTCCACTGTATATATGTACCACAGCTTTTTGATCCACTCATCTATTGATGGACACTTGGGCTGTTTCCAGATTTCAGCTATTGTAAATAGTGCTGCTATGAACATAGAGGTACATATATTCTTTCCGATTGGTGTTTCAGGTTTCTTAGGATATAGTCCTAGAAGTGGAATCACTGGGTCAAATGGCAGTTCAATTTTTATTTTTTGAGGAAACTCCCTATTGTTTTCTGTAGTGGCTGCACCAGTCTGCATTCCATCCAGCAGTGTTATAGAGTCCCCTTTTCTCCACACCCTCACCAATACTTGTTGTTTAATGATGTGTTGATGGCAGCCATTCTGGCAGGTATAAGGTGGTACCTCATAGTCACTTTAATTTGCATCTCTCTGATGATTAGTGACATTGAGCATTTTATTCATATGTCTCTTGGCCATTTTTATGTCCTGTTTGGAGAGGTGTCTATTTAGGTCCTCTACCCATTTTAAATTGGATTCCTTGTCTTCCTTTTGTTGAGTTGTATGAGTACTCGATGTATTTTGGAAATTAACCACTTATGTGATGTATCATCGGCAAATATGTTCTCCCATACAGTGGGTTTCCTTTGCATTTTGATGCTTGTTTCTTTTGCTGTGAAGAAGCTTTTTAGTTTAATGTAGTCCCATTTATTAATTCTTTCCTTTGTTCCTCTTGCCCTAGGGGATGTACCAGTGAAAATTCTGCTGCGTGTGATGTCTGAGATTTTGCTGCCTACATTTTCCTCTAGGATTTTTATGGATTTACAAGTCACATTCAGGTATTTTATTCATTTTAAGTTTGTTCTTTTTTATGGTGTATGTTGGTGTTTTAGTTTCACTTTTTGCACGTAGCTGTCCAATTTTCCCAACACCATTTATTGAAGAGACTGTCTTTACTCCATTGTATGTTCTTGCCTTCTTTGTCAAATATTAGTTGAGCATAATATCTTGGGTCGATTTCTGGGTTTTCTGTTCTGTTCCATTGATCTATATGCTTGTTCTGGTGCCAGTACCAGGCTGTTTTAATTGCACTGACTTTGTAATATAATGTGATATCTGGTATTGTGACCCTCCTACTTTGTTCTTCTTTTTAAAGACTGATATGGTTATTTGGGTCTTTTTTTTTTTTTTTTTTGGTTCCATATAAACTTTTGGCGTATTTGTTCTAATTCTGTGAAATATATTGTTGGTATTTTAATGTGGATTGCATAGAATCTATAGATAGGTTTGGGTAGTATGGACATTTTAGTGATGCTAATTCTTCTAAGCCATGAACAAGGTATATGCTTCCACTTTTTTATATCTTCCTATATTACTTTTTTCAATGTCTTGTAGTTTTCTGCAAACATGTTCTTTTCTTCTTTGGTTAAGTTTGTTCCTAGGTAGCTTACATTTTTTGCAATGGTAAATGGAATTGTTTTGCTTTTTAGTTTCTCTTTCTGTGTGCTCATTATTAGTGTATAAAAATGCCAATGATTTCTGAATGTTCATTGTGTATCATGCTACTTTGTCGAATTCATTTATTAAATCTAATAGCATTTTGATGGAGTATTTAGAGTTTTCTATGTAAAATATCATGTCATCTGTGAATAATGACAACTTCACTTCCTCTGTTCCAATTTGGATGCCTTTTATTTTATTTTATTTTTGTCTGAAATCTGTGACTAAGACTTCCAGTACTATGTTGAAAAACAGTGGTGAAAGCAGACATCCCTGTTTTGTTCCTGTTCTTAAGGGAACTGGTTTTACTTTTTTAAAAATATATATTTTAAAATTTTATTTTAATTTATTTTTCTTTATTTATTTTAGAGAGACAGGAAGGGAGAAGGAGAAAGAAATAGAAACATCGATGAGAGAGAACATTGATTGGCCGCCTCCTGCATGCTCCCCACTGGGGATTTGGCCCACAATCTGGGCATGTGTCCTGACCCAGAATCAAACCGGTGACCTCTTGGTGCATGGTTTGACACTCAACCACTGAGCCACACCAGCCAGACAAAAATGGTTTTAGTTTTTGCCCACTGAGTATGATGTTGGCTATAGATTTGTCATATATGGCCTTTATTATGTTGAGGTATGATCCTTCTATTCCCACTTTGCTGAGAGTTTTTTAAAAAAATGCATGCTAAATTTTGTCAAATGCTTTTTTGGCATCTATTGATATGATCCTATGATTTTTATCTTTCATTTTGTTTATGTGGTGCATCACATTTATTGATATGCAAATATTGTACCAGCCTTGCATCCCTGGGATAAATCCCAGTTGGTTGTGGTGTATAATTTTTTAAATTATATTGCTGTATCCAATTTGCTAAAATTTTGTTGAGGATTTTGGCATCTATGTTCATCAGGGATATTGCCTTGTTTGATAAAACTCTCCTGTGAATCTGTCTGGACCAGGGCTTTTGTTTGCTGGGAGTTTATTGATTACTGCTTCTGTTTCCTTGTTTGTTATTGGTGTGTTCAGGTTTTCTCACTCTTCCCAGTCAAGTTTTGGTAGACTGCATGATTTTAGGTAATTGTCCATTTAACCTTGGTTGTTGAATTTGTTGGCATATAATTGTTCATAATATTTTCTTACAATCCTTTGTATTTCTGTGGAGTCAATTGTTATTTCACCTCTTTTGTTTATGATTTTATTAATTTGGGTCCTCTCTGTTTCTTGGTGAGTCTGGCTCAAGTTTGGTCAATTTGTTTATTTTTTCAAAGGTTTCATTGATCTTTAATATTGCTTTTTTAGTTTCTATTTCACTTATTTCCGCTCTGATCTTCATTATCTCCTTCCTTCTACTAATTCTGGGTTGTTTTTTCTGTTGTTGTTGTTCTCTTTCTAAATCTTTAAGTTGTAGGGTTAGATAATCTATTAGAACTTTCTCTTGTTTCTTGAGGTAGGTCTGTTTTGCAATGAATTTTCCTCTCAGGACTGCTTTCACAGTGTCCCATAGATTTTGTTCTGTTGTGTGTTCATTTTTATTAGTTTCCAGGAAGTGTTTTCTTTCTTTCTTTTTTTTTATCCTCACCAGAGGACAGTTTTGCATTTATCTTCAGACAGAGTGGGAGGGAGAGAAGGAGAAAGAGAGAGAAAAAAACATCGATGTGAGAGAGACACATCGACTGGCTGCCACCCACACGACCCCAACCGGGGCCAGGGACAAACTGCAACAAGGTATGTGCCCTTAGTGGGAACCAAACCCGGGTCTCTCTGGTCTGGGGGCCGGTGCTCTAACTGCTGAGCCAAACAGGCCAGGGCAATTTCTTTCTTGATCTCATTGGTGACCCATTCATTATTTAATAACATTATATTCAGCCTTCATGTGTTTGAATGCTTTTGAGTGTTTTTATTGTAATCGATTTCTAGTTTCATGCCATTGTGATCTGAGAAGATGCTTGATATGACATCAATCTTCTTGAACTTGTAGAGACTTAGTTTGTGTCCTAACACGTGGTCTGTCTTTGCGAATGACCCATGTACACTTAAGAAGAATGTATATTCTGCAGCTTTGGGGTAAAATGTTCTATACATGTCAATTAAATCCAGCTGATCTAGTGCACTCTTTAGGATCTCTGTTTCCTTCTTTATTTTTTGTCTAGAAGATCTATCCAATGGTGTCAGAGTGGTGTTAAAGTCCCCCACTATGATTATATTGCTGTCAATCTCTCCCTTAAAATTCTCCAGAAGTTTTTTTTTTTTTTCAATAAATTTAAGTGCTCTTATATTTAATAATTATATGTTTACCAGAGTATATTCTCTTGTTGGATAAGTCCTTTTAATATTATTTCAGTGACCTTCTGTGTCTCTTATTATGGTCCTTGTTTTGAAATCTAAAGTTTATCTTGTTAGGTATGAATATTGGTACATCAGTTTTTTTTTTTTTTTTTTCCATTTCCATTTGCCTGGAATTTTTTTCCCATCCCTTCACTTTCATCCTCTGTGAGTCTTTCATTCTGAGGTGGGTCTCTTGTAAACAGCATATATATGGGTCATGTTTTCTTATCCAATCGCTATCCTATGTCTTTTAACTGGAACATTTATGTCATTTACATTTAAGGTAATTTTGGATAATTAGTTATTTGTTTCCATTTTTATTCTTTATACCTGTGTTCCTTGCTCCTTCTCTAGTTCTTCTTCTTCTTACAACAGCTCCTTTAGCATTTCATGCAGTGCTGATTAGGTGGAATTAAATTCCTTTAACCTTTTATTGTCAGTGATAGTCATTATTTGACCTTCAAATTTGAATGATATCCTTGCTGGATAGATTAGTCTTGGATTCAGACCCTTGCTTTTCATTACTTTGTACACTTCATGCCACTCCCTTCTGGCCTGCAGTGTTTCTATTGAGAAATCAGCTGACAGTCTAATGGGAACTTTCTATAGGTAACTTTCTGTGTCTTTCTGGCTGCCTTTAAGACTCTTTCCTAGCCGTAATGTTTGTCATTTTAATTATGATGTGTCTAGGTGTGGGTCTTTTTGGGTTCATCTTGATTGGGACTCTGTGTTTCCTGGACTTGTGTGCTGTTTTCCTTCACCAAGTTTGGAAGTTTTTTGTCATTATTTCATCTAATAGGTTCTCTATTCCTTGCTCCAAGTCTACTCCTTCTGGTATCACATGATGCAAATGTTGTTACGTTTTGTATTGTCCCAAAGCTCCCTTAAACTCTCCTGCTTTTTAATTTAATTTAATTTTTTTTCATTTGCTGCTCTATTTGGGTATTTTTTCTACCTTGTCTTCTAACTCACTGATTTGGACTTCAGCTTTTTCTAATCTAATATTGAATCCTTCCAAGGTATTTTTTTATATCAGCTATGTCATTCCTCATTTTCACTGGATTTTTATTCATAGCTTCTACCTCTTTTTTTTTTTTTTTTTTTTTTTTTATGATGCTGTAGTTCCCATTGAGCTCTTTATAGTTCTCATTAAGTTGCTTGTAATTATCACTAAATTGTTTGAGCACTCTTAAAATCATTGTTTTGAGTTTTTTATCTGATAACTGCTTGCCTCCATTTCATGTAGTTCCATTACTGGTGATTCCTTCTTTTCTTTTATTTTGAAGTTGTTTCTTTGTTTCACCATTTTAGTAGTCTGGCAGTCTGGGACCTGGTGAGGTGTGCCATGTCACATAGGCAGGTATCAATGTGTATCAGATTAGACTGCTATGCTTCCCAGTCTTGGTGTGGTGGCCTTCTTGTTGGACCCAATGGAGTAGTCTCCTTGACCTTCTGAGCTGGCTGCTCTAGAATTGACCCTTGTGTGAGTTGTGTGGGCTCTACTGTTGAATTTGGGTATTGATTGCTGTTGTCCATTTGTGGGTGGGGTCAGTCCTTGAGTTGTTAACTATGAGTCTCAATCCCAGCCCTGTTGACCCTTGGATATGCTTTTTATGGAGCTCACTGGATTTTTCTCTATTGTGGTTGGATCTGGTTCCTCGCATGTGGGTCTTTATCCTCTTGGCAGTTTTCTGGTGCAGGTGAATGTGAATCACTGTCCCTGCTAGTGCTTGGCCTCCTGGTTGAAGTCCTGTAGGGTGGGCTCCCAGGTAGTCCTGTGAGCTGGGTTTCCCTAACCCAGTGGCTGGGTTGCCTTCAGGGCTAACCTCTTAAATATATTTGTTCTGGGCTGCTTTCCCTTCCCCCATGGCACTGGGCTCTGTGGGGTATCAGGTCCATTCAGGGTAGTTTACTCAGATTTATGTTGGGGATGGTGCCTGTAGCTTGCAGGAGAGGTATGCAGTCTCTTCCACTCCTTCCAATACCTGTGTTCTGCTTGGGTTGCTGGTATCTCACCCCAAGCAGGTGAGAATAGAAAAAGAAAAAAAAAGAAAGAAATGCCTTTCTTGGCCTTTTAGTCTTTCAGCAAGGCTCGCTTGCTCTTGGCGGGGCTACTACCCAGGCTCCCACCTAGCCAGACATTAGAATCCCTAAAGCATCAGTCCCTGCTGCTAGGTTGCAGATTTTCTGCCCTATATCTCACATTGTTCCGCAGGGCAGGGGTTCTATTCTGGCTCTCTCGTGGTCCAGTGTCCGATTCCCCAGCACATCTGGCACTGCCGCTTGGGTACAGATCTTTAGCTCTGAGATGGTCCCCAAGTAGGGGGAAGGGCATCTCCTTTTGTTCAAGGTGGGGAGGAACAGGGTTCTTTCCCTGGGCAACACGAGTGCTCCCCTTCTCTTCTCAGCTGCTCTCTTTTGGGGATCTCTGTGTGGTGCTGAGTTCCCCTTTTCCCAGGGGGCTAGAGCTGCACCACCGCACCTTCTTCTGTCTTCCAAGCCAAGCACTGCTGCACAGCTTTATGAGTTCACTCACCTACTTCACTGTCTCCTACTCTCTTCTCTCCATGGCCTCCTTGCTCATAGTATTTCCAGTCAGCTATTTTCAGGTGGTTTTTCAAGTTAAGTGCTCTGTAGTTTAGCTTCAGGTCTGGTCCTGTGTTTGGAGCAAGTGGATGGGACTTCTTTAGGCTTCAGCCATCTTGTCCTCCTCCTCCAATTTTTTAATTAATCTAAATTGTGGTTTATTGGAAGGATGAGGGGAACGGAATCATGTGAGCAGTAGATGATTGTTGTAAACCTTCTCAAACAGAAAGAAAACTAAAATTTAAAAATCAAGAGATACCAAGTTAAATAATTTTTTTTTTTAGATATATGAAGATAACTACAAAAATAACTAAAAAATTTGAAAGTGGTTGCCACTGGGGAATGGGACTGTTGTGGTTCATTATAGATTTTAGAACTATATACTAGTTTTTTAAAAATCCTCTACATCTATTACTTTGATACAAATGAAAATTTAATTTAAATGAGTAAAAATGTGTAAATAAATATTGGAGTTTATAGCCAGTAGAAGATGTTTCCTTGATATTAGTCAGTATGCACTATGTCAACCCTAATCAAAATCATCTAGCTGGCAATTATCTAAAATAGTACCATGTAATAACATTAAGAAGCTTAATTTTTTTAAAAAAGATATGTCGCCCTGGAAGGTTTGGCTCAGTGGTTAGAGCACCTGCCCGCAGTCCAGAGAGACCTGGGTTCAGTTCCCGCCAGGGACACGTACCTCAGTTGCAGTTTGTCCCCGGCCCTGGTTGGGGTCGTGTGGGTGGCAGCCAGTCGATGTGTCTCTCTCACATTGATGTTTCTCTCTCTCTTCCTCCTGCTCTCCTTCCCACTCTGTCTGAAGAAAAATACAAAAATGTCCTCTGGTGAGGATAAAAAAAAAAAAAAAAGATATGTTAATAAAAATAGTATGTTATGACACTCATAAAATGACATGACTAAAATGGTAAAAAATTATTTTATAATAATACTGTGTTCTTCCTTGTAGACATAAAATTATCTTATAAAATATTTTAAGGGAATCATTTGTTTTTTTCCTAAAGTATTTGTCTATTCGTCTCTAAAAACCAAGAAGGTCATTAAGTCACGTGAATGTCAGGGAGACATTGATTAAAGGGAAAAAATACTCTCTGGACATGAGCTTTCACTGTAAGTAAGGAAATAAGCTGGCCTCAGATACAGTCTAGCTAGAAGAATTAATGGAGGAAATTGGAATGATACTTTGCAAATAGGTGCAGGAGAAGCAGTAAGTTGGTAAAAATTAGCTCATCAATTTTTGAACTAGTTCTTAGAAACACTGGACTAAATGCAATCTAAAAGTTCCTTCTAGCTCAAATATCAAATTTAATGATATTCAGAGGTAAGATCTATTTTGGGTATGATGTCAATATAATTTGCTGCTGTAGGGCAAGAGCTATGTCTAACTTAACTTTGTATGGTGCATGGAACAGCATGACAAACAGGAAGAATACCCATGTGATTTATTGTCTAAATTGGGACATTTTGACAGAGAAAAAGAGGGTGCTATTAATAATTATAAGCCTACGTTATGATTGCTTGAGCGCAAACTGGAGGTATGGTCACACCACAAAGAAGTGACTTCTTATGCTATGAAACAATACCTCAGCCACTGGATAGTCATCATGAAATAAGCAGCTGTGTTGGTATTTAAGCTTACTTAATTGATGAACATCTGGTGGCAGGTAGCCAGCCATTAAAAATCAATTATACTCAACGACTTGCATCTGAGCCATACATACTGCACTAATCTTCTCACTCTCATCAGATCCACATGTTCCTAAGTAAACACATAACACCGCTCAAGACAGTGCCTTTGAACTTTGTTTGGCTGGAAGTGAATTTCATCAGTGGTTTTTCTCTGATCCATAGTGAAGAGAATTCCTGTTGATTCACCCTTGACTGTTGACAGGTGAAGAGACTAGGCAGCAGTTGGAATAAAGCTCTAGATTTAAGGGTAAATAGAGCATTCACTTTCTCATGTAACTCTTCAGGATAGCATAATATGTATGTATCATAGATAGCGAAAGCTGGATAGAAACAGAGAAAAGGTGATAGTGATTTGGGCCTAGATTTAGGGTGTGATAAGAGAATTAGAAGTCAGCATTTAAAGTAAGAGTGCAACTTCAGAATGGGGTGTGGAAAAAAGAATTTGGTGTCCTATACAAATCTCAGCTAAAAAGTTTCTCTTTTGGGAATTTTATCTGTGGCACATAACAGAGGACAATCAGTGAACAAAATATCCTCTTCTTAATCTAAAAATGAATTTCACTAGAGATGAGAGGGATGCGGGAATAGGATGGACCTGGTGCCTAGAATACCACCCTGAGGAAAGTCAAAATCACCTAATTAGATCCATCCTTGGATCATAACTTTAACAGCAATTAAGGGAATCTGGAATAAGTCCTAGACCTTTGGCAGTCCATGAGTGCTAGAGGTCATTGTGTAAAGCTCATTTAATTAGAAGATAAAAATAATTTCAAATAATAATTCTACATCAATAATCATCAAAGAACAACTTTTAGATCCAAAAATGCTTGAGAAATATGGGACTATGGTTGTTATTGGGTCAAGAAGCATCCCATTATTATCTTTTATCTGCCCAATAGCTAACAGATTAGTCAGAAAGAAGCGTTTTATGTTTTTTCTAAGTTTTAGAATGAATATGAATAAAATATGTTTGTAATGTTATGAAATTGATACATAAAAATGAGATATCTTCTACAGGTATATAGTGTTTAACTTGTCTTTCTTATATAGATCAGTGTGTATTTTTAAACATAAAATATGTAAAATAAGTGGATAGGTTAATTATCTTGACTTTATACTTCAAATAATGTTTTCCTCCATTTTAAACTGTATAATCATTGTCTATTTGTAATTAGAATTTAATTCTTAAAATTTTGAAATAATTGCCCTGGCCAGTTTGTGTCAGTTGGTTTGAGCAACATCTTGTCCACTGAAGGGTCATGGGTTCAATTCCTGGTCAGGGCACATACCCAGGTTTTAGGATCGATCCCTCGTTGGGGCACCTATGGGAGGCTACTAATGGATGTCTCTCTCTTTCTCTCCCTCTCCCTTTCTCTCTCTAAAATCAATAAAAAACATATCTTCAGGTGAGGACTAAAAAAAAAAATTTGGAATGAACCTTAAAGATGATTTAATCCAAATCCCCTTCTTTATAGTTGAAGTTATTGAGGCCTTGAAGGATGACCCAATGTCAGACTTACCTCAGGTCATACACCTTTATAATATGAGACTGGAAACTCAAAGCCAAATCTCCTGGCTCCAAGTCTACTGCTAAAATTTTCAACTGTTTTTAAACTGTATGACTTATATTTCATATTAACATGTTTATAAAGAGCTAAGCCTGATTACAATATAATATATCTTAAACCCATATTGAATCTTTGGAACTGAAATATAACCAAACTAACAGTTGTTAAGTTATTTACCCTCTTCTTCCTTCTAATGGTTAATAATCCATCATTTTACCTTTTTAATGTCTTCCAATGCTCAGTTATACAAATATAATAAGACATATATAGTCTTATAACTATGTACATATTACAATATTCATGTGCATAAATATTTAAAATTTATATTGTAAAAATATTATAATTTTATATTAAACTGTATGTAGAAAAATGAGATCAGAATTTTTCATTTGATAGTCAATGTATATATTAAAATTTTATAAACTATCATTCATGAAATTCATAATTTACATTTGTGTTAAATAGATAAATGTTATTATACATCTTTTGGTGGTTGCATTTTTAGCTGTTTTTGAAACTACTCGCTCATTCATCAGAAGACACCATTTCAATTTCACTCCAGTCCTAGAAATAATCATTAAATCACTTTATTGTATGATGTGACTGGTTCTGATATCTGTTGCTCTGAAACAGAATAGTACCCAGAATGACAAATAGCGTATTTTCTACTGTTTCACTCATCCTCAAAAGATGGGACAGAGAGCCATACAACCTTAACAATGTGAAAATCTTTATATGAAGTTGTTCACCAGAGACTTGTCAATAGGCTGAGCCATATTGGATCTGGCAGTCTTTCTACTGAGACAGTATTTGCCTTGAAGTACTATCTTTTCTCTTTTTCAGTGTCAGCCTGAATGCTCTTAGGCAACATATGTTCATTTCATGTCTTAGAGATATTGCTTCTGGTATTGCAAATGCATTACCACATTGAGCTTTTTTGTAAAACAGATGGTACATATTAAGGTCTCTGTGTCTTGTACAATCTCTGTAACAATGGCACTGCATTCCTCATGTTGACAAAAATATCATCAACATCATGCAGTGCAGTCCTAGATTATGTCAGGATGGTTAATGAACACTTCAAACAGAAAGATCAATGGTGAAGGTAAACCAAACCACAGGGAATTCCAAACTGAAATTGTTCTCTTAAAACTTTAGTTAGGATATACCCAGTTTTTCTACTATTACAGGCTTACTATCAAATGCCTTTTCTAGTAAAACAATAGCATGTCTACAAAATAGTTAACTTTCAGAAATGGTGTTATGAAGTAGACTCTCCCAGTCTCAGTTGGCCCAATATATGTCAGTGTAAGTGACATCTTAAGACTTAAACTGCTGTTGTATGATTTTTAGGAAAATCATTTAGCACCAACTACAATCACTCTAAAAAGCCAGGCTAATTTTCGGGTTGAAAATTAGGTCGGGACTTGCCTAAATAAGCTTATGGCATTAGCTATAATCCATTGAATATTAATTTTGAATATTCTATAATGTTCACTAAAGAGAAGAACTATTGAAAGCAATGTTTAGATTCAGCAAATCTGTGAATGTGGAGATTTACATTCTTATCCCTCACATGCCTTTGTCTAAAAAAGTGACTGCTGTTAGTTGGATACCAATGTTCAGAATACTTCTAATTTTTCTTATAGGACAGGAGGCTAAAATATCTAATTCTGTCATCTAAACATGGCAAATCTAATAGGAAACAAATTCCCTTAGTAAATAAATATGAAAACTAATACTTAGGGTGAGTGGCAAGTCAGCCAGACATTTAAGAGAGGTAGATTTCTGCTCATACCTCTATCTGACTAGGAAACTATAAATATATACAGGGAGATGCAAGGGAATACAGTGGAAATTAAAAGGCAAGAGAGAGATTTGAGGACTGGATGAACATTGAATTCACTCTCTAACTCACACACAGAAGGTGAAAGCTTTGCATACTTGACACATTTTAATATAACCTCTACCTGCATCATTGATTGCCTCATAAGCGATGCAATCACAAGAGAAAGTCTAGGAAACCAGACTAAAAATTAAAATTAAAATAAAGTAATTGAGCAGCCATACCAGCAGTTACAAAACAAACAAACAAAAAAACAAGAAAGATTTTCTGAAGTCTAGTCAAATTACAAAAAATAAAAATAAAACACGGAAATTCAATCAACAAAAATATGCTCAAAAAAATAAATTGACAATTGAGAGCTACTAAAATATATTATCTAAAATACTTAGAATTCAACCAAAAATTAAGAGGCATTCAAAGAAATAGCAATTTGTTATCCATACATATTTCACTAGAAACTATTTCTAATTGATGTTTATTTTTTTTTACCTTCAACTATTTATCTTTATTTTGCAATGACTTTCATTTTTTTGTCCATTTATTCATTAATTACATGGATGCTATACAAAAATCATTTATAAAAGAAGAACACCCTAAGGATTATGCAAATGTTAAATATAGCTATATGTTTGAGTATATTCTTATAATTTTTATTATTATTATTATTTATTTGTTTATTTTCCAAGTATAAATATTTTATTTATTTTTGTTACAGATGTTTCTCCTTTTTTCCCCATTGACCCCCTCCTCCCCATCCCCCCCCACCCCGTCCCCAGCTTTGTTGTCCATGTCCATCGGTTATGCATACATGCACATAAGCTCTGTGGTTTATCTCCTCCCTCCCCCCCAACCCCCTCTTCTGAGGTTGTCAGTCTGTACCCTACTTCCACGTCTCTTGGTCTACCCTGTTCCTCAGACTGTTATGTTCATTATATTGCACAAATAAGTGAGATCATGTGATATTTGTCCTTCTCTGCTTGGCTTATTTTGCTTAGGATAATACTCTCCAGGTCTCTCCATGTCGTCTCAAAGGTTAAGAGATCTTTCTTTCTTATAGCTGCATAGTACTCCATTGTGTATATGTACCACAGCTTTTTTATCCATTCGTCTACTGATGGACACTTGATAATTATTATTTTTTTATTGTTGAGAGAATTACAGATATACCACATTTTCCACCCTTTTCCCTTCTCCACCCAGCACCTGCCCTACTCTAGGCTTTTACCTCACTGTTGTCTGTGTCTATGGGATGTGCATATAATTTCTTTGGTTAATATCTTCCCACCTATCCCCCTCCCCTCTGAGATCTATCAGTCTGTTCCATGCTTCCAAGTCTTTGGACCTATATTGTTTGTCAGTTTATTTTGTTCATTAGATTCCACATATAAGTGAAGTCATTTGATATTTGTCTTTTTCTGACTGGCTTATTTCACTTCGCATAACTCCAGGTCTATCCATGGTGTCTCAAAAGGACAGAGGTCCTTCTTTTTTACAGCTACACTGTATTCCACTGTGTAAATATAGCATAATTTTTTAATCCACTCATCGACCGATGGGCACTTGGGCTGTTTCCAGATCGTAGCTATTGTAAGTAGCACTGCTATGAACATTAGAGTACATACATTCTTTCTGATTGGTGTTTCGGGAATCCTAAGATGTATTCCCAAAAGTGGGATCACTGGGTCAGACACAGTTTCATTAAAAAATTTTTGAGGACACTAGATACTGATTTCCACAGTCGCTGCACCAGTCTGCATTGCCACCAGCAGTGTGCTAGGGTTCCCTTTTCTCCACATCCTCACCAGCACTTCTTGTTTGTTGATTTATTAATGGTAGCCATTCTGGAAAGTGTAAGGTGATACCTCATTGTGGTTTTAATTTGCATCTCTCTGAAGATTAGTGGCATCGAACATGTTTTTTTTGTTTTTAATTTTTTTCTTTATTGATTTTAGAGAGAGAAAGGGAGAGGGAGAGAGAGATAGAAACATCGATGAGAGAGAACATCGATTGGCTGACTCCTGCATGCCTCACATTGGGGATTTGGCCCACAACCTGGGCCTGTGCCTTGACCAGGAATCAAACCTGGACCTCCTGGTGCATGGGTTAACGCTCAACCACTGAGCCACACTGGCTGGGCTGAACATGGTTTTATAAATCTATTGGCCATCTGTATGTCCCATTCAGGTCTTTTGACCCCTTTTTTATTGGATCGTTTTTCTTCCTCTTGTTGAGTTGTATGAGTACTTAATATATTTGGGAAATTAACCCCTTATCAGATGTATCTGGTGCGAATATGTTCTCTCATACAGTGGATTCCTTTTTCATTTTATTGATGGTTTCTTTTGTTGTGAAAAAGCTTTTTAGTTTGATGTAGTCACATTTGTTCATTTTTTTTTCTTTGTTTCTTTTGTCCTAAGAGATGTATTGGCAAAAATTTTATTTGAGATATCTGGGATTTTACTGCATATGTTTTCTTCTAGGATTTTTATAGTTTCATGACTTATGTTTAAGTCTTTTATCCATTTTGAGTTTATTTTTGTGTATGGTGTAAGTTGTTAGTAAGAGACTGTCTTTGTTCCATTGTATGCTCTTGCCTCCTTTGTCAAATATTAATTGACCATAATAGTATGGGTTAGTTTCTCAGTTCTCTGTTCTGTTCCTTTGACCTAGATGCCTGTTCTTGTGCCAGTACAGGGCTGTTTTAATTACAATGGCTTTGCAGTATAGTTTAATGTCTGGTGTTTTGATACCTCTAACTTTGTTCTTCTTTTTCAAGATTGCTATGGCTTTTCAGGATCTTCTTTAGTTACATATAAATGTTTGGAACATTTGCTCTAGATCTGTGGAAGATGCCAATAGTATTTTAATAGGAATTTTGTTGAATCTGTGAATTGCTTTGTGTAGTATAGACATTAAAATGATGTTAATGTTTCCGATCCATGAACACAATATATGCTTCCACTTGTTTATATCTTCCTCTATTTCGTTTTTCAATGTCTTATAGTTTTCCAAGTTTTACCTCCTTGGTTAAGTTTATTCCTAGGTATCTTACTTTATTTTTTGTAGAAATGTAAATAAGATATTTTTTTTAGTATTTTTTCATTCTGAGATTTCTTTATTTGTATATAAAAATGCCATCAACTTTCAGATGTTAATTTTATATTCTGCTACTTTGCCAAATTTATTTATTACATCTAGTAGTTTTTTGGTGGAGTCTTTAGGGTTTTCTATGTACAGTATCATGTCATCTGTGAATAATGACAGCTTTACTTCCTCATTTCCAATATAGAAGCATTTCATTTTTCTTATTGTCTCTTTGCTGTGGCTAGGACTTTCAGTACTATGTTCAATAAGCGTTGTGAAAGCAAAGATGGCAGCGGGCAGGACTGGAGTGAGGGTGAGTGTGTGAGGGTGTGAGCGAGTATGACAGAGAGTGTGAGTGGACATGAGTATGGATGAGCAACCTTGAGCAGTGCAGAAATGTGGGGCAGAGGGTTCCTGTGCTGTGGATGGGGAGCAGCCAGCTACCATGGTAAGTAGCTTGTCCGGGAGCTTCTCCCTGCACAGCCAGGAGGCCCCTCCATTTTGGAAGATCTTTGATCTTCTCTGGGAGGAAGCAGTGGGGAGCCATTAGGGCCCAGCGACCTGAGTACACTAGAGTCCCTTGCATCATCGAGCCAGTGGACCCCTTGTGTCAACGAGGACCAGTGCACAGGTGCCTGTTGAAGTAGCCGAAACCAGCCAGGAGCCGAGCACCATCTCCCACAGCAGCAGCCTGATCAGAAATGAGCACCATCCCCCACAGCAGAATCCTGATCAGAACCATGCACCATCCCCAAAACAGAAGCCTGATCAAGCCCAGCACCTTCCCCCACAGTAGCAGTGACTAGGCGGGAGTGAAGCCCCACCCTCAACAGCAGCTGAGGTTCAGAGCTGAGACAAACTCCCAGCAGCAGCACATATCGGCAGCTGAGACCCACCACCAGCCACATCAGCAAAGGCTGTTTAGGAGTGGTGCCCCAGCCCAAACATCAGCAAGACTTGGGCAGCCAAGACCTGCCCCTGACAACTGCAGCGGCGGATTTGGGGTGGAGCCCCTCCCCCAGCAGCAGCAAAGTCTCAGGAGCTGAGCATCCTTAAATCTCAACAGCAGCAGAGGGTTGAGAGCTGAGAGCACCCCCTGCCAACAGCAGCAGCAGTAGCAGTGCAAACTGGGAGCTGACACTTGCCAACAGCAGTGACTGATCAGGAGCTGAGTCCCACCAGGCAGCAGCATACCCCAGCAGCACACCAGCTGAACCCATGCAGCCCAGAAGTGCACCAGCGGGACCCGCACATCCCAGAAGTGTACCACTGAGACCCACACATCCCAGCAGTACATCACCAAGAACCACGCACCCCAGGCAGCAACAGCACAGATCGGCAGCTGAGACCAAACCACAGCAACATCAGCAGAGGCTGATCAGGAGCGGTGCCCCAGCCCAAAGAGCAGTAAGACTCAGGCAGCCAAGACCTGCACAAGAGACCTATCATGGCAGACCAATACCAGCCAACAGTTGTCAATACTCCAAGACCCACAGCAGACAAGAGGCACCACACATTCGCATAATAGGGGTACCAGAAGGAGAAGAATCAGAGAAAGGAATAGATAACTTGTTTGAAGAAATAATGGTAGAAAACTTTCCCAAACTGGTGAAGGAAAAAGTCACACAAGCCCAAGAATAACAGAGAGTCCAAAACAAGTGGAACCCCGAAAGACTCACTTCTAGACACATCATAATTAAAATGGCAAACATTAAAGACAAAGAAAGAATCTAAAAGGAAGCAAGAGAGAGACAGAAAGTTACCTACAAGGGAGCTCCCAATAGACTGTCAGCTGATTTCTCAATAGAAACACTGCAGGCCAGAAGGGAGTAGCATGAAGTATACAAAGTAATGAAAGGAAAGGGTCTGAATCCAAGACTACTCTATCCAGTAAGACTATCATTCAACATTGAAGGTAAAATAAAGAGCTTCACAGACAAAAAAAAAAGCTAAAGAAATTTACCAACATCAAACCTGCAGTGCAAGAAATGCTGAAGGGACTATTGTAAAAAGAAGAAACAGAGGGAGAGAGGAACATAGGCAAAAAATAAAAATAGCAACTAATAAGTATCTATCAATGATAACCTTAAATGTAAATGGCTTATATGCTCCAATCAAAAGACATAGGGTAGCTGATTGGATAAGAAAACAGGACTCATATATATGCTGTCCAAAAGAGACTCATCTCAAAACAAAAGACTTACACAGGATGAAAATGAAGGGAAAAAAATATTCCAAACAAATGGAAATGAAAAAACAGCTGGTATAGCAATAGTCATATTGCATAAGATAGACTTTAAAATGAGGGTCATAATAAGAGACAAAGAATGTCACTAAATGATATTAAAGGGATCAATCCAAGAAGAGGATATAACCCTGGTAAACATATATGCACCAAATATGGGAGCACCAAAATATATTTTAAAAACTTCTGGAGGATTTCAAGGGAGAGATCAATAGCAATGCAATCATAGTGGGTGACTTTAACACCCCATTGACACCATTGGATAGATCTTCTAGACAAAAAATTAACAAAGATACAGAGTCCTTAAATGATGAACTAGATCATTTGGATTTAATTAATATTTACAGAAAATTTCACCCCAAAGCTGCAGAATATATATTTTTCTGAAGTGCACATGGGACATTCTCAAAGATAGACCACATGTTAAGACACAAAGTAAGTCTCTACAAATTCAAGAAGATTGAAATCATATCAAGCATCTTCTCAGATCACAATGACATGAAACTAGAACTCAATTACAACAAAAACACACAAAAACATTCAAACACTTGGAGGCTAAATAACATCTTATTAAACAATGAATGGGTTACCAAGGAGATCAAGGAAGAAATTAAAAACTTCCTGGAAACCAATGAAAACTAATACACAACAACACAAAATCTTGAGACACAGCAAAAGTAGTCCTGAGAGGGAAGTTCATAGCACTACAGGCCTACCTCAAGAAACAAGAAAAATTCCTAATTGACTTCCTAACCCTACAACTTAAAGAACTAGAAAGTAAACCAAAAGAAACCACAGAGCAAGGAGATGGAAAGAAATAGTAAATTTCAGAGCAGAAATAACATAGAAACAAACAAACAAACAAAAAAAAACAATTCAAAAGATCAATGAAACAAAGAGCTGGTTCTTTGAAAAGATAAACAAGATTGATGGACCCTTAGCTAGACTCATCAAGAAACAAAAAGGGAAGACCCATACAAACAAAATCAGAAAAGAAAGAGAAGTTAGAGCTGATACCACAGAAATACAAAGGATCATCAAAACATACTATGAACAATTACACATCACAAAATTGGACAATCTAGGTGAAATGGACAAATTTCTAGAAACTCACAGTCTCCCAAAACTGAGCCAGGAAGAGATAGAAAACTTGAATAGACCAATAACACCTAAGGAAATTGAAGATGTAATCAAGAAACTCACAGCAAATAAAAGCCCAGGCCTGGACGGCTTCACAGTGGATTTTACTGAACATTCAAAGAAGATCTAGCATCCATTGTCCTCAAACTCTTCAAAAATATCCAGAAAAATGGAACATTTCCAAACTCATTTTATCAGGCCAGTATAATCCTAATTCCAAAACCAGATAAAGACCCTACAAAGAAAGAAAACTACAGGCCAATATCCCTGATGAACACAGATGCCAAAATCCTTAACAAAATATTAACAAATTGGATCCAGCAATACATCAAAAAAATTATTCATCATGACCATGTGAGTTGCATTCCAGGCATGCAAGGATGGTACAATATTCACAAATCAATAAATGTGATACACCACATAAACAAAATGAAAGATAAAAACCATATCATCTTATCAATAGATGCTGAAAAAGCATTCGACAAAATCTAGCACCCATTTCTGATAAAAACACTCAGCAATGTGGGCATAGAGGGATCATATCTTGACATAATGAAGACCATATATGAAAAACCTACAGCCAACATCATACTCAATGGGTAAAAACTAAAAGCATTTCTCTTAAGAACAGGAACAAGACATGGATGCCCACTTTCACCACTCTTATTTAACATAGTACTGGAAGACTTAGCCACAGCAGTTCGACTGTCATTATTTGCAGATGACATCATATTGTACATAGAAAATCCTAAGGGATCCATCAAAAACCTACTAGATTTAATCAATGAATTTGGCAAAGTAGCAAGATATAAAATTAATGTCAAGAAATCAACAGCATTCTTATACACCAACAATAAACTCACAGAAAGAGAAACTAAAAAAACAATCCCATTTACCATTGCAGCAAAAAAATTAAGATACCTAGGAATAAACTTAACCAAAGAAATAAAGGACCTATTTGCAGAAAACTACAGGACATTGAAAAAAGAAATAGAGAAAGATAAATAAAAGAGGAAGCATATATCTTGTTAATGGATTGGAAGAATTAATACCATTAAAGTGTCTATATTACCCAAAGCAATCTATAGATTCAATGCAATCCCCAACAAAATACTAATGACATATTTCACAGAACTAGAAGAAATACTCCAGAAGTTTATATGGAACCAAAAAGGACCCCAAATAGCCACAGCAATCTTGATAAAGAAGGAAAAAGTAGAAGGGATCACAATGCCGGATATCCAGTTATACTACAAAGCCACTGTAATCAAAACAGTCTGGTAATGACACAGAACAGGCATATAGATTGATGGAACCGAATAGAGTACCCAGAAATTGACCCAAGTCATTATGCTCAATTAATATTTGATAAAGGTGGCAAGAGCATACAGTGAAGTCAAGACAGCTTTTTCAATACATGGTGTTGGGAAAATTGGAGGCTACATGCAAAAATATGAAGCTAGACCACCAACTTATACCATACACAAGAATAAACTCAAAATGAATAAAAGACTTAAATGTGACTCCTGAATCCCTAAAAATCCTAGAAGAAAATGTAGGCAACAAAATTTCAGACATTACACACAGCAGAATTTTCACTGATACAATGCCTAAGGTTAGAGAAACAAAGAACAAAATGAACACATGGGACTACATCAAACTAAAAAGCTTCTGCACAGGAAAAGAAACAACCATCAAAATGGAAAGGGAACCCACTATATGGGAGAGCATAAATGCCAAAGATACATCAGATAAGGAGTTCATTTCCAAAATATATAGAGTATTCATCCAATTCAAGGAAGACAGTGAACCTAATTAAAAAATGGGGAGAGGACCTAAAGAGACACCTCTCGAAACAGGACATACAAATGACCAAGAGACATGAAAAAATGCTCAGCATCATTAATCATCAGAGAGATGGAAATTAAAACAACAATGAGATATCATCTCACACCTATCAGAATGGCTGCCATCAAGAAAACGTCAAACAACAGCCCTGGCTGATTTGGCTCAGCAGTTAGAGCGTCGGCCCGTGGACCAGAGAGTCACGAGTTCAGTTCTCGCTAAGGGCACATACCTTGGTTGCAGTTTGTCCCCAGCCCCGGTTGGGGTCATGTGGGTGGCAACCACTCAATGTGTCTCTCTCATGTCCATGTTTCTCTCTCTCTCTCTTCCTCCCTCTCTCCCTCCCACTCTATCTGAAGATAAATGCAAAAATGTCCTTGGGTGAGGATAAAACAAAATAAAACAAAACATCAAACAACAAGTGCTGGCAAGGGAGTCGAGAAAAGGGGACTCTAGTACACTGCTTGTGGGGATGCAGACTGGTGCAGTCACTATGGAAAACACTATGGTGTTACCTAAAAAATTAAAAATTGAACTGCCCTTTGACCCAGTAATCCCATTTTCAGGAATATACTTTAAGAAGCCTGAAACAACAATCAGAAAGAATATATGTACCCCTATGTTCATAGCACCAGTATTTACTATCACTAAGATCTGGAAACAGCCCTGGTGTCCATCGATAGATGAGTGGATCAGAAAGTTATGGTACATATACACAATGAAATACTATGCAGCTGTAAGAAAGATATTTTATCCTTTGAGATGACATGGAGGGATCTGGAGAGTATTATCCTACGCAAAACAAACCAATCAAAGAAAGACAAATATCACATGATCTCACTTATTTGTGGAATATAATGAACAAAACAAACTGATGAGCAAAATAGACCCAGAAACGTAGATGTAGGGTGCAGACTGACAAACCTCAGAAGATGAGGTCGGGGAGAAGGGAAGAGATAAATCACAGAACTTATATGCATTTATATAGACAACAATGCTGGGGATGGAATGGGGGGAGATCGGGAGGAGGGTGTCAATGGGGGAAAAAGGATAAACATCTTTAACAAAAATTAATTAATAAAAAAATAAAAATAAATGAATAAATATTTCCTCTGTAGGGAAAAAAAAAAGAGTTGCGAAAGCAGGCAACCCTGTGTTATTCCTGAACTTAATGGAAACACTTTCAGTTTTTGTCTATTGAGTATGATGTTAGCTGTAAATTTATAGTATGTGGTTTTATTATGTTGAGTTATGTTCCCTCTGTTTCCACTTTGCTGAGAGTTTCTATCAAAAATGGATGCTGGACTTTGTTGAATGCTTTTTCTGAAACTATTGATATGATTATGCCATTTTTATCCTTCATTTTGTTTATGTAATGTATCACATTTATTAATTTGGGAATATTATACCAGCCTTACATCCCCAGAATAAATCCCACATGGTCATGGTGTACAATCTTTGTAATGTATTGCTGGATAAGATTTGCTTATATTTTGTTGAATATTTTAGAATCTATGTTCATCAGGGATATTGGCCTGTAGCTTTCTTTCTTTTTAGTGTCTTTATCTGGTTTTATGATTAGGATAGTACTGGCCTCATCAAAAGCACTTGGGAGTTTTCTCTCCTCTTGAATTTTTTGGAATAGTTTGAGATGAATAGCTATTGACTCTTCTTTGAATGTTTGGTAAAACTCACTTGTAAAATAATTCAGTCCAGAAATTTTGTTAGCTGGGAGTTCTTTTATTTTATTATTATTGTTGTAATTTTATTAGTTTTTATCAACTTATTCAGGTTTTCTGGTTCTTCTTAATTGACTTTTGGAAGATTGTATGTTTCCAAGTATTTTTCCACCTCACCCAGGTTATCTGGTGTGTGGACATATAGATATTTATAATATGTTCTTCCTATCTTTTATATTTCTATGTATTGGTTGTTATTTCTGATTGTTTTTTTCTGATTTTATTTCTGATTTTATTTATTTGGATCCTCCTTTTTTTCTTCATGAGTCTGGCTAAAGGTTCATCAGTGTTGCTTATCTTATCAAAGAAACAGCTTTTGATTTCATTAACCAGCTTTTGATTTCATTGATATTATGTACTGTTTTTTTTTTTTTTCCCTCTCTATGTCATTTCTTTCTACTCTGATGTTTCTTTATTATTTCCGTCTTTCTATTGCATCAGGCTTTTCTTGTTGTTCCTTTCTAATTCCTTTAGTTGTAGTGTTAGATATTTTATTAGAGCTTTTTCTTGTTTCTTAAGTTAGCAGATAAACTATGGACTTCTTTTAGGATTGCTTTTACTGTGTCCCATAGATTTGGGGTTGTTGTGTGTTCATTTACTCTGTTTCCATGAAGTTTTTTATTTCTTCCTTGATCTCATTTGGTAACCCATTCATTGTTTAATGGGATGCTATTTAGCTTCCATGTGTTTAAATATTTTGGAATTTTTTATAGTGGTTGATTTCTAGTTTCATGTCATTGTGATCTGAGAAGAGTCTTGATGTATTTCAATCTTGTTTAACCTGTAGAGACTTGTTTTTTCATCCTAATATGTGATCTATCTTTGAGAATGTTCCATGTGCTCTTGAAAAGAATGTATATTCTGCTGCTTTGGGGTGAAATGTTCTGTCAATATAAATTAAATCCATTAGATCTAGTATGTCATTTAGGGTCTGTTTCCTTGTTGATTTATTTTTTGTCTGGAAGATCTATCCATTGATGCCAGTTAAGTGTTAATGTTCTGTCTATGACTCATTGCTGTCAATCTCACCCTTAAACTCTACTAAGTTTAAAAAATATATTCAAGTGCTCTTATATTGGGTGCAGGTATAGTAAACAAAACATTATAGTACTGGCATAAAAACAGACATACAGATAAATTGAACAGAATAGAGAGCTCAGAAATTATCCCGTGCCAATATGGTCCATTAATATTTGACAAAGGAGGCAAGAACATACCATGGGTTAATGACAATCTATTCAATAAATGTGGTTGAGAAAATTGGACAGATACATGCAAAAAATAAAACTAGACCAACTTCTGACACCATATACAAGAATAAACTCAAAATGGATTAAATACTTAAATGTTGGACTTGAAACCATATAAGTCCTCAAAGAAAACATAGCCAGTAAAATCAGTAAAAATCTCTGACATCTCTCATAGCAATACCATTTCTGATATATATCCTTGAGCAAGATAAACAACAACAACAACAACAACAACAACAAAATGTGACTATATCAAACGAAATGTTTTTATCCTTTGAGAAGTCATGGAGGGATCTGGAATATATTATGCTAAGTGAAATAAGCCAATCAAGGAAAGAAAAATATCACATGATCTCACTTATTTGTGGAATATAATGAACAAAATAAGCTGATGAACAAAATAGACCCAGAGACATAGAAGTAGGGTACAGACTGACAAACCTCAGAGGAGATGGGTGGGGGGCAGGAAAAAATAGACCATGTGTGCATAACCAATGGACATAAACCACAATGCTGGGGTCAGGGGGATCAGGAGGAGGGTGTCAATGGGTAAAAAGGGAGAAACATCTATAACAAAAATAAAAAAATAAAAAATTTTTAAAAAGGAACTAAATGTTTTTGCACAGCAATGGACGCCATCAATGAAGTGAAAAGACAACCTACTAAATAGGAGAACATCCAAATAGGGGTTAACATTCAAAGTTTATAAAAAATTCATACAATTCAACACCAAGAAAATGAATAATCCAATTAATATTGGATGTGTCTGGTCAAAGTGGCTCAGTTGGTTGAGCATCCTCCAGTGCACTGAAATGTTGTCAGTTCGATTCCTGGTCAGGACACATACGTCAGTTAAGTTTGATCCCCAGTTGGAGAGTTTACTAAAGGCAACCAATAATGTTTCTCTCTCCCATCAATGTTTCTCTCTCCTTTCCTTTCTCTAACCATGTCCTCAGGTGAGGATTAAAAAAATGGGCAGAGCACTTGAACAGACACTTTTCCAAAGAGGACATACAGATGGCCAAAAGTCATATGAAAAGTGCTCAATGTCACTAATTTTTAAAGTAATGGAAATTAAAACCACAATGAGATATCATTTGACCTCTGTCAGAATGGCTATCATAAATAAATGAACAAACAACATGTTTTGCTGAAGATTTGGAGAAGAAGGAACCTCTGTGCACTGTTGGTTTTGAATGCAGATTGGTGTTGTCACTATGTAAAACAATATAGAAGGTCTTTAAAAAATTAAAAATGGAACTGTCTTGTGAGCCAGTGATTCTACTGCCATGTATTTATCTGAAAAAACCCCAAACATTAATTTAAAGAATATATTTACCACTATGTTCATTGCAGCCTTATTTACAATAGCCAAGATATGGAAGCTACCCAAGTTCTCATCAACTGATGATTGGCTAAAGAAGTGGTACATACACATAATGGCCATAAAAAAGTGAAATGTTATCATTTGCAACATCATGGATGGACCTGAAGGGTATTATGTTAAGTGAAATAAGCCAGTCAGAGAAAGATAAGTACCATATGATTTAACTTATATTTGGAATATGGAGAAAAAACTAAATGAACACACAAAATTGAAACAGACTCATAGACACAGAGATCGGACTGGTGATTTCCAGAGGGGAATAGGGTTATGTGACTATGAGAAAGAGGTGAAGGGATTAACAAGTACAAATTGGGCCCTGGCCAGTGTGGCTCAGAAGTAAGAGCATCAGCCCGCAGACCAAAGTGTCATGAGTTCGATTCCGGTCAAGGGCAAGTACTTCAGTTGCGGTTCCATCTTGGCCCTGGTCGGGGTCACGTGAGAAGCAACCAGTCGATGTGTCTCTCTCCCACCAATGTTTCTCTCTCTCTCTCTCTCTCTCTCTCTCTCTCTCTCTCTCTCTCTCCCTCCCTCTCACTCTGTCTGAAGATAAATGGAAAAAAAGTAACCTCAGGTGAGGGTTAAAAAAAAAAAAAAGAGGTACAAATTGGTAGTTACAGAATAGTGTCAGGGATGTAAAGTACAGCATAGGGAATATAGTCAATAATATTACAAAATGTCAGGGTGGACACTTTGTAAACTATATGATTGTTTAATCACCTGAAATCAATACAAAATAATACTAAAAATGATTTTATATTCGTGTTAATATTAAAAATTTTTTCATGTTAAGGTTATAGTATTGATATGGAGTGTAGTTGAATTTTAGATGTTCATTGCACTAGTCTCTAAATGTTTCTATATTAAAAATATTAAAGTTGAAAAAAATTTAAATCTTCAATAATGTGACCTCTGGAATTATATTCATATAACATGAACAGTTTCAATAAAATGTAATGACATTTATTTATTAAAGCCTAAATTTTGCTTGGTTAAAAAAAAAGCCCTTATCTTTCTGTCTATAGATAAATAATATAATTACATGGTGTGATTTGATGAATAAACGTAAACTTTATTCAGGCAAAGGTAAACTTAAAAACTTGGGAAATGGCCCTGGCCGGTTTGGCTCAGTGGTTAGAGCATCAACCTACAGACCGAAGAGTTGCGGGTTTAATTCTGGTCAAGGGCATGTACCTCAGTTGCAGTTTGGTCCTCATGCTGATGGGCGTCATGTGGGCGGCAACCAATCAATGTGTCTCTCTCACACTGATCTCTCTCTCTCTCTCTCTCTCTCTCTCTCTCTCTCTCTTCCTCTCTCTGTCTCCCTCTCTTCCTCCCTCCCTCCCACTCTGTCTGAAAATAAATGGAAAAATATCCCCAGGTGAGGATTTAAAAAATAAAATAAACAAATAAGAACCTGGGAAATGAAAAGTAATAAAAACATACCATAAAGCTTATGAAAATAAAATGGTATGATATTGGACCATGAATAGATGGAATGTATTACTTATTTATTCCTGTGTAACAAATTATTGTAAAATTGATGAGCTTAAAGCTACAAATATGTATTATATCACCCATTCTGCGAAGGTCAGAAATCTAGCTTGGTTGTATGTTTCTGGCTTAGGGTCTCTCATGAGGTTGCAGTCTAGTATTTGGCTAGAACTTGAGTCATCTGAAGTGAGCCTTCCCTCCAGATGATGTAGCAGATATTGTCTCCCAGAATGACTAATGAGAGGAGAGAGAGAGAACCCACACCCAAATGAAAGCCACAGGCTTTTATCACATTGATCTCCAAAGGGAGAACATATCACTTTTGTCATGTGCTATTGTTTAGAAGTGAGTCACTAAGTCCAGTCCTCACTCAAGGGTATTGGACTTAAGCTCTACTTCTTGAGAAGGAGAAAGAATATCAAATAATATGTTCATATGTTTTAAACAATCACACAGACAGATGTAATAAATATAATATCCAGAGACAAATGCAATTGATTACATATTATATCTATATCTATATCTATATCTATATATAGATATAGATATATAAACTTGACCTTTCAAATTTATTTAAAGAAAATAGAAATTTTAATAAGTGGTATTAGGTTAATTGCGTACACCCTTATATGTGGAAAAAAGTTAGATGAATACATTTATACCATCACCAAGAAGATTAAAAATATAAAAAGCAAATTCACCAAAAACAAAACAAAAACACTAATTCACTAAAAGAATGCTCAGGTGGATTCCTTTCTAATATGGGAAAAGAAAACATCTAGCTAACCATAACCCAAAACACAGAAAAAACAAGAAAAATATTTATATATACATATATAAAATATAATGACACATATACCTACTACATACACACATATATATTACATGTTTCTGCATGCAAAAATGCATCATAAGCAAAATAAAAGAAAAATAGAGAAACTGGGAAAAATATTTGCAACACATTTCACAATCAAAGGGTTAATATTTCTAATATATAGTGAGTTTTGACAGAGAAAAAAATAACAATTCTACATAAAATGGGCTACTGAATGAATCATTTATAAGAAAAGTATATATACCGTAAAAATAATATTTAACCTCACACAAATTAAGAGAAAGCATATTAAAATTAAACTGGGATACAAATCTATTTTAGCTATTATATTGGAATGAATTAAAATATTTTATAATAATTTATAATTGGCAAGGTTAAGGTGAGAAATAGGCATTTGCATATATTGTCAATCTGTCTTTGGTATTCATCAATTCTTTTTCTAGAAATGTATCCCAAAGATATACTTAAAAAATATGAAGAAGCATATACAAGGATTATTTATTATATAAAAAGTTAGCAACTCAAATGCTTCTTAATAGTGAACTGATTGAACTATCTATTGCAGCTCCACATAATAAAATATTGTGCAATCATAAAAAAGAATAAGGAATGTCTCTATCATCTACTAAAATATGATCTGAAAAATATATTAAGTGATTAAAAGCAAGGTTAAAACAAGTGTGTAGAGCATGAAATTATTTTATCTAATAAAGAGGCCATACAAATAGGTGTTTAAGTATAAAAAAAGAAAAATGAATAGATCATGAGATGTGGTAATCTAAACTAGGAAGGAGATAATAAGATAAGAAGACAGTGATAAAAGCTTATCTTTGAATGTACCTTTTTTTGTTGTTGTTGATTACATTTTGTGATTCTCTAAATATTTATACATTACTATAAAATTTATATAAATTAAAAAAATAAAAACAAATGAACCTAAAAATATATTTAGTTGCTGGAATTACTACACAAAGAGAAACTATGATAAGTGATTTTAAAACATATTAATTTGACTGTACATTTTTAGTGGGATACGCAGAACATCCCTAAACTGTTTTCAACAACCACATTATTGGTCATAGCGTTTTTATTGTCATTCTGAGGTTGTATGCATTTTATAAGAAAATATTTCAATTCTATTATCACTGATCTCATGAAAAAAAAAAAACAGGCTTTACAGTAGAGAAAAAAGTCATTGTGGGCTTATGTGGATATAATAGGAAAATATTTTAATCCTGTTATTCCTGATCTTATGAAAAAATTTAAAAAGCTTTATAGTGTACAAGAAAGTAGGTTTTTAAGATCAAAGAAATCTTTTAAGTTTCCCAGTTTCTAAATTTGAATTGGAAAATCAATGAAGCCATAATTTATTTCACCTTAAAAATTAAAAGAAGCAGTACATTGAATCAAAGGCAATTAAACTAAAGCATAAGCAAATCACTGAGGCCAATGGCTTGGAGACCAGAATCAGTAAATGTTATACTTAGTTAGGATATTTGGCTTTGATGATTACCCAAAGCACTTGGTAGAAAGTAGACTAGGAACTTTCTCAATAGTAGAGAATTATATTTAAAAAAAAACGCGACTGAATGGAACAGACTGTAATTCTTAGTCTAAAACAATTCCTAGGCCACCAAACTTGCCCTAACATGTTGCCTGCTAAAACTGTGCCACCTCCAAGAAGAATTTCACTCCCCAAAACCCCCTTTGGTGAGGCCAAGGGATTCACTGAACAAGCCTCTCAGAGTAAGCTATAAAGATTGTGATATTGGACTAGGGACTCCTTCCTTTGCCAGGATATAGAAGCTTTATTAAAAATTAAAAGGGAGATAGGGATCTTTTTCAGAAAGATTTGCAAATTCAAAATAGTAAATTCCCAAATCAATGTGTATAATTCTTGCTATAATGGCAACATAGGGAAGATTACTATTTCTTATAAGAGAAACAATGAATTATCCATTAAAGGGAGCATATTGTGAAGATCAGAAAGCCCATTTGTCAGGAAATTAATCAGTGAAGCAATCATCAACCATATATTATTATTTTTTATTAATTAATTTATTTTTGTCACAGATGTTTCTCCTTTTTCCCCCATTGACACCCTTCTCCCGATCCCTACCCCCCCACTCACAGTATTGTTGTCTATGTTTATTGGTTATGCATATAAATTCTTTGGTTTATCTCTTCCCTCCCACCTGTCCCCTTGCTATGTGGTTTGTCAGTCTGATCCCTACTTCTATGTCTCTGGGTCTATTTTATTCATCAGTTTATTTTGTTCATTACATTCCACAAATAAGTGAGATAATGTGATATTTGTCTTTCTCTGATTGGCTTATTTTGCTTAGCATAATATTCTCCAGGTCCCTTCATGTTGTCTCAAAGGATAAGAGAGCTTTCTTTCTTAGAGCTGCATAGTATTCCATTGTGTACATGTAACACAGCTTTTTTATCCCCTCATCTACTGATGGACACTTGGGCTGTTTCCAGATCTTAGCAATTGTAAATAGTGCTGCTATGAACATAGGGGTATAAATATTCTTTCTGATTGCTGTTTCAGGCTTCTTAGGATATAGTCCTAGAATTGGGATCACTGGGTCAAATGGCAGGTCAATTTTTAATTTTTGAGGAAACACCATATTGTTTTCCATAGTGGCTGCACCAGTCTGCATTCCCACCAGCAGTATACTAGAGTCCTGTTTTGTCCATACCCTCACTAGCACTTGTTTGTTTGATGATTTGTTGATGGCATCCATTCTGGCAGGTGTGAGGTGATACCTCATAATCATTTTAATTTGCATCTCTCTGATGATCAGTGATGTTGAGCATTTTTTCATATGACTCTTGGCCATTTTTATGTCCTGTTAGGAGTGGTCTCTATTTAGGTCTTCTGTCCATTTTTTAATTGGGTTCTTTGTCTTCCTTTTGTTGAGTTGGATGAGTACTCTGTATATTTTGGAAGTTAACCCCTTATCTGGTGTATAATTGGCAATTATACTCTCCCATAGAGTAGGTTCCTTTCCATGTTTCTTTTTTTTTTTTTAATTTTTGCTGTGCAGAAACATTTTAATTTAATATAGTCCCATTCATTATTTTTTTCCTTTGTTTCTCTTGCCTTAGGTGCTGCATCAGTGAAAATTCTGCCATGTGTCATGTCTGAAATTTTGCTGCCTACATTTTCTGCTAGGATTTTTATGGATTCACGAGTCACATTTATGTATTTTATCTATTTTGAATTTATTCTTGTGTATGGTGTAAGCTAGAGGTCTAGTTTCATTTTTTTGCATGTAGCTGTCAAATTTTGCCAACACCATTTATTAAAGAGGTGGTCTTTAGTCCATTGTATGCTCTTGCCACCTTTTCAAATATTAACTGAGCATAATGTCTTGGGTCAATTTCTGGGTTCTCTGTTCTGTTCCATTGATCTATATTCCTTTTCTTGTGCCAGTACCAGGCTGTATTGATTACAATGACTTTGTACTATAACCTGATATCTGGTATTGTGACCCTCCTACTTTGTTCTTCTTTTTCAAGATTGCTGTGGCTATTCACAGTCTTTCTTGGTTCCATATAAACTTTGGAGTATTTGTCCTTATTCTGTGAAATATGTCATTGGCGTTTCTATCAGAAATAGGTGCTGGATTTTGTCAAATGCTTTTTCAGTGTCTATTGATATGATCATATGTTTTTTAATCTTTCATATGGTTTATCACATTTATCGATTTACAAATATTGTACCAGCCTTGCATCCCTGGTATAAATCTCACTTGGTAGTGCTGTATAATTTTTTAAATATATTGTTAGATTTGATTTGCTAAGAATTTGTTATGGATTTTGGCATCTAGGTTCATCAGGGATATTGGCCTGTAGTTTTTTTTCTTTGTAGTGTGTTTATCTGGTTTTGGAATTAGAATTATGCTGTTCTCATACAATGAGGTTGGAAGTCTTCCTTCTTGAATTTTTTGGAATAGTTTGAGGAGAATCGGTGTTAGTTCTTTGAATGTTCGGTAAAAGTCCCCCATGAAGCCATCTGGGCCTGGGCTTTTGTTTGCTGGGAGTTTCTTGATTACATCTTCAATTTCCTTAGTTGTTACTGCTCTGTTCAAGTTTTCTCTCTCTTTCTAGTTCAGTTTTGGGAGACTGTGATTCTAGAAACATGTCACTTAGATTGTACAATTTGTTGCAGGTAATTGTTCATAGTATTTTTTAATGATCCTTTGTATTTCTGTGGTGTCAGTTGTTACTTCTCCTCTTTCGTTTATGATTTTGTTTATTTGGGTCCCCTCTCTTTGTTTCTTGGTGAGTCTGGCTAAGGTCCATTAATTTTGTTTATCTTTTCAAAGAACCAGCTCTTTGTTTCATTGATCTTTTGAATTTTTTTTCATCTCTATGTCATTTATTTCTGCTCTGACCTTTACTATTTTTTTCCTTCTACTTGCTCTGGGGGATTCTTTTTCTTTACTTTCTAGTTCTTTAAGTTGTAGGGCTAGATAGTCACATAGAAATTTTTCTTGTTTCTTTTGGTAGGCCTGTAGTCCTATGAACTTCCCTCTCAGGATTGCTTTCACTGCATCCCACAGATTTTGTGTTGTTGTGTGTTCACTTTCGTTGGTTTCCAGGAACTTTTTTATTTCTTCCTTGATCTCCTTGATAACCCATTCATTGTTTAATAACATGTTATTTATCCTCCATGTGTTTGAATATTTTTGAGTGTTTTTATTGTAATTGATTTCTAGTTTCACATCATTGTGATCTGTAAAGTGCTTGATATAATTTCAATCTTCTTGAACTTGTAGAGACTTAGTTTGTGTCTTAACCTATGGTCTATCTTTGATAATGTCTCATGTGCATTGAGAAGAATGTGAATTCTTCAGTTTTATGCTGTAATTCTCTTATAGACATTTATTAAATCCATTTGGTCTAGTGCATCTTTTAGACTCTCTTTTTCCTTGTTAACTGTTTTCTAGAGGACCTGTCCAATGATATCTACGAGGTGTTGAAGTCCCCTGCTGTAATTGTATTGCTGTTGATTTCTCCTTTGAAGTCCTCCAGAAGATTTTGTTAATATATTTTGGTGCTCCTAGATTAGGTGCATATATGTTTTCCAAGGTTATATCCTCCTGTTGTATAGATCCTTTCAATATTGTGTAGTGGTCTTATCTCTAGTTTTGGCCTTCATTTTGAAGTCTAATTTATGAGATATGAGTATTGCTATCCCAACTTTCATTTTCTACCTTTCTGTTTGCTTGGAAATTTTTTTCCCACCCCTTCACTTTCAGCCTATGTGAGTCTTTTGTTGGGAGGTGGATCTAATGTAAACAACATATGTATGAGTCATGCTTTCTTATCTATTCAGTTACTCTGTGTCTTTTGATCAGAGTCTTTAATCCATTTACTTTTAAGGTTGTTTTTGATATGTACTTATTCATTTCAATTTTTATTTATTATGGTTAGGTTTCTCTTCCTCTTTCTTCTGCTAATTAGAGCAGTCCTTTTAACATTTCTTCCAGTGCTGGTTTGGTGCTAATATAATCCCTTACCCCCCTTATTTTTCTGGGAAACTCTTTATTTCACCCTCTAATTTGAACAATAACCTTGCTGGATAGAGTGGTCTTGGATTCTGGTCCTTGTTTTTTATCACCTTGATTATTTCACGCCATTCCCTTCTGACTTGTAGTGTTTCTGTTGAGAAGTTAGCTGATAGCCTTTTGGGGGTTCCTTTGTAGGTAATCTGTTGCTTATCTCTTGCTGCCTTTAGGACTCTCTCTTTTTTTCTTAGTTTTTGGCATTTTAATTATGATGTGTCTTGGTGTAGCCTCTTTGGGTTCTTCTTACTTGGGGCTCTCTGTGCTTTTTGATCTTTATGTCTTTTTCCTTCATCAATTTAGGGGAGTTTTCTGTCACTATTTCTTCAAATATATTCTCTAACCCTTGCTCATTTTCTTCTTCTTCTGGGTTCTCTGATTGGGTGATTTTTTTCTACCCTGCATTCTAATTCGCTGATCTGATCTTTCAGTTTGTCTGCTCTGCTGGTTATTCCTTCCAATGTGTTCTTTCTTTCTGCTATGTCATTCTTCATTTCCTTTTGGTGGTTTTCAATTTCCAATTGGTTGATTTTCATTGTTTCTATATCTTTAATCATGCTGTTGATCTCTTTACTTATGCTAATGTGCTTCCTCATAATCATTCCTATGAACTCTACCTCTTATAACTAGCTTAATTTCTTTCATTTATCCTTTCTTCTGTAGAATTCTCTTATTTTTTCATTTGGGATTTGTTTCTTTGTTTCACCATTTTGGCTGTCTCAGTGGGTTTTGGAGCCTGTCAAATTTTCCCTGTGGATGTTGGTGTTCTGTTGACTGTGGCTCCCTCTACTGCATTTGAATGAGTGTGGGAGGACCCCCATTAAACACTAATATTAAGTCTTATATTCTTGGGTAGATTTGCAGGCCAAGCAAAGGTTCAGTTATCCTATAGCTTTTGCTTGCAACTTTTTAGTCTCAGTTACTTGATGAGCCTTGGGTTTTAGTCCCCAGCTGAATGAAAAATCTCTCAAGTGGACTGGGTGAGAGGATTCCAGTGAGTGGGGGGAGTTGATTTCCCCTGGGTTAAAGATGCTTTGATAAGACAGTGGTTTCTACAGTGTGGATTGTTGACCTCTGTCTTCATAGCTCAGTTCCCAGAGTCACAGGATTGTGTTAAATTCCCACAGAAGGGGCAGTTGTTTTCCCCTGGGCTCAAATAGAGGGCTGCTTGACAGAGACAGCTACTGAAGCTTTGGTGGAGGGGCTGAGCATAGGAACTCAGACCTCAGCCTTCACAACTCAGTCCTCATAGTCGGGTCCCCAACACTGACATGACCCCCATCACTGAGAGTTGGTCCAAATTTCAGATGTTTGGGAGGCTTCCCCCCACCACCACCCCCTTGCTTGCTGGTAGTCTGTAGCTGTTAATGAGCCTTAATTTGCATTTCTCCAGCCAGGTGGTGTTATATTCCTGAGAGAGTGGCCATTCCTTCTCCTCAGGGCTCTGGGCAGGGGCCTTTTTAGTAAGATGGCTACTGCCCTATGAATGAGTGATTCAGCATAAAACTCCCAGTGTCCTCCTTCCCAGCTTTCTTACCTGTGCCACTAACCCCCAAGTCTCTTCACACAGTTCCAATCCAGTCTGCCCTCCTCTGATGGAGTCCAAGGTGAGTTTTGTAGCTGATTTAGTGCTTTGACCCTTAAGGGAGGTGTATGTGATCCCTGTGCCTCTTCTTCCCGGACAAAGCCTCAGCTCTGGTGATCTCAGCCAGGTGTTATGTGGGCGCCTTTCCCTGTCCTGCCACTCTGTACTGGGGGGGCCACCACTCTGTGCTGTGGAGCCGGCTTGGGGTTTTAACCCCCAACTTCTAAGAGGAAACTTCTCACAGCTAACACAGCCCTCGGCTGCTGTGTGGGGACCCAGCCAGACCTTTTGTGCACCCACAGTTCCTACCTAACTCATTTTGGTGTCCTCTTTCTGTCACTGGTTATAAGGATTCTCTCTAGTTGCTCTTCAGTTGGTTTTTCCCAATGATTTGTCTTTACTTTAGTTGTAATACCAGTTTGGTCCTGGGAGACGATCTGTGTAGCATTATAGGGTCTTATACACACAAGTGCACCTTGAACTTTATGCATTGTGACTCAGAATCATCCACACACCTGTCACTTTGGTATTACCTGACTGTGGTATGCAGTAAACTTTGGAAATGAAAATAATTGTAGATTAAAGACTTGATTGTGCAGCTAGGCTTTTATTTGTCATATGTTCTTTCAATCATGAATATAGGAAATGTTTTATATGTAGTTATATATTCAATAGGTTGGGAACAATCTGACACTGAGATACTTAAAAAGCTCTATATTTGATCACTATATAAAAATACTTGCTCTGCATTTTTCCTTCTCTTAGTCACAGAGGAGGTTTTGTCTGTGTGTGTGTGTGTGTGTGTGTGTGTGTAGTAATGATGTTGTCATTGTCAATACTCCTACAGGATGATTGATCAATAACAAAGTTATGTAACTGAATTGTCACTAGGAAACATTTTTAACATCTTTATCTCCTCAAAAAATATATAAAAAAATTTTATTCATGGAAAAACAGGATTTGGGTAGCCTATATGCCAAGACTTCACTTCAAAGAGGTACTATAGTCAATACAATCCTTGCAAAACATTGCTATTTCATTATTTACAGCTCTAGAGGTTTAAAATAAAGAATTCATAATGGCCTTAGAGATTTAACTAGATTCTTCTTCAACAACTGAGAACAGACTATATAAATGTACACTCTTTCCTATAAATATTATTTTTTAAAGTCTTATTCTTTTTGTATATTTCTGTAACCAAGGACGCTAGTCCACTATATTCATGACAATGAGATATATTTCCTAACAAAAGGAATAAAATAGACATTAAATCCCTATATTTTTAAATATATTAGGAAAGTAACAAAATATAATATAATAAATGTAATCTACATAAATAATTTAAAAGATAAAACATTTATTTATACATACATCAATTCAGAAAAGAGAAAATATTTACTACTTAATGCCATGTACTAACTCGTATCAGGGTTCCAGTAGGAGATATATACAACATATAATTATTTATTATTATATATACAAGTATTATATATAATTATTTATTTAGGCAAATCCAACATCTATAGGGCAGGCCACCAAGAAGAATAGGCTAAAAACTCTTAGGTCAGAACTGATGTCTACAGTGGACAACTTCTTCAGGTCTGCTATTATATCCTTTAAACTGATTGGATCAAGTCTATCAGGATGATACAGGATAATCTCCTTTACATAAAGTCAACTGATTATAGAGGCTATTCACATCTACAAAAATTCTTCATTGTAACATTTAGTATTTGACTGAATAGCTGGTTAAATTGACACATAAATCTGACCATTTCAATACTAGGTACATAAAAATGAATAAATATGATCTGTGATCTGAGGAAACTCAGAGTTTTTTAGAAGGAAAACACATTTCCTTTCTACATTTATGTGAAGGTTGGAACATATTTTAGATTAATACAAGAACAAAATTTTTCACGAAATTTATGTTGCAATGAAACATAAAAGAAATAAGATATGAAATTTCAGCTTGCTTATTCATGACATGAGAACCATTAGATATTAGAGAAAAATGCACTAAACAAGGTATTAAGAATGCTCAGTCTTACTCTCCTATATAACCATTAACTCTTTGTATGATCTTGAGTATCCACTTAAACTCTCTGTCAGTGTATCTCTTAAAATAAAACAGGTTAACAATCAAGAGTCTCCAACAGCTAACTCAAGTTTCTTCTGTTGACAGGTTGACAACATAAATGAGTGATACATATTGGGCATATGACAATAGAGTATTTCAACAAATCCCATTGAGAGAATCAAATCACCAGTTTGCTATTTCTGTACCTCATGTTCTCTCAAGTTCTTTAATCCTAGTTTATAAAATATAAATATTTTAAAAATTATGCTTGCATTTATGAACATAGATAAAAATCTACAGCCACAGTAAAGTTATGAGAGAATAAGTGGCAGGTAGGAATGGAGAGAAAAGCATCTCTGTTTTGTTAAACAATAAATATTTTTAAATTAAAAAAATATTGTTTAATTGTGTAATTAAAATGTAGAAGGAAGAGATAAAATATTACCTCACTAAGTTTTCTTTATAAAAAATGAATTATGTGAAGATGTTCAAAAATGATAGTTTGTTATATTTATTAAATATTACACATCATGATAAACATGTGGGTTAATGATCTAATACCTTTTTCAATAATATTAAATAAAGGTATTTCTAACAAGGGAAATTTTAGTTGCAGTTCCTACTGCGCATGGAATTGGAATTGACATTCTCGTGTGCTGGGGAGGCTTACACCAAGGCTTCTCTGGACCCGCATGTGTGGGTAAAGCCATTCTGGAACAAGAGAACAATTGCTTAGTAGCTACACATAGCTGGGAGTCCTCAAGCAGCAGCAAACAGCTTTAAACCTCACCTATGATCTTTATTGAAATTAAATTTTTGTGGTCTCTTCTCATACAATCCTTTTCCCAAAATCAATTTGCATAATTTGGTATAATTTGAAATGATTGACATGAATTGCTAATTGTTGGGGTAGAACCTAGACTCTCATAGTAGTTTAGTCTCAAAGGTAAAGGTTAGAATCCAGTAACTGATAGTGTGGGTCGAATTTATATTAGTTTAATAATCTTTAAACTATGCAAGAAAATGTAATTGTCCTATATTACAAGGGTAGGCCTTCCACTGCACAGTTTATTCAAATGTGTAATCTAAATAATTGAGTACCTCTGCATAGAATAGAGCATTTCCTCATATGCAAACACCATTTAATAGACAGTTAAATTCAAACAGATGGATAAAAGATGCCAGAACATAATTGGTTTGCTTTTATTTCATTGATACCAATTTACTTAAAGAGTAAGTGTGGTCAAGGTAGGATTTACTGTCACAGAACGTTCAGTTTGATAGAAAGGAGTTAAGGGATTCAGTAATCTCCTTTCAACCTCTACAAATGAAATCTTGGGTGGAAATGAAATATTGACCAAATGTTTGGTTTTGTCTTTATCATAGAACCAAAGTCTATCTTCTTATTACTTAAGATATTCTCAAGGGTTTCTTGTTTTCACAATCTACTACAAATTCTTTTGAATAGTTGGAGAACATCATTTTAAAAATAAATGAGAACTATGGAAATAAGGAACAGACTGGCAAACCTTAGAGGGATGGGGGGTTGGGGGGATAGGAAAAGATAAACCAAAGAACTTATAAGCATATATGCACAACCAATGGACACAGACATTAGTTTGGGAAAAGAAGGAGGGTGATGGGAGTGTGGAAGAGGGGGTCCATGGGGAAAAAAGGGAGGACATCTGTAATACTCTCAATAATTAATAAATAAATAAATGAGAAGTAATCATTGATAATTTAATAAAAACTCAGCTATACTGCCAATTCTTGGTTAAATTACAGTATTTTATATAGTCCTGAATGTTTTTTTTAATGTCCTAAATAAAACCAGAATTTTTAAGTAGTATAGAGGTCAGTGAATTGTGTACACACACACACACACACACACACACACACACACACACACGTAGGGAAGAGAAAGGCATCATCTCATTTTACAAATGAGAAACTTAGGTTCAGGAAAGTTAGTAACTGGTTCAAAGCTGCAGAGTAGACAGTGAAGCCTGGATTTGAACATATTTGTCTAGTTGTGAAGTCTGTGTTCTTTCGAAAACAGTGCTGCCAGCATGTGTTCCAAAGTTTCTTCAAGTCTCTTGAAATAGCTCTGTGCCTTAGAGATAAAGATTTCAGTTATTTTTTATTTTTATTTTTGGTTAGCATAATATCCCGAGGGGTTAAGTATTACAATTTTTAATGATTTATAGCAATCCTTAAGAATATGCTCTGCCTTCTTTTTAAAAATCAACTATATCTGATTTGCTTAATCCCATCTGGTAGCCAATGAGCACAAAGTTAAAAAAAAAAATGGAGCATTTACATATCACTAAATGCTTTCTTATATTTATTTATTTATTTATTTATTTATTTATTTATTTATTTATTTTTAATAGGAGTTGCTGCATTTAATAATAAAAACCTATAGGGAGGTAAACATAGAATTAAGATAATTTTTCAAGTATTATATTTCTTTTTTTAAAATATTTTTTCTTTATTGATTTTAGAGAGACAGGTAGGGAGAGAGAGAGAGAGAGATAGAAACATCGATGAGAGAGAACATCGACTGGCGACCTCCTGCATGCCCCCACTTGAGATTAAGCCCACAACCTGGTCATGTGCCCTGACCGGGAATCAACTGGTGACCTCTTGGTGCATGGTTCGACACTCAACCACTGAGCCACACCGGCTGGGCTCAAGTATTGTATTTCAAAGATCTCACTTTCCCTCCCACTCAACATAAAATTTTCCAAAATTATATAATATAAATAAAAATCTTTACATAAATATTTATATCAAGCAAAGACTATTGCCCATGCAAAAGTTAGACTCAGTAAAGATCCATGGATTGCAAGCAAGGCTGACTGAAAAATGTGTGTTAAACCCATCTATTTTTTCCTAAAATTTGTTTATTTCATTGAAAAAGTGGTAAAAGAAAATTATTTATTTCTAATAAAAAAAAAACTGTTTTCTACTCAGGTAGTTTAAAAAATTATACCACTTAGTTTTTAAAACTTCTTTTTAAAATAAATATGTGTCTATTGTATAAAAATTACTCAGGTACACCTGCAATATTTATCTGTTACAAAAATAATATATGTTTATCATGTGAAATTAGAAACATACAGAAAAGTGCAAAGAAAAAAAATCTTATACATTTGACTCTTGAACAGCACAGGTTGGATCTCTGTGGGTCCACTTATATGTAGGTCTTTTTTCATTAGATACAGTCGTCTGCCAGTTTATTATCAGCAGATTCTGTATTCCCAGATTCAACTCTTTTGTGACAGCATGGATGGACCTGGAGATTATTATATAGTTTTCAACTGTGAGAGAGGGGTTTTGGCTCCCCTATCCCCTTGTTCAAGGGTCAAATGTATATAAAAATTATCATCCAATGGCAAATTGTATTTTCACATTCCTCTATTTGCTTAAAAATGTTTAATGAACATTTTCTCATGATCATAAATATTTTTGTACAGCATCTTTTGAATGAATATATATCAGATAATTTTCTACAAGTGGAATAATTTGAGATTCAAATGTGAATTAATATTTTATGACATTGTATTCACATTGTCATTTTATCTTCCATAAGATATATGAATATTTTCTCTCAACAAGTACACAATTGTTTTCAAACTCTTGTCCACACAGACTCATATTTTTGTTAGCTCTAACTGATGACATGCTCATCTGTTGTGCCAAAGCATTTACTAATTAGAGCATATAAAGACATGGGCAAACAAATTTCACCTAAAAATTGAGGAAAGATGTACTTATATACTTAATAACCATATAATTCTAAAGACTGTTTTCTCCCTTTTTGATATATAAAGAATGAAATTATTTATAAGCACACTTTCTATACATTTCTCTAACTATATTATTATGTTTGCCAAAAAAACATGAACTTCAGGAAACTGTTTCTCTATTACATTGCTGTGCAATGGTTTGGGTTTTATGTGTATATAAAGGAGATGTGGATACATGCTTGTGAATTTACAAGAACATTTGTGGATGTAGTGATGTAGTAAAGATAAAATAAATGGATATTTTTCAGTTTTAAAATTTTACTTTTTTAAAAGACTGAAAACTAGAAGTTAATTAAATTTGTAATATTTTATTAGTGCACTGAAAACTGATAATTTTCTAAGATATTAATTTTTATTTTTGCAAGGGTTATAGGTCTTAGGCCTAACAACAATAAAACTGATCATTTTAGCTTTGTTTCTAAAGTATCTTATGACCAATTTGTAGGGCTTTTTGGTGAAAATGTTCAAGGGATTTTATTACCATTAATCTTTTTTTGAGGGTGTGTATAATTCATCTCACCAACCATCAGTTTTCCCAGAGGGTAAATTACTCTAGAGATCTCTGTGCCCTCACCCTGTATCAAATTGACCTGCTTCTTGTTTGCCATTTTTGTGTACTACATTGCTTATTTAACAAGAAACAGAATGATTGTAATTCTGAGAAGGTCCTTTGATGGTAGTTTTGACACTGTGACTGAATAATGACCCTCATTATGGTCCCTGTGACAGGCTCTGAAAGTCTTGATTTATGAATATATCACAGCTTCAGCATTAGAGCTCCCCCTACTCACTTACATCTGATATAGACCAAGATATGAACATAATCCTTTGAAATACAGGGAAGCTGAGATAATTGCATTATTATGACCATTCATATCATCTATTTTCCCGATTTAACAAAGCTCAATTTTGATTGTCTCTAAAGTTATTAGGAACCTTTAAGAAAAAAGGTTTATTATAAGAATGTGTTTCAGAGTAACTGTGTTAGTGACAAAGGTGGAAGTTATTCTTACTTTTCTGTTCCAAAGCCTCAGCTAAATTTCTATTGCAAATACTCATTAATGGTTGATGTGATAATAGACTGTTAGAAGCAAGATTAGCTAAGAGCAAAAAGCCTGTGTCCTTGATAAAACAAATTACAAGACACTTTGTAAACACTTTTTTCTGCAGAATGTTGTTGATTTATTGTTTCCTCTATAGTGATTATTTAAATAAATGTAGCTAATTTAGTTCATTTGCCAAGCTGTATAATTTTGTTCTTTGTGAAGGGGTTATATGTAAAAGCCTCAAGGAATCACATCCCCATTAATCTTTTCACAAGTGCAATAAATAAATAAAGAGACATAGTTTAATTTTGCCAGTTAGAAGATATTTAAATAGCAGTGGTGGTAAACAGATTTTTTTATTCTACTGTTTGAAAATGCCACAAAATGATTTTTTCTTGTTAATAGTTTAATGTAATACAAATAAAACATAAAACAACTATTTTTATTGAGACTATAAGAAACAAAGTTTTTCTGATCATCTACTGTTCTGTACAATGACTTTTCTTTAAAAATATTTTGCTCATCTCATGCTTTTCCCCTCATTATGTTTTTTTTAAAAATACTTTCAGCGCCTAAGTGTTATATGGAAATTTTAATTTATTTAAGCAAAAAGCATGAAATATGATACTGTTCAATATAAAAATGAATTCATGATTGTTTTTCAACATATCCTTGCTCATCAGGAATATGGAGATACAATCTCCTTATGGTTTCATTATAAGTAGGGGAGAGCTGAAGATTCTAGGTACTCCCAGCTTATTCCTTTTGAGACTATCATCATCAGATGAGCCTTACGATAAAAAATACATAAATACTAAGGGCAGTGGTTGAAAGTTACTTTTAAATAAAATATGATAATGACCCAGAGTGAATGTAATAAGGGCTGTTCATTCCATAGTAAAAGCAATCACTTAAAACATAATAAGATAATTCTGAAATCTTTAAACAAAGCGGTCAGATTGAATTCCCTTTAGCAAGCTGAAAATTTTCAGAAGCTCTTTTTACATCCACAAAGCCTTTATTCTTAATTCATTAACATATTTTTAGGAAGTCTATTTCTAAATGGGAAAATGTTTGCCACCTCTCTAGTGGAGATGTCATTATGAAATGGATCTTTGTGAAACTTCTGTCATTGATTTCATCTTAAATGTTTTGTAAAAATTTCAAAGGTGATTTCTTCTTCTTTTGCTTTTCTGCTAAAATATACTCATACAGAAGTATAGTGTGGTTGTACAAAAGTATTTTAGAGCATAACACAATCTTCTAGACCTTAATAACTATACATGACTGATCTGTCCTCTCCAGCAAGGTTAACTGTTTCTCCCAAGAAGTTAAGTGGCATATAAACTATTGTTCACACCATTTGTGCTAACAGTATAGGATGACCTCAAAAACTGTAGTGGCAGTAGAAGATACTTGCACAATGCATTCATCAACAAAGGGAAAAGGACCACAGGGGCAGATCTGACTTTAAGTGTATTAGGACTCTATAAGGATAAATGCCTAACCTCACTCCACATCAAAAAGTAATTACAGACCCATTGTTCCTAGAGTGTTAATATTGTTTTATGGTTCTTTAGAAATATGTGCTATTCAGTTCTTGAGTTGACATCTGTACTGTATTATATTTTATACAAAGCACCCAGACTAAAGTGTAGAGCAATCAAATAACTGAGATAATTTTACTCTTACAGAAAATCAACAAAAGATATACAATATAGATAAAGAAATAGTTTAATTCAGCAGTTAATTTTTATACTTAAATTACCTAATTAACAATAGTCTGAACAGCCAAATTTTAGAGCTTTATTCTTTCAATAATTGCATGCTTTATTAGAGTGTATCACTCTTTCATACGTATTCACAGACTCTCTATTTGTATTTTTATAGTACATCAATTCTCTATCTGTATTTCTGTCCTACTCTTAAATATTCTCACCTTATTATACACATATTTTTAGGTATATGTTACCAAGAAACAGAGAAGTAGCAAAATATTTGTGTTTACACACACCCGCGTGCGCATATGTATATGTATATATAATTAAGAAGTTAAGACAAATGTTAGTGGCTCCTCTAGTAATACCAGGGAGTAGCATACAAATGGAAAACTATGAAATGAAAGACAATATTGGGGCAAATCAAATACACGTTTACATGTTCAAGGCAGGGTGATGTTTAGCTTTATAATTGCAAATTATTGATAATTACTAGAAGAATATAAAAATTAGTTCCTTCAATTAATAAAGTGTATATATTCCCCTCAAAGGAACAGGACAAACCATATCTAGTCTTTATCTCCCTCTAGATGAAGAAACAGGAACAGGATTTGGTAGCTGTGTAAGAAATGATGTGGGGGTGTGCTGGGTGGAGGTGGCCAAATCGGGGGGTGGAGGATTGAGGGATATCTGTAATAGTGTCAACAATAAAAATAAATCATATTTTTGTTCTTTTATTAGAATTTTAAGGGAGAGCATGGAATAAAATGTGTGTGCTATACTTTAAAAAAATGAAAGAAAATGCAGTGCATCTTCTCGACTTGTAGCTGCCTTTTAGGGAACTGAAAATGTTCAGTGAGTTTAACGCAATAACTTATCTCTATTTTGAAGTTTAATGACAACAAAATACAGTGTATAGTTTGCATTACATTCAGTGCTATTGATTATTATTTTAAAACATAGTATTCCAGTAAGGGTAGGATATTCCAAAGTAAATTTGTATCATATGTGCTATCTCACAAATTTTGTAGTAACTGATATTTGGATGAGTGCGAATCAAATGAAAGAGCTATACTGTGTCTTGATGGATTATTATTATTATTATTATTATTATTATTATTATTCACCTGAGGATATGTTTTTAATGATTTTCAGAGAGGGAGGAAGGCAGAGAGAGAGAGAGAGAGAGAAACAATGACATGGAGAGAAACTGATTGGTTGCCTCCCATACATGCCCTAAACAGGGATCACACCCACAACTTTTTCCTGTACCGGACAATGCTGCAACCAACTGAGCCACATGGCCAAGGCTTGATGGATTAATTATTATTAGAAAATGGGAAGAAGTTTAGATAAGGAGGAGTCAGGGAATCTATGAAAGGAGGCAGAATGTATTCTCCAAGAAGATTTAGGTTAATTATAGGTTTTGAGTCATTTGCGGATATTTTTACTTGTGGTTCTCCTTTATGATACTTATAAATGCCTTGGAAGCTTTACACTCTTTTAAATGGATTAGAAAGACATACTCCTGCTAAGATATGCTGATCTTCAAAAGTAGCATTTTGGAAAACAAGCTGTCTCCAGCCTTACTTAGAGCAATTTTCTCTCTTTTTTGCAATGCACTACAACTCATTTCAATTTTATTTAGATGCTTTTTATATGCCAGCACAGTGTTAATTCAAGAAGACATGCACACACAAACACACATACATGGGCGTGTGCTTCTTCTATTAAGAAACTCAAAGTCTGACAGGAGAAACAGACATTAAGAAATAATTATAATATAGGATGAAAACTAGTAATATAATTGCATATATAAGGTACAGAAATAGCACTGAGAATGTATAGATAAATTCTGTTAATATACAAATTCTATACATTTACATGGTATAGGGACAATGCAATAAAAATGTAACCATCAAGTCTGGAGTTTGAAGACTGAGTAAGAGTTTGCCATATCACCACATAAAGTGAGAAAGACATGCCAGACAGTGAGAACAACACCTGCAAAGTTACAGGAGCATGGAATCGTATGCTCTATTTGAGGAACTACAGATAACTTAGAATTTATTAAATAAAATTCCAAATTGGGGATAGTGATAAATGATGAGGCTGAGAATAAATGCCAAGACCATATGAAGAGTACTTATTTGTCAAGCTAAAAAGTTTGCACTTTATCCTGTACTTGGTAGTCATTGGAAATTTTAAGTAGTGACATGATTAAATTTGTGATTTTAACAATAAAAAATGGGCAGGGAACCTGAATAGGCACTTCTCCAAAGAGAACATACAATAGACCAAAAGACATGAAAAAAACCTCAACGTCACTAACCATCAGATAGATGAAAAATTAAAATGACAGTAAGGTATCACCACACACCTGCCAGAATGGCTATCAGCAATAAATCAACAAACAACAAGTGCTGGCGAGGATATGGAGAAAAGGGCACCCTAGTACACTGCTGGTGGGAATGCAGACTGGTGCAGCCACTATGGAAAAACAGTATGGAGTTTCCTCAACAAATTAAAAATGGAACGGCCATTACACCCAGTGATCTCATGGCTACGAATATATCCTAAGAAGCCTGAAATACAAATCAGAAAGAATATATGCACTCCTATGTTCATAGCAACATAGGTAAGATCTGGAAACAGCCCAAGTGTCCATCAGTAGATTAAAAAGTTGTAGTACATTTACACATTGGAATACTATGAAGCTATAAAAAAGAAGGATCTACTACTTTTTGAGACAGCACGGTGGGACCTGGAGAGTATTATGTTAAGCAAAATAAGCCAGTCAGAGAAAGACAAGTATCATGTGATCTCACTTATGTGTGGGATTTCATGAACAAAATAAACTGATGAACAAAATAGATTTAGAGACATTGAAACAGGGAACAAACTGATGAATCCCATAGAGAAGGGGGAGGTGGCTGGAAGAGAGAAACCAAAGAACTTATATGCATATATGCATAACCAATGAACACAGACAATAGTGGGGTGAAGGTGGGGGGCAGGAGTGAGGTGGAGGGGGGTCAATGGGGGGAAAAGGGAGGATATCTGTAATATTTTCAATAATAAAGATTCTTTTTCTGTAAAAAGAGAATTAATAGGAAGAATAACTTGAAGAAGGAAAAATCTAGAGTTAGGGAAACCAGAGTAGAATCAATTGCAAGGTCAGGGAAGAGAAGACAAAGGACAGAAACAGTCCCCAGAGAATAGAGACTAGAGAGATTTTAAGGGGATAAAAAGAGAATGAAAATGGACAGTGCAACTTCAAGTTCAAGAGACTGCCTTTCTTCTGTTGTAATTCACCTACCCCTAAAGTTTCCAAAGTATGGATCTGACTTTGACAGGGCACTATTGAAGGATTTTAGGATCAGCATGAGATAATCATATATGCATCATAGTAAAGTCAAAGGAGAGAGTCTGGCCGGAAATTACATATATCCTCTCACTTGCCTTCTACTTTCTCATATGTACTGTATATTTCAACTATGTTGACCTATTCATCTGGTCATACAATGTGAGCTACCTGTTTCCTATTTTTGAAAGGTCTTCCTTTCCTTTTACTGTTTGTCATTCTTCCTCTTGTCCTAAAATGTTGCCTCAGGCACTGTCTTCTCTGCTAAGTCTTGATGCCCATGACATCCCTTCAGGCAGACCTGGGTCCTCCATCTTATCTTGCTGTTGGTGTACCCAGTGCACACCTCTACTGAAGCAGATCAATATACTGTATTGCAATTGTGTGTTAGTCAACAGATTACATAGTATATGATTAAGAAAACTGGTTAACTGTATATCTGGAGAATAATTTAAGCAGAGTAATCACAGAGTAATCACAGATTGGGAACCACAGATAAACTGATGAGTTTATTTTAGTATAGCTTTTCTTATTTCCTGAGTTCTCTCTTGTTTGGCTTAAATTCCATACTGTTTCAGCAAAACTGGTCTTAAAAAGAATACAAACTTTCAGCTATAAAATGAAGGAGGCAGGCTGACAGTTGTGGGTGGGGTGTTGGGAAGGTGGAGGGATTGAGCAAGAAAAATGAGAAAAACTCATAGACACAGACAACAGTGTGGTGATTGCTAGGGGAGAGGTGTGGAGGAGGTAGAGGAGAGTATAGGTGGGATAAATAATGATGAAAGGAGACCTGACTTTGAGTGGTGAACACACAATACAGGGTATAGGTGATATGTTGTGGAATTGTGCACTGTAAACCAGTATAATTTTGTTAACCAGTATTACTCCAATAAATTTAATAAAAAAGAAGAAAAAATAGATGAACAAAGTTTGAAGATCTGATGTATAGCATGGTGACCATTGAAGATCTGCTGTATAGCATGGTGACCAGAGTTGATAATACTGATTTTACAATTGCAGTTTGCTGGGAGAATGAACCTGAAGTGTTCTCAACCAAGAAAAGAAAAGAGGAATAATTATTTTTCATAACATGAGGTGATAGATGTGTTAATTAACTAGATGGAGTAATCCTTTCATAATTTAAACATATATCAGATCAGCATGATGCACACTTTAAAAGCCTTAGAATTTTATTTGTCAATTAAGCTGGAAAAAAAGAACACTTTTCAAGTGGCTATTTCAATGTTTTTTAAAAAAACAAAACTAACACTAAAAAAAAGAAATAGTTAACTAACAAGAAGATAGACATATAAAGAATGTGCTACAGTCACTAAGGAGGTGTTGGGAGAAGAACCCAGATGTTTGGTCTGTCATAGTGACAAGGAAAGGACAAGGGTGACAGGAGAAATTGTAGTGAGCTTCAAAGGAGCAAGGTGACTGAACAAGTATCTGGAAATCAGAGTGGTGGTCAATGCAATGAGACTACAACACCAGGAAGATATACTGCTGATGGAGAAAATTATGAAGAGTATGGTGATTCTGGGGGATACCATGTTTTTTCTTTATGATGAAGAAACTGAAAACTGTAAAGAAAATCTTAATAATATGAAAGATATTTTCAGTACCAAAATATGGTTTACTAATGAAGAAGAAAGTTTATGGGGGAATAGGACTAAGACACATAAGTTCTAGAGAGATATATATTGAAAATGGATAAGGGTAGTAATATGACTTGAGATGTGGCAGATATATATTATTCTCAGGATAAAGGAAAAGGGAGAGGAAAGTTAATCTTGTGGGTTTTGTATTTAATGACAGAAATCAGAAACTCTATAATTGAAACACTGCATGTAACTAACGAACTCTCTGTTTCAAATAGATATTTTGGCTGCCAAAACTTCATAGCACTCAATACTGTCGTTCATTACAGAGCCCAGGTTTTTCTGAAATGGTGAGTGAACAGGGAGGGATGTGTGGAGAATGAAATAAAAAAAATAGTTTAACTGAATCTTAAAAACACTTTTCAAATATAATAACTAACAGATGGCTAAAGGACAGTCACATAGGAGTTTAACTGATTAAGTGATCCATTCAGATTTTGGCTAAAAACTAATTACAAATAGAAATAAAACTTTTATTCCCTGTCTAATCACTACAGCACATGATTTTAGATCCTAGCTAAGTTTTTCTCATGAATTTTGTATCAATTTCAGGAAACAAACAAACAAACAAACAAACAAAACAAACATCTTTTGCAACTTCTCTTTTTGCAATACCATTGATTGAACTCCCCAGTGACCATCATGTCACATTCTCATTCTTCATTTATGTTAAAGGAAAATTAACCTTCCATCTCTGGAAGAAGGTTTGGTTGCCAGAAATCATGAGCTAATCATGGAATGTTTTTCTACCATCAGTAAGTGAGTTTTCTGCTCCTGCTATTATCTGGACTTTGGATAACGGGCTTTGTTATCCTTAGTGCTAACTTTGCTGATGGCAGTGGAACTGCCCCTAGGGCTGCTGTAGGGTCAGCCAGCTGATGGTCTGTGTTTTTCTCCCAGGTGTTATTGATGAAGAATAACCCTCAACTTCATGCGATTAAAGAGCCAGAGCTGAGATCACTGTTTTTTCCTAGTTCATCTCTGGAACCCCCTTAAACTGTTAGAATAAATCCCACAGCAACCATTTAAAAAGAGGGACATCTTTTGAATTTTTTTCTTTTTCCCTAACAATGAAATATAAATGTATTTTTTAAAAGATTCTTTAGAAATGCTTTACGATGCACAATACACTACATTATTTTCCTATTTTTTCTTAGTGTATCTTTTTCTCATGTACACATCATTGCTATGTTCTAAAGCCTTTAAAATAAAAAGAAATTAAACTGAATCAAAAAAGATTAGCTATTTACTGTAGATTACTGGCTTATCATTCACATAATTATAATAATGGTTGCTGATAGAAATTTTATTTACATGAACCATTTTATTCTTATTATTTACTATTATTAATGTTACCATTATTATCTTCTTACCCTTCAGTTCACAAGATGTATTTTCTCAGTGAATTTTAATTCCAGTATCTTGCTATTATATTGTATATAATCCTATCAAAGACTGTCCTTCATGCAACATTTTCAGTGATATATTATCATAGAGACTGTTAATTAATGAGCTTCATATTTTACTAATACTGCTTTAGATAAGATTTTTATTAATTTCCCATGTTGTAATTCTTCATATACTACCTGTGTCTATCATCTATTAAAAAGTTGTGTCTCCAATTTTTACATGTGGATTTCAAAGAAAAACATTAACTTTGTGTCTTTAAAAATACATTTACCTCACAGACTCTCAATGATTACATTATCATAATGTCCATGTTTTGTTCTCTTATATTTGTAACAAGTTAATTTTCACAATTTTCCTTTACTTTTCATTCCAATTTTATGTTAACAATCAAAATTAAAACAGTAACATTATGATCTTTCTGACATTCAACTGAGATAAGAAATGACTTGAAAAACAAACCAATTGCACTTTGACCTTTGACTAAGATCCAGACACTATAGTCAAATAAGGAAAATAATTATGTTGACTTTTATATATCATCTCTAATCAGTATTACTTGAAAGTAAAAACAGTCATCATGCAGATGTTATTATGCCTCTTGGAAAAAATTTATTTCATTAAAATGCCTTATTTATTTTATTTTAAAAGGAGTAAGAATATGACAACATGAAAGCTTTTGTTTAAGCTTTGTTATTATTATTTTTCATTGACATATAATTCGAACTGCAAGTTGTTGCTACACAAAATAATTCTTGCTGAAATTTTTATTTTTGTTTTTTTCCTCACACTGGAAATTTTGTAGAAGGTCAACAGAGAGAATGCAGATAAAATAAGCATAGATAAAATAAGCTATATTCCTTTGTAATTATATCAGTATAAAATTACAGTATAAAATTAGTGGCCAATATTTAAATGTTTTTAAAACTATGCTATGTATAGAACATGTAAATAAGCTTAGATGCCTTTGAAGGAAGATTAAATATACATGTGATATTCTCTAGCTTAGATTAACAGCTAGGGAGAAATGCATTATTATGGTAATATGAAATTATCATATATTTAACATATAGCTGTAGCATTCTGCATAAACAAAAATTCCTATTACTAGTTTGTGTTGATATGTCTCTTTAATCTTTTCAGTGCATGTTTCCTTTTCTATACAGCTACATTTTTTAAATGTTTTTACTGATTTTTTTTTAAGAGGGAGAGGAAGGGAGAGAGAGAGATAGAAACATCGATGTGAGAGAGAAGCATCGATAGGCTGACTCCTGCACCCACCCCCAATAGGGACCGAGCATGAAACCCAGGCATGTGCCCTGACCGAAATCGAATGGGGACCTCTCAGTCCATGGGACGACCTTCAATCTACTGAGCCAAGCTATACAGCTACATATTTGTACACATATACAAAATATGTATATATTAAGCTAATTGAACCAATAGCAATTAAAAAGCTGAACTGGTTGAAGAAGGAAGGAAGGAAGGAAGGAAGGAAGGAAGGAAGGAAGGAAGGAAGGAAGGAAGGAAGGAAGGAAGGAAGGAAGGGAGGAAAGGAGGGAGGAAGGATGGATTTTATTAAATATAAATACTTTAGACTGTTGGCTAGTCTAAAATGAAAACCAAAGTACTACAAGAGTTGTATTTCTAGTATATACAACACTAGAGCATCTTCTGTCCAATTTGGTGGTGTTTTGATATTGTGTTAGTGGGTTTAAAAATATTTGATGCCTCCACTTCCACAACTGTAGTGGCACTAAGGAAAAATACTTAACATTTTTTTTCTATTTGTCTTCAGATAGAGTGGGAGGGAGGGAGAGAGAAACATAGATGTGAGAGAGACACATCGACTGGCTGCCTACCACAGGACCCCTACCAGGGCCAGGGACAAACCGCAACCGAAGTATGTGCCCTTGACCAGAATCAAACCCACCACTCATTGGTCTGCGAGCTGACGCTCTAACAGTTGAGCCAAACTGGCCAGGGCATGTTAAATAATATTATTACTTTGCAAAAGGTCACACAGCTATTACGTTTAGGAGTTTGGATAGTTATAATTTTATTCCAAATTGAAACTGAGCCACAATAATAAACTGATCTATTCACCTGCATTATGGCCTATGACTCACAAAGGCAAATTCTGTTAAAAGCTCTGTTATATTCTCTGTGTATCAATGACAGAACAAAATCTCTTAAGTAGTTTGATGAGTCCTTGAAATCTGAATTCAAATTCAAATTTCAGTTGTTCAAAACTCCATTTGTAAAATAAAGCCTAATGTTTTACTGAAAATGTATGATTCATGTGTGCTTTCATATTTTTGTAAACTTTTTTGAGGGCCTGTATAGACTTTTATAATTTTTAAAAATAATTGTCTAAGCCCTGGTGGGGTAGTTCAGTGGGGTTAGAGTGTCATCCCATATGCCAAAATGCTGTGGGTTCAGTTCCTGGTCAGGGTACACACCTATACTACACATTCCATTCCCTCTTGGGGCACATACTGGAAGCAATAAATCTATGTTTCTCGCATTGGTGTTTCTCACTCTGAAAAATAAATGAGAAACATATCCATGGGGGCAAAGGGAAGGAAAATGGGGTACATTCATAATACTGTCAACAATAATATAAAATAACAACATATCCTCAGGTGAGGATTAAAAAAGGAAATAATTGTCTAAGATGTAAAATCAAATATAATAATATAACATGCTATAAAGTTATATAATAACTTCTAGCAATATCAAATAGAAGATTATTAAAACCTTGAAGAACATAAATGTCCCATCCTTGGCAAAGAATGTTTGGAAAAAAGTCGACAGTATCTTTTTTAATCACAGTGACATCATATATAAGAGACATATTTTATCACCAGTGATAATATTTTATATAAAGTAATCCTCACATATCTGCAGTTTCACTTTTCATGCGTAGTTACAGTTACCTTCAATCAACTGTGGTCCAAAATATTAAATGAAAAATTGTATAAATAAAAAATTCATAAGTTTTAAATTGTGCATCATTCTGAGTAGTGTGAAAAAATCTCATGGCATCCTTCTTTGTCCTGCCTAAGACATTAATCATCCCTTTGTTTGGTGTCTCCACAATTATATACTCTCTCATCTTAGTCACTTAGTAGCCATTTTGGTTATTAGATCATTGGTCATGGTATCACACTGCTAGTGTTCAAGTGACTTTTGTTTTACTTAGTAATATCCCCAAGAGTGGTGATATTGGCATTCAGATATGCCAAAGAGAAGCCATAAAGTTCTTCCTGTAAGTGAAAAGATATGTGTATATTAAAAAAAAAAAACACAATATATTTGGGTTCCATACTATCTGTGGTTTCAGGCATCTACTGGAGTGGTGTATCAGAACTTAACATCTATGAATAAGGAGGGGACTATTGCAGTTTCATAAGCATCTTGTATTTTAAGTGTCTAAGACAATATCTGGCATAAAGTAGACAATCATGAAATAGTTCTTAAACCAGTGAGAATTATCATGGTAATAGGACAATGTTGACTTTTTAAAAAATCCTTCTTTCTTTATGACATCATTATCAACACTGAAAAAAATATCCCCACTAACAGAGATTGCACTTTTATAACATTCAGGGAAACCTCAATCTCTGTATCAGTTAGATTCCTGGCATAAAACAAATGTATGGCACACAAAAATGGGCAAAATAAAGGGCTAAATAAAGAGTTCAGTGTTTAGGAAAAAAACAAGAAATATTGTAGTACTTACCTTGGTCTAGAAATCTTGGGAGCCACTAACTAGAGGATTTAGAGGAAAGAGCATGAGCAGTGTGTGTAGAGCCTAGAGAGATTGCTCTATAGAAAGGGTCATCTGAGAGGAGTTAAGACATTTGTGAAAGGACACAGTCTACAACAGTGATTGCAGGGAGGGATTTTGGAGAAGATATCTCAACCTCAATCTCTTTTTCTATAATGTCCTCTGCATGTTTTGTATTGGTGGAACACATCCAAAACCTAGAGGGTAAAAGAGCCCACTCAAGTGGTATACACAAGTCATCCAGCAGGGCACATGGTTGGATACAGAAAGGTGAGAGTGCACCCAGAGGCAAACAGCAGACATAATAAATAGTGCAATTTTATATAGATATATAATTTGCAGATCACTTTAAGAAATGTCAAGTTAATAAGCTTGCCTTACCCATAAAAAGCCATTTGTTATAATAATATATTTGAAAACTGAACTGTTGACAACAATTTCCAATATAAAATGCCTAGTGTAAATACAATTATTTTTTACAGCTCACTCATGTACATTTATAGTGCCGTTGTTAAGTCTTTCTAACTGGTTGTTTTGCTTAAGAAATCAGAAAGGCTGCTTTAGGCTAACTGGATGTTATATGTTCACAATAAATCTAGACATGAAAATCAATAGAAACGTTTAAATCTGTGATGTTGGAGAAGTGCCTCTCACAAACGATCAAATGCTAATTAAACCTCACATACACTATTGCACATTATGACTACAAGTGAAGGCTTGTTGACACTATTTTGTTTCTTTATTAAGGCAACTGCAATACAATTTAAAAAACATGAAACTATTTAAAGGATTTTTAGGCTTATTAGTGAGGTCTCATAGACTGTGGAAGGATGCCAGCACTGCAGGAAAGGTTTCCTTATTCACTGAAGGCATCACTAGTATTAGTTCTTGAACTCTGCTAAGTGAACCAGCAGTAAAAAGGGTAAATGAGAGAAAGATACGCTTTTTATATTAAGCACAAAGTGAGGCATCCAAACAAAAATATGAAGCGAGAATATACAGGAATGAATGATAAGAAATGAGATAAATTCATGACCTTATTGCAAAAAAAACCCCTTCATTTCCCATCCTCTCAGATGTCTGTGATAACTCAATCTTTCAAAGTCTTACTCCTACCTGACTGGCCTACCAGTTTCTATCAAATTTGTTTCTCTGATATTTCCATTTCCTTTCTGTGAGCTTTTCCCTTCTCTCCACCAAATACCTTCTATGTTTATTTTCAGTTTTCATGAATCTTGCAGAACATTCAGTAACAGCAGTTATATCATTTCTCTAAAGCTACTGAGCTTTATTGTAAAGGAATATGTATCTTTGAGAAAATGTAAGGTTGCAAACTATCTTTTACTTCTAAAAAAAATAAGCCTCATGTTCTATAAACTAGTATTATTGCACACATGTGCAACATGCAATCTAAAGCATTTCACTATTTCAGCCATTGTTAATGAAAGGGCATTGAGGAAAGGAGCAAATAAAACAAAGCATTTAAGGATGTACTTAATGAGAGAGTTGTGAGATGTGTGTGTGACTTTAAGAAAGTCAGGAAATTCAATTGAAAAGTATATAAATGGAGTTAGCAAGATGGTGACAGGCAGGACCAGAGCATGGGTGAGTGTGTGAGAGTGTGAGTGAATGTGACTTGGAAGACCAACCTTGAGCAGTGCAGAGACATGGGACAGAGGTTCCTGTGCTGTGGAGGAAAGCAGAAGGCTTGTGGTAAGCAGCAGGCCAGCGAACTTTCCTCAGTGCAGCTGGGAGGCCCCGCCATTTTGGAGGATCCCGGGTCTTCCCTGGGAGGAGGAAATGGGGAGCGGATGGGGCTCAGCAACCTGAGTCTACTAGAGCACCCTGCACCATCCGTCCAGTTAACTCAGCTATGTTGGCATGGTCAGCACACAGTAGGTGCCTGCAGCAATAGCCCAAACCAGCGGGAGCCAGAGCCCCACCCCCAACAGCAGCAGTGGCTTGCCCAGGTCTGCGGTAGAGGTGCTGCAGCCTGCAGGCTCTGGGCCGGTGGCGGTGGGCACCCAACCCCGGACCCAGGCCCGCAAGGATGTGCACCCAGCCCGGGACCCCAGCCCACAGCGGCGCACAGCCAGCCCGGGACCATGGCCAGTGGGGGCACTCACCAGCCTGTGACCCTGGCCCGTGACACTAGCACCAGCTTGGGAGCCCGGCACCTCCCCCCACAACAACAGTGACTGGGCCAAGTAGAGCCCCACCCCCAACAGGCATTAGCAGCTCAGACTGGCAGCTAAAAACATCCTCAGCGGCATCAGCAAAGACTGACCAAGAGTGGTGCCCCAGACCAAACAGCAGGGCTAGGGCATCTGAGACCTGCCCCGGACAGCTGCAGAGTAGAGTTGGAGTGGAGCCCCTCTCCGCAGCAGCAGCAAAATCCCAGGTGCGGAGCATCCTCAACCCCCAACAGCAGTAAAGGATTGGGACCTGAGAACATGCCCTGGCAACAGCAGCAGCAGCAGTAGCAGTGCAAACTGGGAGATGACACTTGCCCCCGGCAGCGACTGTTCAGGGCTGAGCCCCACAAGGCATCAGTGTCCCCCAACAGTACACAAGCAAGACCCACGTACCCCAGCAGCATAGCAGAGGCACCCACGAACCCCAGAAGTGTGCCAGTGGTTCCCACGCACCCCAACAGTGCACTAGTGGAACTCCACACACACTAGCATCATACCAGAGGGTCCCCCACACCCCAGCAGAGCACCAGATGAACCTTTTCACCCCCAGGCAGCAGCAGCACATATCAGCAGCTAAGACTCAACCTTAGCAGCATCAGCAGAAGCTGATCAAGAGTGGTGCCCCAGCCCAAGCAGCAGTGAGTCTCAGAAAGCCAAGACCAGCTCAACAGACCAATTCCAGCCACCACATGTCAACCCTCCAGGACCCACAGCAGACAAGAGGAGCCATACACCAAAACAGGCTGAGAGTCACAGCAGCCTTAATTGATACACACTGACCTGCCTACACATTCCAACATCCCTAACCAGGCTTAGAACTACCAGATTTCTAAAATGGGGAGACAAAGAAACAACACCCAAGTGAACAACAGAGAGAAATCACTAGAAATGGAACTACAGGAAATAGAAGAAAGCAACTAGTCAGAAAAAGAATTCAAAGCAATGATTATAAGGGTACTCAAACAATTTGGTGAGAACTACAGCAACTTAATAAGAATTATGAAGAGCTCATGGGAACTACCTCAACTTAAAAAAAGAGGTAGAAGCTATACATAAAAATCAAGAGGAAATAAAGAATGACATAGCTGATATGAAAAATACCTTAGAAGGGTTCAATACTAGATTAGAAGAAGCTGAAGTCCAAATCAGCGACTTAGAAGACAAGGTAAAGAAAAACACCCAAAAAGAGCAGCAAACGGAAAAAAAGTTTAAAAAGCAGGAGGAAAGTTTAAAGGAGCTGTGGGATAATACAAAACCTAACAACATTCGCATTATAGGTGTACCAGAAGGAGAAGAATCAGAAAAAGGAATAGAGAACCTGTTTGAAGAAATAATGGTAGAAAACTTTCACAAACTGGTGAAGGAAAAAGGTCACATAAGTCCAGAAAAAACAGTCCCAAGCAAGATGAACCCCAGAAGACCAACAGCTAGACACATCATAATAAAAATGGCAAACATTAAAGATAAAGAAAGAACCTTTAGGAAGCAAGAGAGAGACAGAAAGTTACCTACAAGAGAGTTCTCATTAGACTGTCAGCTGATTTCTCAATAGAAATGCTGCAGGCCAGAAAGGAGTGGCATGAAGAAATGAAAGGCAAGGGTCTGAATCCAAAACTATACTATCCAGCAAGGTTATCATTCAAAATTGAAGGAGAAATAAAGAGTTTCACAGATAAAAAAAAAAGCTAAAGGAATTTACCACCACCAAACCAGCACTGCAAGAAATGTTAAAGGGACTGTTGTAAGAACAAGAAACAGAGAGAGAGGAAAAGGAACACAGACATTAACTATAAATGGCAACTAATAACTATCTATCAATAATAACCTTAAGTGTAAATGGCTTAAATGCTCCAATCAAAAGACATAGGGTAGCTGATTAGATAAGAAAGCATGATCCATATATATGCTGTCTACAAGAAACTCACCTCACAACAAAAGACTCACACAGGATGAAAGTGAAGGGATGGAAAAAAAATTACCAAGCAAATGGTAATGAAAAAAAAAGCTGGTGTAGCAATACTCATATCTGACAAGATAGACTTCAAAATGAGGGCCATAATAAGAGACATAGAAGGTCACTACATGACAGTAAAAGGATCAATTCTACAGAGGATATAACCCTGGTAAACATATATGCACCAAATATGGGAGCTCCAAAATATATTAAAAAGCTTTTGGAGGACTTCAAGGAAGAAATCAATAGCAATATGATCTTAGTGTGTGATTTTAACACCCAACTTACACCACTGTATAGATTTTTCAGACAAAAACTTAACAAGGACATAGAGTCCTTAAACGACAACCTAGATCAGTTGGACTTAATTGATATTTACAGAACATTTCACCTCAAAGCTGCAGAATATACATTCTTCTCAAGTGCACACAGGACATACTCAAAGATAGACCACATGTTAGGACACAAAGCAAGTCTCTACAAATTCAAAAAGATTGAAATCATATAAAGCATCCTCTCGGATCACAATGGCATGAAACTAGTAATCAATTACAACAAAAAAACACAGAAACATTCAAACACCTGGAGGCTAAATAGCATGTTATTAATGAATGGGTTACCGATGAGATCAAGGAAGAAATTAAAAACTTCTTGGAAACCAATGAAAATGAACACACAACAACACAAAATCTATGGGATGCAGCGAAAGCAGTCCTGAGAGGGAAGTTCATAGCACTACAGGCCTACCTCAAGGAACAAGAAAAATCCCTAATTGACTCTCCAACCCTACAACTTAAAGATCTAGGAAGAAAACAAAAAGAAAAACCCAGAGCAAATAGAAGGAAAGAAATAGTAAAGGTCAGAGCAGAAATAAACAACATAGAGACTAAAAAAACAGTTCAAAAGATCAATGAAACAAAAAGCTGGTTCTTTGAAAAGATAAACAAGATTGATGGACCTTTAGCCAGACTCACCAAGAAATAAAAAGAGAGGACCAAAGTAAACAAAATCAAAAACGAAAGAGGGGAATTAACAACGGACACCACAGAAATACAAAGGATCATTAAAACATACTATGAACAATTATACACAAATAAATTGGACAATCTGGGTGAAATGAACACATTTCTAGAAACACACAGTCTCCCAAAACTGAACTGGGAAGAGACAGAAAACTTGGACAGACCAATAACAGCAAAGGAAATTGAAGATGTAATTAAGAAACTCCCAGCAAACAAAAGCCCAGGCCCGGACGGCTTCACGGGGGAGTTTTACCAAACATTCAAAGAAGATCTAATACCTATTCTTCTCAAACTATTCCAGAAAAGCCAAGAAGATGGAACACTTCCAAACTCATTTTATGAGGCCAGCATAATCCTAATTCCAAAACCGGATAAAGACACTGAAAAGAAAGAAAACTACAGGCCACTATCCCTGATGAATACAGATGCCAAAATCCTTAACAAAATATTAGCAAATCAGATCCAGCAATACATCAAAAAAATTACCCTCCATGACCAAGTGGAATTCATCCCAGGCATGCAAGGATGGTACAATTTCGCAAATTAATAAATGTGATACACCACACAAAAAAAATGAAAGATAAAAACCATATGATCATATCAACAGATGCTGAAAAAGCATTCAACAAAATCCAGCACCCATTTCTGATAAAAATGCTCAGCAATGTGGGAATATAGGGATCATATCTCAACATAATAAAGGCCATATATGAAAATCCTACAGCCAACATCATACTCTACAGGCAAAAACTAAAAACATTTCCCTTAAGAACAGATGCAAGACAGGGATGTTCACTTTCGCCATTCTCATTTAACATAGTAGTGGAAGTCTTAGCCACAGCAATTAGACATGAAGAAAAAATAAAGGGGATCCAAATTGGAAAGGAGAAAGTGAAACTGTCATTACTTGCAGATGACATGATATTATACATAGAAAACCCTAAAGACTCCATCAAAAATCTACTAGACCTAATAAATGAATTTAGCAAAGTAGCAGGATACAAAATTAATGTCAATTAATTGACAGGAAAAGGGGAGAAAATGGCAGTGGAGTGAATGGAAGCTACACAGACAATCTCCCAGGACCAAACGGGAATAACAACTAAAATAAAGACAAATCGTCAGGAAAAAGCAACAGAAAAGCAGCGGGAGAGGACCATACAACCAGGGACACTGAATGAGCCTGGTAGGATCTGCAGAGGCCTGTGAGGGTGGCGGGCTGGGAGCCCACGGACAGCAGCGGCCTTGGCTGTGAGCAGCAGCAGCGCCTGTCCTCGGGGTTGAGAGCCAAAGCTGCTCGACAGCACAGAGGGCTGGGACAGAGCACTAAATAGCTACAGCCACTCACATGGGGCTCCAACAGAGGGAGGGCAGACTGGACTGGAACTCTGTGGGGACACCTGGGATTTGGAGGGCCCTCAGAGTTTGTGCTGAGCTTCGGCCACAAAGAAAGGTGGTGACCAGCCCACTCCTTCCCGGTTACACAGAATGGCAGCCAAGTTTGCTACTTCACAGAAATGTGGGAGCACCTCCCACGGAGATTCCCAGGTGAGGTAAAGAAATGCAAATTGAGGCACAAAAACAACCAGCATCGGCCCCACCATCAAGAAATCCTCTTACAGTATAAACACCTGAGGGAGTTTCTCATTCCACTGAGATCCTAAGGCTTTTCAAGTAACTGAGGCTAATAGCCTCCAGGCAAAAAGCTAGAGCATAACAGAACCTTTCGTGAGCTTGAAAATCTATCCAGGAAAGTGAGACTTGACAGTGGTGTTTAAGGAGGGCCCTCCACGCTCCTCCAAACCCAGTAGAGGGAGCCACAAATAGCAGAACACCAACACCCACAGGGAAAATTTGGCAGGCTCCAAAACCCACTGAGGTAGCCAAAATGGTGAAACAAAGAAACAGATCCCAAATGAAAGAACAAGAGAACTCTACCGAAGATGAGATAAATGAAATGCAGTTAAGCAAATTATCAGAGGTAGAGTTCAGAGTTATGATCTTGAGGAAACTAAACAGTATGAGTAAGGACATCAACACCATGAAAAACAACCAAGTGGAAATAAAGAATGACATAGCAGAAATGAAGAACACATTGGAAGGACTGACCAGCAGAGTAGAGGAAGCGGAGGACTTGAACAGGCCAATAACAATGAAGGAAATTGAGGGTGTAATCAAGACCCTCCCAGCAAACAAAAGCCCAGGCCCTGACGGCTTCATGGGGGAGTTTTACCGAACATTCAAAGAAGAACTAACACCCACTCTCTTCAAACAATTCCAAAAAATTCAAGAAGAAGGAAGACTTCCAAACTCCTTTTAGGAAGCCAGCATAATTCTAATTCCAAAACCAGAAAAAGACACTACAAAGAAAGAAAACTACAGGCCAATATCACTGATGAAGATACATGCCAAAATCCTGACCAAAATAGTAGCAAATCAGATCCAACAATACATCAAAAAAATTATTCACCATGACCAAGTGGGATTCATCCCAGGGATGCAAGGCTGGTACAATATTCGCAAATCAATAAATGTGATACATCACATAAACAAAATGAAAGATAAAAACCATCTTATCATATCAATAAATGCTGAAAAAGCATTTGACAAAATCCATAACCCATTTCTGATAAAAACACTCAGCAATTTGGGAATAGAGGGATCATATCTCAACATTATAAAGGCCATATATGAAAGACCTACAGCCAACATCAAACACAATGGACAAAACTAAAAGCATTTCCCTTAAGAATAGGAACAAGACAAGGATACTCACTTTCACCACTCATATTTAACATAGTACTGGAAGTCTTAGCCACAGCAATCAGACATGAAGAAAAAATAAAAGGGATCCAAATTGGAAAGGAGGAAGTGAAACAGTCATTATTCGCAGATGACATGATATTATACATAGAAAACCCTAAAGACTCCATCAAAAATCTACTAGACTTAATAAATGAATTTGGCAAAGGGGCAGGATAAAATATTAATGTCAAGAAATTGATGGCATTCTTATACACCAATGATGAACTCACAGAAAGAGAAACTAAAAAAAAAAAATCCCATTTACCATTGCAGCAAAAAAATTAAGATACCTAGGAATAAACTTAACCAAAGAAGTAAAGGACTTATTTGCAGAAAACTACAGGACATTGAGAAAAGAAATAGAGGAAGATATTAAAAAGTGGAGGCACATACCTTGTTCATGGATTGGAAGAATTAACATCATTAAAATGTCCATACTACCCAAAGCAATCTCTAGATTTAATGCAATCCCCATCAAAATACCAACGACATATTTCACAGAACTAGAACAAATACTTCAGAAGTTCATATGGAACCAAAAAAAACCCAAATAGCTACAGCAATCTTGAAAAAGAAAGACAAAGTAGGCGGGATCACAATACTGGACATCAGGTTATATTACAAAACTACTGTAATCAAAACAGCCTGGTACTGGCACAAGGACAGGCCCATACATCAATGGAATACAACAGAGAACCCAGAAATTGACCCAAAACATTATGCTCAATTAAAATTCGACAAAGGTGGCAAGAGCATACAATGGAGTAAAGACAGCCTCTTCAATAAATGGTGTTGGGAAAATTGGACAGCTACATGCAAAGAAATGAAACTAGACTATCAGCTTACACCATACACAAGAATAAACTCAAAATGGATAAAAGACTTAAATGTGACTTGGAAATCCATAAAAATCTTGGAAGAAAATGTAGGCAACAAAATTTCGGACATCGTACGCAGCAGAATCTTCACTGATATATCATCTAAGCAACAGAAACAAAGGAAAACATGAACACATGGGACTACATCAAACTCAAAAACTTCTGCACAGCAAAAGAAACAACCATCAAAGTGGAAAGGCAACCCACTGTATGGGAGAGCATAATTGCCAATGATATATCAGATAAGGGATTAATTTCCAAAATATATAGAGTACTCATACATCTCAACCAAAGGAAGACAAAGAACCCAATTAAAAAATGAGCAGAGGAACTAAATAGACATCTCTCCATACAGGACATACAAATGGCCAAGAGACATATGAAGAAATGCTCAACTTCACTAATCATCAGAGTGATGCAAATTAAAACAACAATAAGGTATCACCTCACACCTGTCAGAATAGCCGCCATCAACAAAGCATCAAACAACAAGTGTTGGCGCAGGTGTGGAGAAAAGGGGACTCTAGTACACTGCTGGTGGGAATGCAGACTGGTGCAGCCACTGTGGAAAACACTATGGTGTTACTTCAAAAAATTAAAAATTGAATTACCATTTGACCCAGTGATCCCACTCCTAGGAATATACCCTACGAAGCCTGAAATTCTAATCAGAAAGAATATATGTACTCCCATGTTCATAGCAGCGCTACTTACAATAGCTAAGATCTGGAAACAGCCCAAGTGTCCATCAGTAGACGAATGGATAAAAAAGCAGTGGTACATATACACAATGGAGTACTATGCAACTGTAGGAAAGAAAGATCTCTTATCCTTTGAGACAACATGGAGGGACCTGGAAAGTATTATGCTGAGCGAAACAAGCCAAGCAGAGAAAGACAGATATCACATGTTCTCACTTATTTGTGGAATATAATGAACTAAACAAATTGATGAACAAAGTAGACCCAGAGTCATGGAAGTAGGGCACAGACTGACAGTCCTCAGAAGGGGTGGGGGAGGATGGAGAGGATAAACCACAGAACTTATACGCATGTATGCATAACCGATGGACATAGACAGCAAAGCTGAGGACAGGGTGGGAGGGGATGGAGAGGAGGGAGTCATTGGGGGGGAGGGAAAGGAGAAACATCTGTAACAAAAATAAATTAATAAAAAGAAAAAAAAAGTATATAAATGCCACAAAGCATTTTACTAAGTAAAACATTTTACTAAGTTTAAAAAATACATAAGATAAATATGTCAATTTTTCTCAAAATGTTTTTATAGGTTCTTATGCCATAATTATCTGGAAATGTATGTTAATATAATAAAATATTAAGAAAAAGAAGGACAATGAAAGGGCCAGTCTCTAAAGTATTAAAGTTTGTTATAATTCAATAATAGTTCAAACTTGTGATGATGGCATTAACATACAATGAGACAGTAAAGAAAATTTGCTATTTATTTGCTTGAATTTTAAATAAGTTAAACAAAAAGCAGAGAAAACAAAACAAGGGCAGGAAAATATGACAGAGTCAGAGTTCAAGTTATTTAAGCTCTATTAGATATTCACATAAAAATAATGTAACATTTATCAATTAATAGGAAAAAAACAGAGATAATGTTAAAAAGAAAAACCATCCAACATTTGTAATGCTGCTAACTTCCTACACCACGTACATTATTTCTAGTTCTTTGGAAGATATGACACTCTTGGCCATATGTTACAAATGATATAATTGAGGTTCAGATATACTGATAAGCTACTTTTCATTATTCCATACTATCTTTGACATGTATACATATCAAACCTTTATGTTGTACACCTGGAACTAATATGTTAAATGTCAATAATATTTCATTTAAAAACTAAATACTTTATGCAACTTTACTGTATTTTTTATTGTTTATAATAGGCTATTACATGTTCATGGATTAGAAGAATAACATAGTTAAAATGCCCATATTACCCAAAGCAGTATACAGATTTAATGGAAGCTGCATCAAAATCTCAATGGCATTTTTAAAAAAGAAATAGAAGATATACCAGATTTGTATGGAAACACAAAAAACTTAGAATAACAAAAGCAATCCTGAGAAAAAAGAATGAAGCCAGTAGTATCATACTACTTGACTTCAAGTTATACTACAAAATGACAATAATCAAAACAGCATGGTACTGGCTGAAAAATAGACACACAGACAAATGGAACAGAATTAAGAGCTCAGAAATAAATCCACATGTATATGGATAAATAATTTTTGAAAATTGAGCCACAAACATACAATGGAGAAAAGAAAACTTCTTCAATAAATGGTGCTGGGAAAATTGCAAAGCCACATGCAAAAGAATGAAATTAGACTACTGTTTATTCCCATATACAGAAATTAACTCATAATGATTCAAGACCTAACTATAAGATCTGAAACAATAAATTAATTAGAAGAAAATATAAATACTAAACTTATGGACTTGGTGTTGGAGAAGATTTTATTAATTTTACCTCAAAAACAAGAGAAGTAAAATCTAAAATAAATGAATGGAACTATATCAAACTAATAAACTTCTGCACAGCAAAATAAACTGCCAACAAAACAAACTACCAATTGAATGTGTAAAGATATATGCAAAGAACACCCCTGACAAAAGGTTAATATCCAAAATTTATAGCGAACTCATACAACTCAATACCAAAAAACAATCCAATTAAAAAATGGTCAGAGAACCTAAACAGACACTTCTCCCAACAGACATATAAATGGTCAACAGATATATGAAACAATGCTCAACTTTACTAGCTTTTCAGGAAATGCAAATTACATCTGTTAGAATGGCTATTATCAACAAGACAGGTAATAACAAGTGTTGGAGAGGTTGTGGAGAAAAAGGAACATTCATTCACTGCTGTTGGGAATGTATACTGGTACATCCACTATGGCAAATACTTTGAGTTTCCTCAAAAAATTGAGAGTTACCCTAAGACCCAGAAACTCCTTTTCTGGGTATCTCTTGGAAAAATTTGAAAACATTTACTTGCAAAGATATATGCAGCATTATTCACGGTGGTTAAGACATGAAAACAATCAAAGTGCTCTTTGATAGATCATTGAATAAAGATGAAATACATATATATAATGGAATAATATTCAACTATAAAGAAAGACAACATACTGCCATTTGAGACACTATGGATGAATCTTGAGAATATCATGTTAAGTGATATAAATCAGATGGAAAACTTCAAGAACCATATGATTTCACTCATATGTAGATGTAAAATTGAAAGCAACAAATGAACAAACAAGAAAAACAAACAAAAAATCATATACCCAGACAACAACCTGGTGGTTACCAGAGGGAAGTTGTGTGTGGGAGTAATAAAGGGTAAAGGGGATTAAATATATGGTGATGGAAGATTTAACTTTGGGTGGTAGGCATACATTGCAATATACAGATGATGTATATCATAGAAGTGTACTCTTGAAATTTATATAATTTTGTTAACCTATGTCACCCCAATAAATTTAATGAAAAAAGTCTATGGTACCCAAAGCATTCTATAGATTTAATGCAATCCCTATAAAAATTTCAATTGTCATTTTCACAGAAATGGAAAAGCTATAAAAAAAGTGTATAGAATTATAATAAAAAATTTTAAAAAACTCACTATATCTTAATCAATTTTAACGAATAAATTAAAATATTTATCTATAGTTTTTACTATAGTTTAACTACATTTTTTGCCTTAACAAATTTTATCAGGTACAGGAATATTCTTTAAAGTTGATATGCCAGTGGAAGAACATTGAAGATTTTATATGAAGATAAACAAACAATTAGGCCACCTAAAAGTATATAACTTAAATATTTCTTTGTTAATTAAAATTGAAATTAGAATAAATACTGGTACAAACACTTAAAATGATTTTAAAGATTTACTAAATAACTAATAATTTAATTTTTATGTAAAATGGAGACCTTATTCCCAATAAGGTTAAGTTCCGTCAGTTATTTTATTTACAAAATTACTTTGTGCACATTAGATACAACCTAGAGATAAACACAATCAACTATTCATGAAAATATATGAACCCCAGCATTTCAAACATTTTAACAGTTCAATGCTGTTTCCATCATTTTTCAGTGATAACAACAAATGCTTTCTACTGGCCAGTTCACTGGCTAAAACCACCAGTTAAAAACTAACCATGAGAAACTTATTTTGGATAATTGGTTCAATATTTTGTATTTTAATATAAAATTCAAATAGTTATCAAAATTATTTTGAAAACCCCTATTTACATGTGCTATGTTTTACTTCTTCAACAGCATAGAATAAGTGATTTAAAGATATTACTGAAATAGTCTGAAAAAGATACAGTAACATTGTTGAGTCAAATTTAATTTGAGGACTCCTTTTTTCCCTTGGTGGACAAATCTTGGTACTTTTCTTCAGAACAGAGCTTTTAAGTGTTTGCAATGGAGAATGAAAATTAAAGGAATTATCAATAGTTAGTATCTTTTATTTTATAATTGTGGTGTAATTGAGTACTTTTGAACAATTTCTACCAATGTCTCAGAGTTCATAATATGACTGCCACCTGTCACTAGAGGATTGAGACCAATTTTACATCACAAAACAACCTCATTCTGACTGATTCGGAGTTTTGAAATAAGAATATTAAAATGTTCTCTAATTCCACTTTACCAATATTTTGACATTTTTAACCATAATGATGAAAGAGCATATTCTTATAAATGTCTTGGTTAGATATATAGCTAACATGCTAAAATAAGCTGTAGTTATCTTAAATAATTATTATGAATTAGTGTATCCATCCTTTCTTTTCTATTTCAAACAAGAAAAAAGCTTCAATACAGGAAACTAACTCTTAGTAGTTTCTTCAATATCTAGCCCAGGCTTTATACTTTGATAAATAGCATTTATTTAATTACTAAATTTCTAATGTTTTATTGATGGCTATTTTCCAAAATTTTAGGACTAACACACACACACACACACACACACACACACACACACACAAGACATGGGATATTTTGACTGAATCGAAGGACAAAATTTTGGATTTTGTTTAATCTTAGATCTTCACACATAAAAATAGAGGCTAAGTGGTGTTAATACTATAGTATTACTCTAAATTCAGTACCCATACTCTCTCCAGAACACCACACATCACACTTCCCTGCCTGAACGATGGATGATCATGCAAAGAATGTTAATACACTCAAAGCAGTTTTCATAGAAACCTGGTCTGGGTGTCTAACTGGTTATTAAAATCCAAAGCTAGGTAAATTTTGCGTGATTCAAGATAATGGCAAAAAATAAAATAAAATATTATTCTGTTATCAAAATTCTATCTGACATTTATTTTCTTTCGTTTTTATTTCTTCACACACACACATATGTCTAAAATAAATAAATAAATACGGGCCATTTAAAAATTTCTAAAGCATGGCAATCGTAGAAATTGAAATCATAGAAATTGAAAATTAATAGTGAGCTATTCATTTATTCATCTCTAAGGGGGTCTCCTTTCAGTTTAAGGATAATAGGTTGAGTTTTCCTTCATATAATATAAATAAGATTGGAGCAAGATTTTATCTGCCATAGATGAAAATACCATATTTATGTTTTCCTATAATCCATTCATTGCTCTATGAACACGAATTCCTCCAGGGAGTGTCACAGAACCACATAATCTTCAAGTGTTACAGTTCACATTTGGATCTATGACTTATCTGAGAGATGTGAATAAATACTTGGGGTCAGGGAACTCTCTGATAACGGTACATGTCTGGAGACTAAAGAGTAAAAATTCCTTTAAGGTCATATTAGACTTTCCTTAACACCCTCTTCTATGATTTCTTCTTTGCTGATGTAAAAATAATCTTCAGCCATGAACCTACATATATTTTAAAATTGTGTTGTGTTGTGTTTCTTGTCCATCAAATTTTTAATGAATTAGTTATAATTTTTAAAGAGAACCAAAACCCTCAAGAGCTATGATTTTGAGACAAACTCTCTAACCATGAAAATAAAATTCCAATATTTCTCTGATTATTTTTGAGAGCAACTGATTCATCAATAACAAGCTCTCCTACAGCCCTAAAATTATCTAAATAATCTGTCCACCTCTCCTTTTTTTTTTTTTTCTCATAGTGAAATCTGATCTTTCCTGAAGGTCATTGCCTCCTTGGTAATCTCTCAAAATGGTAGCCCCTCTTTTACTTATGTCTAACAAATTATAAAGACAGGATGTTGGTGGCATCTCCATTTCATTTTCAGGTCCTTTTTTCAAAGTAAATGATATAACCAGCTCACCCTTCTGTACATTTTTCCATCACTCAATTATATTAACTTCCTCATATTCATCCAGGGTTTTGAAGCCTGTTTTTTATTTTCCAATATATATTTCTTATCTTCTTGTGAAGAACATCCTTTATCCATGTAGAAAATATTTGTAATACTCAACTTTCATACTTTCTTGACTTTCTCAACAATAACAACCTGCACCTTCACTCAAATTCTATCATCTGTCTCCGTGGATCTTGTCATCTGTGAAATTTCTCTATCACCGAATAAACCTTTACTTTTTTTCAGTGTTTATTCAGAAGTGTGATAGTTGCACTGTACTTAACAGTAGTTGTTTATTTTGGAATTTTAATCATGGAAAAATAGTATATAGTGAAGGTGAGTAATCAAGAGGATTATTGCATTTTCTTATGTTTTTGTAACTTCTAAACACCTTTTCAAAAAACATTTGTTTTGAAAAAATTTGAGCCCTCAATTAAGTTACAAGGATAGCACAGAATTTTACCTCATGTATTTTGTCTCTGAAAAATTTGAGTGTAAATCTCAGGCATTGCAGCCATTTACTTCTAAAAACATTACTATGCATCTCCTAGAAGCAAAGGCCTTCTCTTATAGAATCACAATACAATGACTAAATTTAATAAGTTTAACATTAATAAAATTACCTAGTATATTCCATATTAAAATTTCTCTAATGGTCCCAATTCTGTTCTTCATAGCAATATTTTTTTCTTATTTTAAGTCTAATCTATGATTATACATTGCATTTAGTTGCCATGCTTCTCAAACATATTTCTATTAAGGGTCAAATTGTGTCACCTCAAAATCTATGTATTGAACTCCTCACTCCCAGTACCTTAGAATATTGCTGGTTTTGGAGATGGAGTTTGTAAAGAGGTAATTAAGTTAAGATGAAGTCATGTGCATGGTCCCTAATCTATTATGTCTGGTGTCCTTGTAAGAAGAGCTGATAGGAAACAGACACACACGGAGGAAAAAAACATTCAGAGACACAAAGAAAGATGTCCATCTATAACCCAAGGAGAAAAACCCTCATAGGAAACCAACCCTGGCATCATCTTGTTCTGAGACTTCTAGACCCCAGAACTGTAAGAAAATAAAATTTCATTGTTTAAGCCATTCAGCCTAAGGTACTCACAACTGTGGCAAGCTAATAAATCTTGTATATTGAAGAAATACCCACATACTATTTCCTCAAAAAGAAAGTGAAATTCAATTTCCCACTGTCCCCTGTGGCTAAAATGTAAGCCTATCACAAAGCTCCATCAATTGTATGAACTGGAGCAAGATTTTGGTTTAAGAGGAAGCCACATGAGGATGGAGTGCACTCAAGAGTCTACCCTGCAGTGAGAAGGGTGGCAGAGACATTTGGCTTTACCAGGCAGAAGTGGCTCTCAGGACAACTAGACAGTAAAGTTCAGGCAATAGTTGAATTTGTAGTAAAGTCAACTGTGGGCATCAGTAAAGCAAGTTGTAGAATCTAGAGGTCAGTGACAGTTATGACACTTCATATTAGTACAGTTCTGTAGTTTGAAGTATGCTCCTGGAAGCTTAGTTTTGAGCTTTGCTCTTGGGTCTTTTTTTGTGTGTGTGTGAACCAATAAATCTGTGAGCTCCTGATTTCTTCTTAATAAATACCTCTGGTGAATCATCCAGAAAATGCTTCCTTTGTATGAAATGAAGAACTCTAAGAAAAATCCAGTCAGCCTGCTTTCAAAAGTTTCTCTATCAATTCTGCATGGCCTAGGAGCAGAAAAAGAGAAGGTAGATGATTAGGTGATTTACATAATTCAGTATGTTAATGATTGAATTATTTAGGTAGTAAAGCAAAGCTGAGAAAATCCACCTGACAAAATATCCTAGCAACAATTTTACAATTTTAACTACTAAATTAACTCTAAACCAAACAATAAATGTAATTAAGAAAATATATTCACCTTTAATCTTATCACCATAGCATAGTATTTATTGATCTCTGTCTTTCTTCTTGACCTTTAACCTTATATCTTATATTTTATACTATAGTCATGAGTCGCTTAGTGAATGGCTACATCCTGAGAAATGCTTTACTAGGTTATTTTTATTTTTTTATTGTGAAAGCATCATAGAGTGCATTTACACAAAACTAGATGGAATAACCTATTAAATACCTAGGCTATGTGGTATAGCCTGTTGCTTTGAGGCTATACTCCTATATTGCAGGTTACTGTACTAAATAATACAGATAATTGTAACACAATACTAAGTATTTGTGTATTTAAACATATCTAACATAGAAAATGTACAGTAAAATATGCTATAAAAGACAAAAATGGTTACACCTGAACAGGGCACTTACCATAAGTGGAACCCACAGGACTGGAAGTTGCTCTGGGTGAGTCAGTTGAGTTAGTGGTGAGTGAATGTAGAGGCCTAGGGCATTACTGTACACGACTAAAGACTTTATACTGTTCACATAGGTTACATTAAATTTATTTTTTTAATGTTTTTCTTTCTTAAATAATAAATCAACCTTATTTTATTGTAGCTTTTTTACTTTATAAACTTTTTACAATTTAAAAAATTTTTGACTCACCTAGCTGGTGTGGCTTAGTGGTTGATCATAGACTCATGCACCAAGTGGTTGCTGGTTTGCTTCCTGGTCAGGGCACTTGCCCAGGTTGTGGGCCCAATCCTCAGGGTGGGGCATGCAGAAGGTGGCCAATCGATGTTCTCTCTCATCAATGTTTCTATCTTTCTCTCTCCCCTTTCCTCTCTCTCAAAACTCAATAAAGAAAAAAAAATGAAAAAAAAACTTTTTGACTCATGATAACACTTAGCTTAAAACACAAACACATTATAAAGTTGTACAAAAATATTTTCTTTTCTTCTGTCCTTATTCTATAAGCTTTTTTCTATTATTATTTTTTTAAACGTTTTTTATTAAAAACTAAGACACAAACACACACATTAACCTAGGCTTACACTGTGTTAGAATCATCAATATCAAAGTCTTCCACCTCCATATCTTGTTCCGCTAGAAAGTCTTCAGGGCAAACACTCATGAAGCTGTCATTATCCTAAAATAACAATGTTTTCTCCTGGAAAAACCCCTGAAACACTTGCCAGAGGCTTTTCTTGAGGAGGTGTCATTTTTTCCGGAAATATGTGGATGGTGGTTTTCTTGTTGCTTTTGTTTTGTTTTGTTTTCTTTTCTTTTCTTTTTTGGTCATCATATATTTGCTGGTAAGCAGATAATCCACATTTACATTTCCCTCTTAATGAAAAGTTTTTAGTGTTGTGGTCCATGAAGTCTGGCAAAGCTTCTGCTAAGCTATTCACTGTGAATTTCCTTGGAGGTTCTTTTTCTTTTTCTTCCCATGCAGTTTCCTTTTATCTTGCCTCTTCTTCAAATATGTGTTCCTGTTCCAGTTCCAAAAACTTCTTCTTTTTCAATTCTTCAGAAACCAGCTCTAGGAGTTCTTCAATGTCACCCTCAGACACACTCTGGTTAAAATTGTTTGCCATCTCAACCACAGCCTTATTGATTTTTTCAACCTTTACGCTCTGACATATGACAGCTATGGCATCACTTTGTTTTAGGAAACTTTCAGCTCCATTATAATCTTATGGTACCACTGTCTCTATATTGTCCACGGTTTATGGAAACACCATTTGTTATGTGGTTCATGACTGTTGCATGATAACATTTTATTATTTATCGGTGTGCCAGCCAATGTCCTTGGACGAAATAAATGGCATGCTCAATTAGGTAATTTAAAGATGGTTCAATAAAGAAACAATTTATAAAGATGTGAGCTGGGTATGATGGAGAGAAAGAGTCCCCGTTTCCTAGGACTAATGACCAAGGTGCTGCTCCCACACAAAAATGAGGAGATGAGGACTGGGAATGGTTACTCAACTCAGAGACTGCAATTCCTCTGTACAGAGATGTGAGTGACAGGACTCTTTACTTTAAGCTAAGGGGCACATACAACTTGCAGTGGTCCTGTAAAGAGGGAATTTGGAGAGTATATAACAATTCCTTGCTCTCCTTGTCTCTGATTTCCTGCCAGTGTTTCCCATTGCCATGATCAGAGGAAAAGGAAACCACAGAAAAAGTCCAAGCAGGTCAGCCTCCTGTGAAACACAGCAGAGAGAATCAGGAAAACAAAAGTAATATATATTGAGAATCACTTTAATGTATAACATTTTTTTTAAAATGACATATAATCTTTTTCCTTAATTACTATTTTATTATGAAGGTTTTTATTTTTTCCTGTTAAAAATAACTTAGTGACCTGGCTACTGTGGCTCGGAGGGTCAAGTGTCGTCCTGTGCACGAGCAGGCTGCCAGTTTGATTTCTGGTCAGGGCATAAGCCCAGGTTGCAGGTGCAGTCCCTGGTAAGGGTGCCTATGGGAGGCAACCAATCAATGCTTCTCTCTCACTTCAATGTTTCTCTCTTAAAATCAACAAAAATATATTGAAAAATAAATAACTGAGCAACACTTTTATTAACATCTTGGTATATATCACATTTTTTTGCATAATTCATAAAAAATGACAATAAAAATTTTATGATTGGTTCTCAGAAAAAAATAGTTTAATGTAAGGAATATCTGTTGTCTTAATTTGTGTCTCTATATAATTACTTTTAAGTGTTTGAATTGTAATTTATTTAAAATGACATCAAATTTGTGTATAGTAAAATATTTTCAGAGTTCTTAGAATATATTATCATAAAGGAATCAAATATAACCAAGTGAACAGAAAGAGAAGATATCTCCTTTTGGAGATGAAGAAGCTCAGTCTCAGTAAGGTTTGCCCATAAGTCATATGGCCCATTAAAATAAAATGACCTGTGGGCAGAAGTTACTAATGTTTAAGATACAGGCTAAGCTACTGTAAAAGAGTTTCAGTAGTGCCAACCTTTACTTGTTTAAAATCAACTTGACTTCCCCCCACCCCTACAGCAGACAAGGCAAAAAAAGGAATTAACAAGCAACTTATATCCAACAGTTATGATCATAAGTTGTATATATTGCATCTATTCACATTCCACTGGCTAGATCTGTTCTATAATTTTACTTATTTTTTTCTTTTTAATTAAATGTATTGCTGTGACACTGGTTAGTACAAGTGTACAATTCTATGATACATCATCTGTATATTGAATTGTGTGTTCACCACTCAAAGTCAAATCTTCTTTTGTCACCATATATTTGACACACTTTGCCTTTTATTACTCCACACATCTTCTCTCTGGTAACCACCACACTACTCTCTGTGTCTATGAATTTTTGTTTGCTTGTTTTTCTTGTTTGTTCACTAGTTGCTTTCAGTTTTACATCCCACTATGAATGAAATCATATGGTTCTTGATTTTTTCTGTCTGACTCATTTCACTTAACATGATATTCTCAAGATCCACCCATGTTGTCACAATGGCTGTGTTTTTCTTTTCTTGTGGCTGAGTAGTATTCCATTGTATATATGTACCACATAGTCTTTATCCAATCATCTATCAAAGGACATTTTGGTTGTTTCCATGTCTTGGCCATAGTGAATAATGCTGCAATAAACATAGGAATTCATATATCTTTGCAAATAAAGGTTTTCAAATTTTTCAGGTACACACCTAGGAGAGGGATTGATGGCTAGCTAGATCTTAGTCACACACACTCATCTCCTTTCAATGATGGTTGGTAAAAGTATTCTCTACTTGACCATTTATGCTCTATTAGTAAAAGTTGTATTTAAAAAAAAAAAAAAGAGGAGTGTAACCTGGTGTGGCTCGGTTGGTCCTGTGCACCAAAAAAAGGTGGCTGGTTCAATTCCCAGTTAGGACACAGACCCAAGTTGTGGGTTGGGTCTCTGGCTGGGGTGCATGTGAGAGGCAACCAATTGATATCTCTCTCTCTTTAAAATCAATAAAAATATTGTGTTTTTTTTTTAAAGGGGGTAAAAAACATAGTAAGGACAGTTAGCAGTCATTTCCACGGTGTCACCCTTTGGCCACCCATATAATAATAAACACCATTTACTATATACATAAAACATTCTCATTTCTTTCCCAAGGGAGAGAATTTACAGGGTTACTGCCAACAAAAAGTCATTGTACCTCGATGAAATATAGTACTTTGCAGTATAGAAAGCGCTCCTGAGATTTATACACTAAAAGACACATGTCCTCAACATACAATGGTGGGGTAGAAACACCATAACTACAACAAAAAGATCAAATGAAAAAAAGGAAGAATGAACAACAAATCATTAAATCCTGCTCATTGTAAGCTTTGAAGATTTCATGCTGTATAAGTTCCTTGGTTAACCTGACTGTTTGCCATGGGTTCTGGAAATAACTCTTTGTCAGTGTCCTCTCTAATCCCTCTTTTGCCACCTTGTAATTTTTTATTTTGTGGCCACAAGTGAAAATAGGATGGAAGAATATGTCCATATAGCCTTATACTGCTGGTGTAGACTTTGGGAAACAGAAATTGTTTTCAAGGTTCAGCAACCACAGGCTCTTGCAGGCCAGCCTTGTAGTTAGCAATGATTTATTTTCATCACTTTGATTGCAGTCTACTCCATTTAAAGTAACCAAAGTGAAAGAATCTTCTCTGATTATAGTTTTTATGACTTCAGACCTTCATTATCTACTAATTTCTGGGGTCGGATTACTCCCTCACTCACCTCAATTTAATGGCAATTACCTTTAGGCCATCTAAAACAGTAGCTTGAATGTGAGGACAATATCATTAAACTGACTTTGGATGCTGGGTTTCGTCAGTTTTCTGATGAAGAACATTTAATATAGAAGTTTCTAGAAAGGCTTTCAGCCACCCTACTTTTTTCTGCTCTTTGGGGTTTGATACATTAGGCATTTCTAACCTTCTAAGGTCTAAATTACTAAACTCACAGTCAATTTAGATTTTCTTGTAATGTAAGACATTTGTCTGTGTTACAATCTTAGTATTTTTTTTTTTTAATCATTACTCGAGGATATTTTTCCATTTTTGTTCAGGTAGAGGGGGAGGGAGAGAGAGGTAGAGAGGGAGAGAGAGACAAACATCGACGTGAGAGGGACACATTGACTGGTTGCCTCCTGCACGACCCCAATCAGGGCCGGGAACGAACCACAACCAAGGTATGTGCCCTTGACTGGAATCAAACCCGCGGTCCTTGGGCCGATGCTCTAACCGCTGAGCCAAACTGGCCAGAGCACAGTCTTAGTATTTTAACAATAATTTGTCATATAATAGACATTAATATTTATTCATCATTTTTAACCAGTTTGATATTGTCCCCCTTCCTTCCTAATTCACTCTTTGATAATAAAATTATCCAAAACATTAGCAGATGATAAGAGTGAACAAAAATTAAGTTTCCAACCAGTTTGTTCTCTCAACTTGATATGGTCTCTCCATTTCTAATTTAAATAAAATCTTGACTTTGAAAGATCATTACTCTCTAGTATCTAATGACACTGATTTTATGACACACAAACAATACTTTCTGTAAAAAAAAATATCATATTTTAAGATCAGTGCTTTTTGATTTAACAGGACAGAGAGTGTTCATTTACAAAATTTTGTTCCCTTATATTTTTGCTTAGAAATTGGCTAATAATTGATTAAATCTTTCTCTCTCCAGGTTACTTAGTAAAACTAGAAAGAATCTGCTGAAGTATAACAACATTTTTACTTCTCTAGCCATTTATCCAGGAGCTGCAGTTCCAGTAAAGATGTGTCCTAACTCTAAAATTATTACAGGTAATTGTTTTGCTAAATATTTTACCCTGGCATAATAAGAACCACCAACTTATGAGACTGCAATATATGTCCCCGTACCTCCCACCAACTGATTGCAAAATCAGTACCACATATTTTGTATTTTATTATGGCAATATCCCACTTTGAGATATGAATTTTTACATTAGGAGACTGGCTATGTTGTTGTAACAAAGAGACAACAAAATATATGATTTAAATAGTACAGATTTCAAACACAATTTAAATCAAGCAGATTTAAAAATACATGATTTAAATGATATATATTTTAAATACATCATTTAAATAACATAAAATGACAGATATCCTCTTATTTAGCTATACAAAAGAAAATGACCCATGGCAGATATGTTGACCTCGCCATTCTCAATACAGTGTTTTGATCTCTAGATACAAGGCAGTTGTCCCACTTATATCCATTCTTCAAGCTAGCAGAAAAAAAAGAAAAAGAAAAAGAAAGTAAAGGAATTTAAAAATAAACACTTTTCTTTTAAAAAAAATAGGACTTCAATTGAATGTTTCACTTCTGTTTACTTTTTTTTTTTTGTCAGAATTTGTCATAGTGCCACATTTAACTAAAAGACAAGCAGAGAAATGAGTTTGGCCAAGCAATCATTAATGCAGTTTAAAACTCAACAAGTTTTATTAGTAATGACGAAGAGAATGATTAATGGAGAGAAATGAAAGCCTTATGTACACTACTATACACTGCTACAGTGCTTTCCATTACACTGACCTTAAGAAATAACAATCTGATATTTTACAAATCTAAGTTAAGGGGCAATTGAGTGGCAACCTTGAAAAAAAGTAGCTTTTGGAGTGCAGGATGTGAGAAGATTCCATCTTCTAAAATTTTCTTTACGTCAGAATAGTTGATAACCAAGATCCAAATTATAGATCTGGAAGAAAATTTGACTTTATCTTGCCTTTAATTTAGACCATATCTAAAGTACCCTGGGAAAAAATGTTATCCCAATTTAACCTTCTGAGATTTTAAAGTAGGAGCTGTCTAGTTTCTTTTAGCAGTATTTTACCATTTAATTTTGAGAGAGAAGAGCCAAGACATCATATTCCTCATCTGCAACCCCACATTTCTCCAGAGTATAGTTTAATGTGGTGGTGGGGATAGAGCCAGTATGCGTGGATTCAAATCTAGGGAGTTCTAGCTCTGTTGTTTAGCAATTTAGTGACTCTAGAGAAATAATCTCTCTAAAACTCATTTTCCTAATCTATAAAAGGAGTATCATATTTAAACCAACTTGATAAGGGTATTGAGAGGATTAAATGGTTAAAAAATGTGTAAAGGATTTAGAGAAGTGACTGGAATTTCATTAGCTCCGAATGAGTAACAACTATTACTATCTCCTTGAATCTGTTCTCAGGTCAGAAGATGCCTCCAAAAGAAATAACACCATGGTCTTTGAAAAAGTAGCTAAATTATATAAATTATCATTTAAATTAGCCAGACAATATGAACCTACATTATTTAATATTATAAAAGTGTGTTGTACTGGTTGGTGTGATTCAGTTGGTTGAAGTGTAGGCCTGTAAACTCAAAGGTTGCTTGTTCAATTCCCAGTCAAGGCATATACCCAAATTGCAGGTTTGATCCTCAGTTGGTGTCTGTATAGGAGGCAACCGATGTTTCTCTCTCTCCCTCTCCCTCTCCTTTCCTCTCTCTCTAAAAACAATAAAAATGTGTCCTCAGGTGAAGATTAAAAATAATAATGAGTAAAAAATAAAATGTCAAGTCTTTAAAAAAAAGTGTTTTATACTAATACAAATTAATAGCAAATTTTTAAGATACTTAAAAGTGAAAGCTCAACAAATCTTTTCAAGTACCACCTGATTAGGAGGTTTTGTATTAGACAAAATCATATAAATTATAAAACAATTTCCATCTTTTCAAATTTTTTTTAATCCACACCCAAGGATATTTTTCCATTTATTTTTAGACAGAGTGGGAGGGGGAGAGAGAGAGAGAGACATCTATGTGTCAATTGGTTGCCTCCCGCACGACCCTCGACCTGGGCCAAGAACAGAAATGCAACCAAGGTACGTGCCCTTGACTGAAATTGAACCCATGACTCTTTGGTCTAGGGGCCAGCGTTCTAACCGCTGAGCCAAATCTGCCAGGTAATTCCCTTTTTTTTTGTTAAAGGATTTTAACAGTCTCTAAATTTATGTTGCAGTTCCAACTTCCAGCATTCATATTCTTGCAAACTATCACATAATGAAAGTAATAAAATGGAAGGTTCTTTTTTTATGATTATAAAGACAACATAGTTGAAAAATCAAGAAATATAAAAAAGTATAAAAGACAAAAATTATCAGAATTATCTTAAATTCCTCCATAATAAAATAACTACTACTTACAATTTGGTGAAATATCTTGCTAGATATTTCTTTGTAACATAATATGAAAAAAAAGGGGGAAATCTGGAGAAGATGGCAGCAGGCAGGACCAAAGTGATGGTGAGAGTGTAAGTAGGTGAGTGGGTGAGTGGGTGAGTGTGTGCAAGAGAGAGTGTGCATAGGTGTGAATGTGGCTGGGCATCAATCTGTTGATACAGGAAATCAGAGCAGGCAATTCCAGTGTTCCTGGTGGGGGAGGTACTGGTTGCTGCCACGTGCTGCTCCGCCAGGCACTTCTCTCTGCTTGGGACTGGAGAGCGCTCCTCCTTGAGAGGAGGCTGTGGGGAGAAGCCAAGACCCAGTGCCTCCAGGTCACAAACAGGTGAGTTCGGCTCAGCTGCTGCTGCAACCTTCCACACCGGTACACATGTACCTGACACTGTGACCTGTAATGCACAGCCCTGTGGTCACTGTGACCTAATGCCACTGGACACATGAACCTGCTACCATGAGCTGAAGTCCCCAGATGCACAGACCTGCTGCTGCAACCCAGCATCCCTGGAATACTGGCCTGCAGGCTGACGCCCTGAACTCATGGACCTGCCAATGCAACCCCGCAGGCCTGACCTGGCACCTCTGCATGATGGGACCTGGCACCCAACACAGCACATCTGATCCCACCATGACTCAATGCCCCTGTATGCATGGACCTGCTGCTGCAACCAGGTGCATCTGATATAGTGCCACCAGAAAATTGGCCCAATCACTGAGACCCAGCACAATCTGATGATGTTGAATCCACCCTGGACTTACCCTTGAGACTCAGGCATCTCACCTGGCACCCCACACTACTGGACTGCTAAAATGGGGAGACAAAGAAACAAACCCCAAATGAAATAAAAGGAAAAATTGCTAGAAAAGGAACTAAATGAAATTGAGGCAAGCAATTTGCCAGATAAAGAGTTCAAAGTAATGGTAATAAGGAAAATCAAACAACTTAGTGAGAACTATAAGCAACTAAATGAAAACTATAGGTGAACCTGTAGTGCCTTCTCCAACTTCCCTTGGCCTAGAGGTGACTACCCCACTTTCACTTTCTGAAAAAAAAAAACAACCCCCCCAGCCCCCGCCAAAAGAAAACAACCTTTGGTCTCTGAAAACCCTGTCTGAAAATGACTGGGGAGAGAGGTTGAAAATGGCGGTGGAGTGAATGGAAGCTACACAGATGATCTCCCAGGACCAAACAGGAATTACAAATAAAATAAAGACAAATCGTCAGGAAAAAGCAACAAAAAAGCAGCGGGAGAGGAACACACAAACAGGGACACTGAATGAGCCTGGTAGGATCTGCAGAGGCGCGTGAGGGTGGCGGGCTGGGAGCCCATGGACAGCAGCGGACTTGGCTGTGAGCAGCAGCGGTGCCCGCCTTCGGGGTTAAGAGCCCGAGCTGCTCCACAGTGCAGAGGGCCGGGACAGAGCGCTAAATAACTACAGCCACTCACCTGGGGCTCTGGCAGAGTGAGGGCAGACTGGACTGGAACTCTGTGGGGACACCTGGGATTTGGAGGGCCCTCAGAGTTTGTGCTGAGCTGTGGCCACAAAGGATGGTGGTGGCCAGCCCGCTCCTTCCCGGTTACACAGAACGGCAGCCAAGTTTGCTCCTTCCCAGTGCTGTGGAAGCCCCTCCCTCGGAGATTCCCAGTTGAGGAAAACAGACAAAGAAATGCAAATTGAGGCTCATTAACAACCAGCATTGGCCCCACCCTCGGGAAATCCTCTTACACTGTAAACATCTGAGGGAGTTTCTCATTCAACTGAGATCCTAAGGCTTTTCAAGTAACTGAGGCTAATAGCCTCCAGGCAAAAAGCTAGAACATAACTAAACCTTTCCTGAGCTTGCAAATCTACCCAGGAAAGTGAGACTTGACAGTGGTGTTTAAGGAGGGCCCTCCACACTCATCCAAACCCAGTAGAGAGAGCCACAAATAGCAGAACACCAACACCCACAGGGAAAATTTGGCAGGCTCCAAAACCCACTGAGGTAGCCAAACTGGTGAAACAAAGAAACAGATCCCAAATGAAAGAACAAGAGAACTCTACTGAAGATGAGATAAATGAAATGCAGTTAAGCAAATTATCAGAGGTAGAGTTCCAAGCCATGATCTTGAGGAAACTAAACAGCATGAGTAAGGACATCGACACCATGAATACCAACCAAGTGGAAATAAAGAATGACATAGCAGAAATAAAGAACACATTGGAAGGACTGACCAATGATGAACTCACAGAAAGAGAAACTAAAAAAAAATCCCATTTACCATCGCAGCAAAAAAATTAAGATACCTAGGAATAAACTTAACCAAAGAAATAAAGGACCTATTTGCAGAAAACTACAGGACATTGAAAAAAGAAATAGAGGAAGATATGAAAAAGTGTAAGCACATACCTTGTTCATGGATTGGAAGAATTAACATCATTAAAATGTCCATAATATCCAAAGCAATCTATAAATTTAACGCAATCCCCATCAAAATACCAACGATATATTTCACAGAACTAGAACAAATGCTTCAGAAGTTCATCTGGAACCGAAAAAGACCCCGAATAGCTTCAGCAATCTTGAAAAAGAAGGACAAAGTAGGAGGGATCACAATACCGGACATCAGGTTATACTACAAAGCTACTGTAATCAAAACAGCCTGGTACTGGCACAAGAACAGGCACATAGATCAATGGAATAAAACAGAGAACCCAGAAATTTACCCAAAACATTATGCTCAATTAATATTCGACAAAGGTGGCAAGAGCATACAATGGAGTAAAGACAGCCTCTTTAATAGATGGTGTTGGGAAAATTGGACAGCTACATGCAAAAAAATGAAACTAGACCATCAGCTTACACCATACACAACGATAAACTCAAAATGGATAAAAGACTTAAATGTGACCCATGAATCCATAAAAATCCTAGAAGAAAATGTAGGCAACAAAATTTCAGACATCATACGCAGCAAAATTTTCACTGATATATCACCTAAGGCAACAGAAACAAAGAAAAAAATGAACACATGGGACTACATCAAACTCAAAAGCTTCTGCACAGCAGAAGAAACAAAGTGGAAAGGTAACCCACTGTATGGGAGAGCATAATTGCCTATGATATATCGGATAAGGGACTAATTTCCAAAATATATAGAGTGCTCATACATCTCAACAAAAGGAAGACAACGAACCCAATTAAAAAATGGGCAGTGGAACTAAATAGACACCTCTCCAATCAGGACATACAAATGGCCAAGAGACATATGAAGAAATGTTCAACTTCACTAATCATCAGAGAGATGCAAATTAAAACAACAATGAGGTATCACCTCACACCTGTCAGAATAGCCTCCATCAACAAAGTATCAAACAACAAATTGGCGAGGGTGTGGAGAAAAGGGGACTCTAGTACACTGCTGGTGGGAATGCAGACTGGTGCAGCCACTATGGAAAACACTATGGTGTTACCTCAAAAGTTAAAAATTGAATTACCATTTGACCCAGTGATCCCACTCCTAGGAATATACCCTAAGAAGCCTGAAACACCAATCAGAAAGAATACATGTACCCCCATGTTCATAGCAGCGCTATTTACAATAGCTAAGATCTGGAAACAGCCCAAGTGTCCATCAGTAGACGAATAGATAAAAAAGCTGTGGTACATATACACAATGGAGTACCATGCAGCTGTAAGGAAGAAAGATCCCTTATCCTTTGCGATGACATGGGAGGACCTGGAAACTATTATCCTAAGTGAAACAAGCCAAGTAGAGAAAGACAAATATCATATGATCTCACTTATTTCTGGAATATAATGAACATAACAGTCTGATGAACAGGGTAGTCCCAGAGACGTGGAAGTAGGGTACAGACTGACATTTGCCAGAAGAGGGGGTGGGGGAGGGGAGCGATGAACACGGAACTTGTACACATGTACTTATAACCAATGGACATGGACAACAAAACTGGGGACGGGGCAGGGAGGGAGGGGGAGGAGGGTGTCAATGGGGGAAAAAAGGAGAAATATCTGTAACAAAAGTAAATTAATAAAAAAATAAAGTAAAAATAAATAAATAAAAATAAATGAAAACTATAAGGAATTTAATGAAAACTATATCCACATGAAAAAAGAAGAAGCATGAGAAACAATCAACTGGAAATGAAGAATGACATAGCTGAAATTAAGAATACACTGGAAGAAATCAACAGTGGATTAGAAGAAGTTGAGGACTGAATTAACAAATTAGATGACAAGGTAAAAACAAAAACAAATAAAGACTCAATCAGAGCAGCAATTGGAAAATAAAATTAAAATTCAGGAAGATAGTTTAATGGAGATTTGGGACAATATGTTATGTAACAATATCTATATCATATAGGTAACAGAAGGAGAAAAATCTGAGCAAGGACTAGAGAATACATTTGAAGAAATAATAACAGAAAACTTCCCTAACCTGGTGAACAAAAAGTCACACAGTTCAGGAAACACAAAGTGTATTAATCAAGGTGAATCCAAGAAGACCCACACCTAGGCACATAATTAAAATGAAAACCATTAAAGTCAAAGAAAGAATCTTCAAGGTAACAAGAAAGACAGAAAGTTACCAAAAAGGGTGCTCCCATTAGACTGTGAGCTGATTTCTCAATAGAAACACTTCAGGCCTAAAGGAGGTGACATGAAGTATACGAAGTAATGAATAATAAGGGACTGAAACCAACGCTAGTCTACCCAGCAAGGCTATCATTTAAAAATTTTTTTTTGATTGATTGATTTTAGAGAGAGAGGAAGGGAAAAGGAGAGAGAGAGAGAAACATTGATGAAAGAGGCATTGACGAGATAGAAACATTGATAGAAACATTGATTGGCCATCTTCTGCATGCCCCCCACTGGGGATCGGGCCCACAACCTGAGCATGTGCCTTGACTGGGAATCGAACTGGTGACCTCTTGGTGCATGGGTCGATGCTCAATCACTGAGTCACACTGGCTGGGAGAGGCTATCATTTTTTTTTTTTTTCATTTATCGTCAGTGGAGGAAGAGAGAGAGAGAAACATCAATGTGAGAGAGACACATCGAGTGGCTGCCACCCACACAACCCCAACCAGGGCTGGGGACAAACTGCAACCGAGGTATGTGTCCTTGGCAGGAACCAAACCCGGGACTCTCTGGTCCGCGGGCCGATGCTCTAACAGCTGAGCCAAACCGGCCAGGGCGAGGCTATCATTTTTAATTGAAGGTGAAATAAAGAGCTTTTCGGGGTGGGGGGGAAGGCTCAAAATGTACATTACCACCAAACCAGTATTGCAAAAAATGATAAAAGGACTGCTTTAAGAAGAAGAAAATGAGAGAGAGAGTAACACAGGCATAAAATAAAAATGGCAACTAGTAAGTATCTATCAACAATAACCTTAAATGTAAATGATTTAAATGCTCCAATCAAAAGACATAGGGTAGCTGATTGGATAAGAAAACATGACCCACACATATACTATCTACAAGAGACTCACCTCAAAACAAAAGACTCACACAGAATGAAAGTGAAGGGGTGGAAAATAAATTTCTAAACCAATGGAAATGAAAAAAAAAAAAAAAAAAGCTTAGGTACCAACACCAATATCTGGCAAAATAGTCTTGTAAATGAAGGCCATAATAAGTGACAATGAAGGTCATTACATAATACTAAAAGGATCAGTACAACAAGAGGATACAACCCTGGTAAACATATATGCACCCATTATAGGAACACCAAAATATCATAAAAATTTTCAGAAGGACTTTAAGGGAGGGATTGACAGCAATACAATCATAGTAGGGGACTTTAACACCCCACTGACATCATTGGATAGATCTTCTAGACAAAAAAATCAACAAGAAAAGAGTGACCCTAAACAACACACAAGATCACATAAATTTAATTTACATTTACAGAACATTTCACCTCTAAGCTGAAGAACATACATTCTTGTCAAGTGCACATGGGACATTCTCAGAAGATAAACCACATGTCAGGAAACAAACTAAGTCTCTACAAGTTCAAGAAGATTGAAATCATATCAAGCATCTTCTTGGATTACAGTGGCATGAAACTAGAAATACACTACAATAAAAACACTCAATAACATTCAAACACATGGCGGATAAATAGCATGCTATTAAACAATGAATGGGTTAACAAGGAGATCAAAGCAAAAAAAAATCTTCCTGGAAACAAATGAAAATGAACACATAACAACCCAAACTCTATGTAACACAGCAAAAACAGTCTTTAGAGAAAAGTTCATAGCACCACAGGCCTACCTCAAGGAACAAGAAAACTTCTAATAAGCTATCTAACCCTACAACTGAAGAATTAGAAATAGAACAAGAAAGCCCAGAGTAAGTAAAAGAAAGAAATATTATTAAAGATCAGAGTGGAAACAAATGAGAGACTAAAAAACAAAAACAAAAAGACCAATGAAACCAAGAACTGGTTCTTCAAAAAGGTAAACAATATTGATGAATCTTTAGCAGATTAACCAAGAAACAAAGAGAGAGAGAGAGGACCCAAATAAATAAAATAAGAAACAAAAGAGGTGAAATAACAACTGACACCACAGAAATACACAGTATTGTAAGAAAATACTTTGCACAACTATTTGCTGACAATTGTACAAACTAGGTGAAATGGAAAAATTCCTAGAGACATACAGCCTTCTAAAATTCCATCCAGGAAGATTCAGAAAACCTGAACAGACCAATAACAACTAATGAAATTGAAGCAGTAATCTATATACTCCCAGCCAACAAAAGCCCTGCTCTGGATGGCTTCACAGGCGAGTCTTACCAAACATTCAAAGAAGAACTAACACCTATCCTCCTCAAACTTTTCCCAAAAATTCCAAGAAACAGGAACATCTCAAAGCTCTTTTTACAAGGTCAGCATTATCCTAATTCCAAAAGAGATAAAGGAAAAAAGAAAAATAATTACAAGCCAATAATTCTGATAAACATAGATGCTAAAATCCTCAAAAAAAATATTAGCAAATCAGATCCAGCAATATATTAAAAATATCATATACCATGACCAAATGGGATTTATTCTAATGATGCAAGGCTGGTACAATATTTACAAATCAATAAATGTGATATATCACATAAACAAATTGAAAGATAAAAAGCACATAATCATATCAATAGACACAGAAAAACCGTGTGACATAATCCAACACATATTTTCTTTTTTTTTCCTTTTTATTAATTTATTTTTGTTACAGATGTTTCTCCTCCCCCCCCCCGCCATTGACTTCCCTCCTCCCCATCCCCTCCCACCCTGTCCTCAGCTTTGTTGTCTATGTCCATCGGTTATGCATACATGCATATAAGTTCTGTGGTTTATTTCCTCCCTCCCGCCACCCCACCCCTTCTGCGGACTGTCAGTCTGTGCCCTACTTCCATGACTCTGGGTCTACTTTGTTCATCAGTTTGTTTAGTTCATTATATTCCACAAATAAGTGAAAACATGTGATATTTGTCTTTCTCTGCTTGGCTTGTTTCACTTAGCATAATACTTTCCAGGTCCCTCCATGTTGCCTCAAATGATAAGAGATCTTTCTTTCTTACAGTTGCATAGTACTCCATTGTGAATATGTACCACAGCTTTTTTATCCATTCATCTACTGATGGACACTTGGGCTGTTTCCAGATCTTAGCTATTGTAAATAGTGCTGCTATGAACATAGAGGTACATATTTTCTATCTGATTGGCCAACACCCATTTTCAATAAAAACTCTTACCAAAGTGGAAATAGAGAGATCAACCTCAAAATAATAAATACCATATATTATATCGCTACAGGCAACATCATACTCAAGAGGCAAAAACTAAAAGCATTTCCCTAAGAACAGGAACAAGACAGGGATACTCATGTTCACCATTGTTACTCAGTGGAAGTCCAAGCCACAGCGATTGCCCCTGAAGAAAAAATAAAAGGCATCCAAATAGAAAAGGAGGAAATAAAATTGTCATTATTCACAGATGACATGAAATTTTACATAGAAAACATTGAAGACTTCACCAAAAAACTACTAGATTTAATAAATAAATTTGGCAATGTAGCAGAATAAAAAATTAACACCCAGAAAGTGATGGTATATTTATACACCAATAATAAACTACCAGAGAGTGAAGCTAAAAAACAATCCCATTTACCATTAATACAAAAAAAATTAAGATACTTAGGAGTAAACTTAATCAAGGCAGTAAAAGACCTGTACTTGAAAACCTACAGGATCTTGAAAACAAAGATAGAAAAAATTATAAACAATTGTAATCAAATAATTCTGGTACTGGCACAAGAACAGACATATAGATCAGTGGAACAACAGAGACCCCAGAAATTGACCTTTGCCATTATGGTCAAGTAATATTTGACAAGGAGGCAAGAGCATACAAAGGAGTAAAGACAATCTCTTCAATAAATGTTGCTGGGAAAATCGGACAGGTACAGGCAAAAAAAAAAAAAAAGTCACAAAACCATAAAAGTCCTAGAAGAAAATGTAGGCAGCAAAATTTAAGACATTTCACATAGCAGAATTTTCACCAATATATCACTTAGGGCAAGAGAAACAAAGGAAAAAATAAACTGTGCTACATCAAACTGAAAAGCTTGTGTATAGCAAAAGAAACCTGCATCAAAAAGAAAAGGGAACCCATTGTAAGGGTGAACATATTTGGCAATGATACATCTGATAAGGGGTTAATTTCAAAATATATAAATTACTCATACAACTCAACAAAGGAAGACAATCTAATTCAAAAATGCAGAGAGGACCTGAATAGACACTTCTCCAAAGAGGATATACAGATAACCAAGAGACATGAAAAATTGCTCAAAGTAATGAATTATTAGAGAGATGTTAATTAGAATGACAATGAGGTACTACCTCACGCCTGCCAGAATGGCTACGATCAATAAATCAACAAACATGTGCTGGAGAGGTTGTATAGAAAAGGGAAAACTAGTGCACCACTGTGGGGAATGCAGACTGGTATAGCCAGTATGGAAAACAACATGAAATTTCCTCAAAAAATTAAAAATTGCACTGCCTTTTGACCCAGTGATCCCACTTCTTGGAATATATTCTAATAATCCTGAAACACCAGTCAGAAACAATATATGCACCTGTATGTTCATAGTAGTGCTATTCATAATAGGTATGATCTGGAAATAGCCCAATTGTCTATCAGTAGATGAGTGGATAAAAAAGCTGTGGTACATTTTAATGGAATACTATGTAGCTGTACAAATGAATAATCTAATACCCTTTGTGACAGTATGTAGGGACCTGGAGAGTGTTATGCTAAGCAAAAAAAGCCAGTCAGAGAAAGACAAGTATCACATGATCTCACTTATATTTGGAATCTAGTGAATAAAATATACTGATGAATAAAATAGAACCAGAGGCATGGAAACATAGAACAGACTGATGAACCTCAGAGGGAAGTGAGGAGGGGATGGGAAGAATTTAGCCAACGAACTTATATGTATATATGCATTATCCATTGACACAGAAAATAGGGTGGTGAAGGCCAGGGATGGGGTGAGAACTGGGTGGAGGGGTACAACAGGGGGAAAAAGGGGTCAAAATCTGTAATACTCTCAACAATGAAGATTAAGAGAAAAAAAAATTAGACCTTTCTGGTAATAATGGAGAATCCTTTCTATAGATAACAATTATAAAATTTGGACAAAACTATTAAAAATAACTATTTGCAGGCACTGAAAGTTACAAAAGTTATGCAGAATCTTGAGAATAGTTCACATTCAATGTGGCTTCTCTATAGGGTAGAAACTGTGAGTTTGTGGTTTCTTGTCTTGTGTATTTCACAAGCCATCCTATATCTTCTAACCACGTGGAAAGCTTCACAAGCCATTCCACATCCTCAAAGCTCAAGGTGGCAGATTAAAAAGTATAAGGCAGCAGACCAACTGATATTTATGGGATAAATTTCATAGGCAAAATGGCCACAGACAGACCAAGATTTAAAAACCTAAATACAAATTCTGCTGAAAATTTTGGTTGTCTGTAACACATGAGCATGGGAGCACACAGGGAGTCTATTAAAAAGCAGGTAGAAACTAAAAGAAGATCTACAAGAAATAAGATCCTGGTGAGATTTATGAGAAGGTTCACCTTTGATTGAGTGCATTCCCCAAACTGCTCACAGGTCCAGAAGGCAGAAAGGGAATGTCTTACTGGCTTTTATAAGAAATTTAGAAAATAGATTGTGTTTATAAGAAATCCTAGAAAAGGCAAAACTACAGGGACATAATGCAGATTAATGTGTGATTCGGACTAGGAGTGGGGGGAAGAGATCAACTTAAATGTCACAGGAGGAATTTGGTAGGGCTGAATGAAATGTTCCAGTGATGGATATAGTGGTTTTGCCACACTATTCATTTGCCAAAACACATTAAACTGTATGCTTACAAAGGGTACATTATTATTCTACCAAAATTATTTCTCAATAAAGCAGTTAAAATAATAAAACTCACCCACGTTACATTTTACTTCTCATTGTCCAAAATTGCTTTGTTATGCAATACGTTGATCAAAATGCTTCTGATGAAAATGGCCTTCTGAAAAACAGAATGAGCTCTCAGCTTCTCCCTAACTCTTGATGATCCAAAGATTTTAACTAAATAACCCCCTGGGAAAGAGACTGAGGCTAATCTCTGCTTTAGCTACAAGAAACAGATTTTGATATATTTATTTTTTTAATTTGAATCAAAATACTCATTATAATTTCCTGTTTGATTCCTGAATTGATTGGAATTACACAATGTAATTTCCAAATATTTAAAGATTTTACAGGTATTTTTCTGTCACAGACTTCTAATTCAGTTCTGTTTTATTGTAGAAATCCTTTTTATGATTCCTAACCTTTTTAAATTCATTGACTTGCTTTTTAGCCCAGCATATAATATATCTTCTTAAATGCTACATTTGAGCTTATAAAGAATGAATCTTATGCTATTATTGGTTGAAATGTTCTTTAAATGTCAATTATCTCAATTTGGTTGATAGTATTATTCAGGCCTTCTATATCCTCATAACTTTACTACTTGTTTCCCTTCTTCCATTTTTGTTATTTAACTAAATTCTACTGCTCATCAAGTCTCCTGATTATAGCAATTAACCATACTGTATATTAATTCTTTACCTGACTGATTTCTCCACTACATTTGGACTCACATCAAGCAAAAATAATGGCTCTTAATCTTCATAACTCCAGCATTAGTATATTGCCGAGCATATAAGAAGTTGTCAAGTGTTTTTTGAATGCATAGATTATTTAATTGATCAAACAATAAAGCAATCAATAATGAAACCCTTGTCATTAGTAGAGTGCAAATTAAAAATGTACAGAAATCAGAATGCTATAGGCTGAAGTATGTTTTTTGAAGCCATAACTCCCCAGTATGACTATATATTTAGTATACTGTTTTTAGGAGTTAATTCAAGTTATATGAAGTCTTAAGGGTGGGGTTCTAATTCAATAGGTTTGGTGGCCTTATAAGAAGAGGAAGAAAATGTCCTCTCTCTTTCTCTTTCCATGCACATTCATTGAGGAAAAGCCACCTAGTGATAAGGTGGCTATCTACAAACCAGATTTTGGACGTCCAGCCTCCAGAACTGTGAGAAATATTTGTTTTTGTTTAAATCACCCATTGTATGGCATTATTATGGCAGTTTGAGCAGACTAAGACAGGTTACACTATATATATGTATATATCTTTTATTTTATTTATTTATTTATTTTTTTTTATTTATTTTTTTTATTAATTTGTTTTTGTTACAGATGTTTCTCCTTATTCCCCCACTGACACCCTCCTCCTCAATCCCCCACCCCATCCTCAGCATTGTTGTCCATGTCCACCAGTTATGTGTACATGGATATAAGTTTTGTGGTTTATCTCTTCTCTCCCCCCCACCCCCTCTTCTCAGGGTTGTCAGTCTGTACCCTACATCCACGTCTCTGGGTCTACCCTGTTCCTCAGACTGTTATGTTCATTATATTCCACAAATAAGTGAGATCATGTGATATTTGTCTTTCTCTGCTTGGCTTGTTTTGCTTAGGATAATACTCTCCAGGTCCCTCCATGTCATCTCAAAGGATAAGAGATCTTTCTTTCTTACAGCTGCATAGTACTCCATTGTGTATATGTACCACAGCTTTTTTATCCATTCGTCTACTGATGGACACTTGGGCTGTTTCCAGATCTTGAGCAAATGTTTTTCAGTTAATAAACATTGACAATATTTGCAACATTCTGATGTACAGGCCTCAGAAATTGTTTCATGAATACAAACTTATAAGGTAAATGTATTAAAATAGTTTATTAAAATTTTTGTTAAAAATAAAAAGCAAATTAAAGATTAACTAAGAAAATGAAATGATATTTTAGTCAAGAGAGTACAACATCTATTTCTCTACACTACCCTATCACCCAGAGGTACCAAACAAGCTCAGAAATAATACTATTTTGATTTTTCGAATATTCAAATAGGAATAACTATGGAGAAATATGATTGAGTTGTTCTTCATAAATATACCAATCCAAGGTCAAATATACTCTATTCTCTCAGTCATATCGTATTTAACGTATAATTGATACCTAGATAATCATATAAGAAGCTATAGGGACTAAATCATGTACTCTAATCCACACTCAGATCAAGTAAGCAATATTGTAAATATTATAGTAAATACCTTTATTAATGTAAGGTTAGTAGTTGTATGAGCAGAGACTACAAGTAACACTGTAATGTAAAAGTAGAAAATTAGAAAAACATTGTCATATTTTTCTCTGAAAAAGATGTCACAAAATGAAGACTTGTAGACTTCCCCATTACTTGTCTGTTGTATGTAGTTTTGTTTCAGACTCAATTCATTGGAGAGGAACAGAGAGAAAGAAAAAGAAAGATCTTAAGTGGTCAATCTTCTCTTCAATGAGCTATTTTTACCAACTTTTTTTTTATCCTCACCTGAGGACATTTTTGCATTCATCTTCAGATACAGCAGGAGGGAGAGAGGGAAGAAGAGAGAAAGAGAGAAACATCGACATGAGAGAGACACATTGAGTGGTTGCCACCCACACGACCCCAACCGGGGCAGGGACAAACTGCAATCGAGGTATGTGCCCTTAGCAGGAACCGAACCTGGGACTCTCTGGTCCACGGGCCAACACTCCAACCGCTGAACCAAACCAGCCAGGGCCAATGAGCTATTTTTTAAAGGGCAAATGAACAGTGTATCATTGTATATAGTGTCCATCAAATACCAGAATAAATTTTTATTTTGAGGAAAGGAGATTTCATGTTAAAATTGTACAGAGCCAAATCATACTCTGTGGTTTTATACAACTTCTCAGTTTTTATGTAAACATTGTAATATAGATTAGTAATATTATTTAAACTCTGTAGGATTAAATAAAATAATTGAAAACAGTAAAATGCTCAGATATAGCATCTGGTTTGATCAAAAAACATTTTTTTAAAAGAATTTTATTGTTGAGAGTATTACAGGTGCCCCTCCTTTTTGTTCCCCCATGGTTCCCCTCCTGCTGGATCCCATCCCATACCAGGCCTTCACCACCCCATAGTTTGTGTCCATGGGTAATGCATATACACATGAAAGTTCTTCAGTTAATCTCTTCCCACCACCCATTCCTTCTGAGATTTGTCAGTCTGTTCCATGTTTCCATGCCTCTGTTTCTATTTTATTCATCAGTTTATTTTGTTCATTAGATTCCACATATACGTGAGATCAGGTGATTCTTGTCTTCCTCTCACTGGCTTATTTCACTTAGCATAATACTCTCCAGGACCCTCCATGCTGTCTCAAAGGATAATAGATACCTATATTTTTACAGCTGCATAGTATTTCATTGTGTAAATGAACCACAGGTTTTTTATCCAAACATACACTAATGAGCATATGGGCTGTTTGCAGATCTTAGCTATTATGAATAGCACTGCTATGAACATAGGGGCACATAGATTCTTTATGATTGATGTTTTGGGACTCTTAGGAAATGTTCCAAAGAGTGGGATCACTGGATCAAATGGCAGATCTATTTTTAATTTTTTGAGAGAGGTTGAAAATGGCAGGGGAGTGAATGGAAGCTACACAGACGATCTTCCAGGACCAAACGGGAATTACAACTAACATAAAGACAAATCGTCGGGAAAAAGCAACAGAAAAGCAGCAGGAGAGGACCATACAACCAGGGACACTGAATGAGCCGGGTAGGATCTGCAGAGGTGAGTGAGGGTGGCGGGCTGGGAGCCCACGGACAGCAGCGGCCTTGGCTGTGAGCAGCAACCTTAGCTGTGAGCAGCGGCAGCGCCCGCCCTCGGGGTTAATGGCCCAGCTGCTCCACAGCACAGAGGGCAGGGACAGAGTGCTAAATAGCCACAGCCACTCACCTGGAGCTCCGGCAGAGGGAGGGCAGACTGGACAGGAACTCTGTGGGGACACCTGGGATTTGGAGGGTGCTCAGAGTTTGTGCTGAGCTGTGGCCACAAAGGACCATGGTGGCCAACCGCTCCTTCCCGGTTACATAGAACGGCAGCCAAGTTTGCTCCTTCCCAGAGCTGTGGAAGCCCCTCCCTCAGAGATTCCCAGGTGAGGAAAAGAGGCAAAGAAATGCAAATTGAGGCTCATTAACAACCAGCATTGGCCCCACCCTCAGGAAATACTCTTATACTGTAAACATCTGAGGGAGTTTCTCATTCAACTGAGATCCTAAGGCTTTTCAAGTAACTGAGGCTAATAGCCTCCAGGCAAAAAGCTAGAACATAACTAAACCTTTCCTGAGCTTGCAAATCTACCCAGGAAAGTGAGACTTGACAGTGGTGTTTAAGGAGGGCCCTCCACGCTCATCCAAACCCAGTAGAGGGAGCCACAAATAGCAGAACACCAACACCCACAGGGAAAATTTGGCAGGCTCCAAAACCCACTGAGGTAGCCAAACTGGTGAAACAGAAACAGATCCCAAATGAAAGAACAAGAGAACTCTACTGAAGATGAGATAAATGAAATGCAGTAAAGCAAATAATCAGAGGTAGAGTTCCGAGCCATGATCTTGAGGAAACTAAACAGCATGAGTAAGGACATCGACACCATGAAAACCAACCAAGTGGAAATAAAGAATGACATAGCAGAAATAAAGAACACATTGGAAGGACTGACCAGCAGAGTAGAGGAAGCGGAGAACCGGATCAGTGAATTAAAAGACAGAGTAGAAAAAATCAATCAGGAAAGCAAAAGGAAAAAACAATGAAAAAACAGGAAGATAGCTTAAGAGAACTGTGGGACAACTGGAAACGTAATAACATTCGCATCATTGGAGTCCCCGAAGAAGAAGAAAATGAGCAAGGGTTAGAGAATATATTTGAAGAAATAGTGACAGAAAACTTTCCTAACCTGGTGAAGGAAGAAGGCATTCAAGTTCAAGAAGCACAGACTGCCCCAAGTGAGAAGAACCCAAACAGGCCCACACCAGACACATAATAATTAAAATGCCCAAAATTAAAGACAAAGAGAGAATCCTAAAGGCAGCAAGAGATAAGCAACAGGTTACGTACAAAGGAAACCCCATTAGGCTATCATCTGACTTCTCAACAGAAACACGACAGGCCAGAAGGGAATGGCATGAAGTAATCAAGGTCATGAAAAACAAGGATCTGAATCCAAGACAACTCTATCCAGCAAGGCTATCATTCAAAATACAAGGTCAAATAAAGAGCTTCCCAGACAAAAAAAAGGCTAAGGGAATATATTAGCACCAAACCAGCACTGCAAGAAATGTTAAAAGGACTGCTGTAATTAATAGAAAAAATAGAAAGAAAATTAGAACCACACTGTACAAAAAATGGCAATAAATAAGTATATATCAATAATCACCTTAAATGTAAATGGATTTAATGCTCCGATAAAAAGACACAGAGTAGCTGACTGGATAAGAAAGCATGATTCACATATATGTTGTTTACGAGAGACCCACCTCACAACAAAAGTCTCACATAGGTTGAAAGTAAAGGGGTGGAAAAAAATATTCCAAGCAAGCGGAAAGCAAAAATAAGCTGGGTAGCAATACTCATATCTGATAAATTAGATTTCAAATTGAAGACCATAACTAGAGACAAAGAAGACCACTACATAATATTGAAAGGGTCTATCCAACAGGAAGATATAACCTTGGTAAACATATATACACCCAATATAGGAGCATCAAAATATATTAAAAATCTTCTGGAGGACTACAAAGGAGAAATAGACAGCAATACAATCAAGCAGGAGACTTCAACACCTCACTGACATCACTGGATAGATCATCTAGACAAAAAATTAACAAGGAAACAGAGACTCTAAATGAAGCACTAGATCAAATGGATTTAATAGATATATACAGAGAATTCCACCCCAAAACTGCAGAATTCAAGTTCTTCTCAAGTACACATGGGACATTCTCAAAGATAGACCATATGTTAGGGCACAAACTAAGTCCCTACAAGTTCAAGAAGATTGAAATCATATCAAGCATCTTCTCAGACCACAATGGCATGAAACTACAAATCAATTGCAGTAAATACATGCAAAAACATATGAACAAATAGAGGCTAAATAGCATGTTACTGAACAATGAATGGGTTACCATGGAGATCAAGGAAGAATTAAAAAAATTCCTGGAAACCAATGAAAATGAACACACAACAATGCAAAACCTATGGGATACTGTGAAAGCAGTTCTGAGAAGGAAGTTCATAGCACTACAGGCCCACCTCAAGAAAGAAGAAAAATTTCTAATTGACTACCTAACCTCACAACTTAAAGAACTGGAAAGCAAACAAAAAGAAAACCCTAGAGCAAGTAGAAGGAAGGAAATAGTAAAGATCAGAGCAGAAATAAATGACATGGAGACCATAAAAAAACAATTCAAAGGATCAATAATACAAAGAGCTGGTTTATTGAAAAGATAAACAAGATGATGGACCCTTAGCTAGACTCACCAAGAAACAAAGAGAGAGAACCCAAATACACAAATTCAGAAATGAAAGAGTAGAGGTAACAACTGACACCACTGAAATACAAAGGATCATTAGCAAATACTATGAACATTTATATGGCAACAAATTTGACAATCTAAGCAAAATGGACACATTTCTAGAAACACATAGTCTCCCAAAACTGAATTGGGAAGAGATAGAAAACTTGAACAGGCCAATAACAATGAAGGAAATTGAAGATGTAATCAAGACCCTCCCAGCAAACAGAAGCCCAGGCCCTGACGGCTTCACGGGTGAGTTCTAGCGAACATTCAAAGAAGAACTGACACCCATTCTCCTCAAACTATTCCAAAAAATTCAAGAAGAAGGAAGACTTCCAAACTCTTTTTATGAAGCCAGCATAATTCTAATTCCAAAACCAGAAAAAGACACTACAAAGAAAGAAAACTACAGACCAATATCCCTGATGAACATAGAGGCCAAAATCCTTAACAAAATACTAGCAAATCGGATCCAGCAATACATTAAAAAAATTATTCACCATGACCAAGTGGGATTCATCCCAGGGATGCAAGGCTGGTACAATATTCACACATCAATAAATGTGATACATCACATAATCAAAATGAAAGATAAAAACCATATGATCATATCAATAGATGCTGAAAAAGCATTTGACAAAATCCAGCACCCATTTCTGATAAAAACGCTCAGCAATTTGGGAATAGAGGGATCATATCTCAACATTATAAAGGCCATATATGAAAGACCTACAGCCAACATCATACTCAATGGGCAAAAACTAAAAACATTTCCCTTAAGAACAGGAACAAGAAAAGGATGCCCACTTTCACCACTCTTATTTAACATAGTACTGGAAGTCTTAGCCACAGCAATCAGACATGAAGAAAAAATAAAAGGGATCCAAATTGGAAAGGAGGAAGTGAAACTGTCATTATTCGCAGATGACATGATATTATACATAGAAAACCCTAAAGACTCCATCAAAAATCTACTAGACTTAATTAATGAATTTGGCAAAGTAGCAGGATACAAAATTAACGTCAAGAAATCGACGGCATTCTTATACACCAATGATGAACTCACAGAAAGAGAAACTAAAAATCAATCCCATTTACCATCGCGGCAAAAAAATTAAGATACCTAGGAATAAACTTAACCAAAGAAGTAAAGGAACTATTTGCAGAAAACTACAGGACATTGAAAAAAGAAATAGAGGAAGATATAAAAAAGTGGAGGCACATACCTTGTTCATGGATTGGAAGAATTAACATCATTAAAATGTCCATACTACCCAAAGCAATCTCTAGATTTAACGCAATCCCCATCAAAATACCAACGACATATTTCACAGAACTAGAACAAATACTTCAGAAATTCATATGGAACCAAAAAAGACCCCGAATAGCTACAGCAATCTTGAAAAAGAAAGACAAAGTAGGCGGGATCACAATACCAGACATCAGGTTATACTACAAAGCTACTGTAATCAAAACAGCCTGGTACTGGCACAAGATCAGGCACATAGATCAATGGAATAGAACAGAGAACCCAGAAATTGACCCAAATCATTATGCTCAATTAATATTCGACAAAGGTGGCAAGAGCATACAATGGAGTAAAGACAGCCTCTTTAATAAATGGTGTTGGGAAAATTGGACAGCTACATGAAAAAAAATGAAACTAGATCTTCAGTTTACACCATACACAAGAATAAACTCAAAATGGATAAAAGACTTAAATGTGATTCATGAACCCATAAAAATCCTAGAAGAAAATGTAGGCAACAAAATTTCAGACATCATACGCAGCAAAATTTTCACTGATATATCACCTAAGGCAACAGAAACAAAGGAAAAAATGAACTCATGGGACTACATCAAACTCAAAAGCTCCTGCACAGCAAAAGAAACAACCATCAAAGTGGAAAGGCAACCCACTGTATTGGAGAGCATAATTGCCTATGATATATCGGATAAGGGACTAATTTCCAAAATATATAGAGTGCTCATACATCTCAACAAAAGGAAGACAAAGAACCCAATTAAAAAATGGGCAGAGGAACTAAACAGACTCCTCTCCAAACAGGACATACACATGGCCAAGAGACATATGAAGAAAAGCTCAACTTCACTAATCATCAGAGAGATGCAAATTAAAACAACAATGAGGTATCACCTCACACCTGTCAGAACAGCCGCCATCAACAAAGCATCAAACAACAAGCGTTGGCGAGGGTGTGGAGGAAAGGGGACTCTAGCACACTGCTGGTGGGAGTGCAGACTGGTGCAGCCATTTGGAAAACACTATGGTGTTACCTCAAAAAATTAAAAATTGAATTACCATTTGACCCAGTGATCCCACTCCTAGGAATATACCCTAAGAAGCCTGAAACACCAATCAGAAAGAATGTATGTACCCCCATGTTCATAGCAGCGCTATTTACAATAGCTAAGATCTGGAAACAGCCCAAGTGTCCATCAGTAGATGAATAGATAAAAAAGCTGTGGTACATATACACAATGGAGTACTATGCAGCTGTAAGAAAGAAAGATCTCTTATCCTTTGCGACGACATGGGAGGACCTGGAAACTATTATCCTAAGTGAAAGAAGCCAAGCAGAAAAAGACAAATATCATATGATCTCACTTATTTCTGGAATATAATGAACATAACAGTCTGATGAACAGGGTAGTCCCAGAGACGTGGAAGTAGGGTACAGACTGACATTTGTCAGAAGAGGGAGTGGGGGAGGGGAGCGATGAACACAGAACTTGTACACATGTACTCATAAGCAATGGACATGGACAACAAAACTGGGGACGGGGCAGGGTGGGAGGGGGAGGGGTTGTCAATGGGGGAAAAAAGGAGAAACATCTGTAACAAAAGTAAATTAATTTTAAAATTAATTAATTAATTAATTAATTAATTAATTTTTTGAGGAAATTCCATACTGTTTTTCATTGTGGCTGTACCAGTCTGCAATCCCATCAGCAGTGTACAAGGGTTCCATTTTCTCTACATCTTTGGCATCACTTGATATCTTTTGATTTATTGATAGTAACCATTCTGGCAGATATTAGGTAATACTTCATTGTAATTTTAATTTGCATCTCTCTGATGATTTGTGACTTTGAACTTTTTTTTTTTCATATGTCTCTAGATCATTTGTATGTCTATTCAGGTCCTCTGTCCATTTTTTAATTGAATTTTTTGTCTTTTGTTAAGGTATACGAGTATTTGATATAATTTGAAAATTAACCTATTATCAGATGTATCATTGTCAAATATGTTCTCCCAGAGAGTTGGTTCCATCTTTATTTTGATGCTGGTTTCTTTTGCTGTGCAGAAGCTTTTTAGTTTATTGTATTCCCATTTGTTTATATTTTTTCCTTTGTTTCTCTTTCTCTAGGTGATGTATCGGTGAAAATTCATTCTGCTACATGAAATGTCTTAATTTTTGCTGCCTAAGTTTTCTTCTAGAATTTTTATGGTTTCACAAGTTATAGTTAAGTCTTTTATACACTTTGAGTTTATTCTTGTTTATGGTGTATGTTGATTTTCTAGTTTCATTTTTTTTGCCTGTACCTGTCCAATTTTCACAATATCATTTGTTGAAGAGACTTTCTTTACTCCACAGTATGCTCTTGTCCCTTTTGTAAACTCTTAATTGAACATAATGGCTTGGATAGATTTCTGGGTTCTCTGTTCTGTTTCATTTATCTATATGCCTGTTCTTGTGCCAGTACCAGGATGTTTTAATTATAATGGCTTTTTAGTAGAACTTAATATTTGGTATTGTGATCCCTCCAACTTTGCTCTTCTTTCTCAAGATTGCTGTGGCTATTTGGGGTCTCTTTTGGTCATATACATTTTTGGAGTATTTGTTTTAGACCTGTGAAATATGTCATTGGTATTTTAATAGGGATTGCATTGAATCTGTAGATTTATTTGGGCAGTGTGAACATTTTAATGATGTTAATTTTTCCATGGATTGGAAGAATTAATTGTATATTCTTCCACTTGTTTATATGTTCTTTTATCTCCTTTTTCAACATCCTGTAGTTTTCTGAGTACAGGTCTTTTACCTCCTTTGTTAAGTTTATTCCTAAACATCTTAATTTTTTTCTTGCAATTGTAAATGGGATTTTTTTCATTTCTTTTTCTGATAGTTCATTATTGGTGTATAAAAATGCCATCAATTTCTGGGTGTTAATTTTGTGTCCTACTGTGTTGCTGAATTCATTTATTCAAGCTAGTAGTTTGTTTGGTGGAATCTTTAGGGCTTTCTTTGTATAATATCATGAAATCTGTGAATAATGAAAGTTTTACTTTCTTTTCTATTTGATTGCCTTTTATTTCTTCTTGTGTGATTGCTGTGGCTAGGATTTCTACTATTATGTTGAATAAGAGTGGTGAATGCAGGTATCCTTGTGTTGTTACTGTTCTTAGGGGAAATGCTTATAGATATTGTTCATTGAGTATGATGTTGGCTGTAGGTTTGTCATGAAAGATATTTATTATATTAAGTTATGATCCCTCTATTCCCACTTTACTAAGAATTTTTTATCAAAAATGGGTGTTGGATTTTGTCTAATATTTTTTTGGTATGTATAGATATAATCATGTTATTTTTATTTTTCGATTTGTTTATGTGATGTATCACATTTATTGATTTGTGAATATTGTACCAGCCTGTATCCTCAAAATAAATCCCACTTGGTCATGGTGCATGATCTTTTTAATATATTGCTGGATTCAATTTGCTAATATTTTATTGAGGATTTTCACGTCTATATTCATCAGGGATATTTGCCTGTAATTCTCTTTCTTTATCATGTCTTTATCTGATTTTGGAATACGGATAATGCGGGCCAAGTAAAAAAAGCTTGGATGTGTTCCTTTCTATTGGATATATTGAAGTACTTTGAGGAGGATAGGTGTTCTTCTTTGAATGTTTTGTAAAACTTCCCTGTGAAGCCGTCAGGACCACTACTTTTGTTTGCTGGGAGTTTTTAAATTTTGCTTTGATTTCATTAGTTGTTATCAGCCTATTCAGATTTTCTGATTTTTCCTGATTTCGTTTTGGGATATTGTATTTTTCTAGGATCGTGTCCATTTTGTCTAGGTTGTCCAGCTTATTGGCATATTGTTGTTCACAGTATTTTCTTATAATCCTTTGTATTTCTATTGTGTCACCTGTTTCATTTCTATTTTATTTATTTAGGTTCTTTCTCTTTTTTACTTAGTTTGGCTAAAGATTAATCAATCTTGTTTATTTTTTCAATGAACCAGCTTTTGGTTTAATTGATCTTTTGTATTGGTTTTTGTCTCTATGTTATTTATTTCTGCTCTGATCTTTATTATTCCCTTCATTCTACTTACTCTGGGCTTTTCTTTTTATTCTCTTTCTAATTATTTAAGTTGTATGATTAGATAGTTCATTAGATATTTTTCTTGTTTCTTGAGGAAGGCTTGTAGTGCTATGAACTTCTCTCTTAGGACTGCTTTCTCTATGTCTCACAGATTTTGAGTTGTTATGTGTTCATTTTTATTTGTTTTAAGAGGTTTTTTTATTTATTCCTTGATCTCATTAGTAACCCTATCATTGTTCAATGACATGCTATTTAGCATCCATGTATTTAAATGTTTTTGAGTGTTTTATTGTTTTTGATTTCTAGTTTAATGCCATTGTGATCCAAGAAGATACTTGATATGATGTCAATCTTCTTGAACTTGTAGAGACTTAGATTGTATCCTAACATGAGACCTACCTTGGATAATATCCCATGTGCACTTAAGAAGAATATATATTCTGCAGCTTTTGGATGAAATGTTCTGTAACTGTCAATTAAATCCATGTGATCCAATGTGTCATTTAGAGTCTCTGTTTCCTTGTTGATTTTTTGTCTAGAAGATCTATCGAGTGATGTCATTTGGATGTTAAATTCCCCTACCATGATTGTATTGCTGTCAATCTCTCCCCTAAAGTTTTTCAAATTTTATATATATATATTTGGGTATTCTTATATTGGGTGCATATATGTTGACCAGGATAAATGTTCTGTGGTATCAATACCTTTCGTATTATGAAGTGGCCTTCATTGCCTCTTGTTATTGACTACATATGAAATCTATTTTGTCAGATATGAGTATTGCCACCCCAGCTTTTTAAAAAATCCATTTACATGGAAATGTTTCTTTCCATCCATTCACTTTTATCCTGTGTGAGTCTTTTGTTCTGAGGTGTGTCTTTTGTACACTACATCTATATGGGTCATGTTTCCTTATGTATTCAGCTATCCTATGTTTTTTATTTAATTATTTAAGCCATTTACATTTTAGGTCATTATTGATAAGTACTTGTTTGTTGCCACTCTATTCTTTATGTCTGTCTTCTCCTCTCTCTCTCTATTTCTTCTTCTTAGCAGTCCCTTCAGCATTTCTTACAGTGCTGATTTGGTGGTAATAAATTCCTTTAGCCTTTTTTTTTTTTTTTTGTCTGCAAAGCTCTATATTTTTACCTTAAATTTTTATTGATAGCCTTGCTGGATAGAGTAGTCTTGTATTCAGTCCCTTGCTTTTTTTTTTTTTTTTTTTCTTCTTCTTCTTTACTTTGCATACTTCATGCCACTCGCTTCTGACCTAACGTATTCTATTGTGAAATCGCCTGACAGTGTAATGAGAGCTCCCTTTTAGATAATTTTCTGTCTCTCTCACTGCCTTTATAATTATTTCTTTTCTTTAACATATGCCATTTCATTGTGATATGTTTATGTGTGGGTCCTTTTTGGTTCATCTTGATTTGGACTCTTGGTATTTCCTGAACTTGAGTGACTTTTTTCTTCATCAGGTTAGGAAAGTTTTCTGTTATTATTTCTTCAAATCGTTTTGCTTTTCCTTGCTCAGATTCTTCTCTTTCTGTTATATATGTGGTGTGGATATTGTTACATTTCATGTTGTCCTAAAACTCTCTTAAACTATACTCCTGCTTTTTAATTTTTTTTTTCTACTTGCTGCTCTAATTTGGTGGTTTTGGTTTGTTTGTTTTCTACCTTGTCTTCTAATTCACTGATCCAATCCTCAGTGTCTTCTAATGTACTATCTATTCCTTCCAGGGTATTCATTATTTCAGATATGTCATTTCTTCATTTCCAATAGGTTCTTATTTATGGTTTCAATATCTGTTTTCATGATGATAAAATTTTCACTAAGTTCATTGTAGTTCTCATTAAATTGCTTGTAGTTCTCATTAAGTTGTTTGTGCATCCTTAAACCACTACTGTGAACTCTTCATCTGATAAATTGCTTGTTTCCATTTCATTTCTCTTTTTTTCTGGAGAGTCCCCCTGTTATTTCATTTGGGGTCTATTACTTTGTTTACTCATTTTTGCTATTTATTTATGTGTGCTTTTTCTTTGTATTAGATAAGACTGCTATGCCTCCCAGTCTTGATGGGGTGGCCTTTTTGGGGAATCCAGTGTAGAAATCTCCTTGACCTTCTGAGCTGGATTCTCTAGAAATGACCCTTGTCTGGGTTATGTGGGATGTCCTGTTGAATTTGGGTCTTGATTGCTGTTGTCCATTTGTGGATGCTCTCAGCCTTCAGGGTTGTTGACTGCGAGTCTCAATTCTGATCATGTTGTGCCAACTGTTTTATAGATTCTGATAAAGCCAAATAAGACAAAACCAGACTAAACCAAAAATAACATAAAAAATCAGCAACAACACTTTTTTTTTTCTTTTTGGAAATGGCGGTGGAGTGAATGGAAGCTAAACAGACAATCTCCCAGGACCAAATGGGAATTACAACTAAAATAAAGACAAATCGTCTGGAAAAAGCAACAGAAAAGCAGCAGGAGAGGACCACAAAAACAGGGACACTGAATGAGCCTGGTAGGATCTGCAGAGGCGTGTGAGGGTGGCGGGCTGGGAGCCCACGGAGAGCAGCGGCCTTGGCTGTGAGCAGCGGCAGAGCCCGCCCTCAGGGTTAAGACCCCAAGCCAATCCACAGCGCAGAGGGCCGGGACAGAGCGCTAAATAGTTACAGCCACTCACCTGGGGCTCCGACAGAGGGAGGGCAGACTGGACTGGACTCTGTGGGTACACCTGGGATTGGGAGGGTGCTCAGAGTTTGTACTGAGCAGCGGCCACAAAGGAGGATGGTGGCCAGCCCGCTCCTTCCCAGTTACACAGAATGGCAGCCAAGTTTACTCTTTCACGGAACTGTGGCAGCACCCTCCTCGGAAATTCCCAGGTGAGGCAAAGAGGTAAGGAAATACAAATTGAGGCTTATTAACAACCAGCATTGGCCCCACCCTCGGGGAAATCCTCTTACACTATAAACACCTGAGGGAGTTTCCCATTCAACTGAGATCCTAAGGCTTTTCAAGTAATTGAGGCTAATAGCCTCTAGGCAAATAGCTAGAGCATAACTGAACCTTTCCTGAGCTTGCATATCTACCCAGGAAAGTGAGACTTGACAGTGGTGTTTAAGGAGGGCCCTCCATGCTCATCCAAACCCAGTAGAGGGAGCCACAAATAGCAGAACACCAACACCCGCAGGGAAAATTTGGCAGGCTCCAAAAACCACTGAGATAGCCAAAATGGTAAAACAAAGAAACAGATCCCAAATGAAAGAACAAGAGACCTCTACTGAAGAAGAGATAAATGAAATGCAGTTAAGCAAATTATCAGAGGTAGAGTACCGAGCCATGATCTTGAGAAAAATAAACAGCATGAGTAAGGACATCGACACCATGAAAACCAACCAAGTGGAAATAAAGAATGACATAGCAGAAATAAAGAACACATTGGAAGGACTGACCAGCAGAGTAGAGGAAGCAGAGGACCAGATCAGTGAATTAAAAGACAGAGTAGAAAAAATCAGTCAATCAGAAAACCAAAAGGAAAAAACAATGAAAAAACAAGAAGATAGCTTAAGAGAACTGTGGGACAACTGGAAACGTAATAACATTCGCATCATTGGAGTCCCCGAAGAAGAAGAAAATGAGCAAGGGTTAGAGAATATATTTGAAGAAATAGTGACAGAAAACTTTCCTAACCTGGTGAAGGAAGAAAGCATTCAAGTTCAAGAAGCACAGAGAGCCTCAAGTAAGAAGAACCCAAACAGGCCCACACCAAGACACATAATAAATAAAATGCCAAAAATTAAAGACAAAGAGAGAATCCTAAAGGCAGCAAGAGATAAGCAACAGTTTACCTACAAAGGAACCCCCATTAAGCTATCAGCTGACTTCTCAACAGAAACACTACAGGCCAGAAAAGAATGGTAATGAAGGTCATGAAAAACAAGGATCTGAATCCAAGACTACTCTATCCAGAAAGACTATCATTCAAAAGAGAAGGTCAAATAAAGAGCTTCCCAGACCAAAAAAAAAAAGGTAAGGGAATATATTAGCACCAAACCAGCACTGCAAGAATGTTAAAAGGACTGCTGTAATTAGTAGAAAAAATAGGAAGAAAAATATAACCACAATAAACAAAAATGGCAATAAATAAGTACATATCAACAATCACCTTAAATGTAAATGGATTGAATGCTCTGATAAAAAGACACAGAGAAGCTGACTGGATAAGAAAGCATGATTCACATATATGTTGTTTACAAGAGACCCACCTCACAACAAAAGACTCACATAGGTTGAAAGTAAAGGGATGGAAAAAAATCTTCCAAGCAAATAGAAGAGAAAAAAAGAAAAGCTGGGGTAGCAATACTCATATCTGATAAATTAGATTTCAAATTGAAGACCATAACTAGAGAAAAAGAAGGTCAGTACATAATATTGAAAAGGTCTATCCAACAGGAAGATATAACCTTGGTAAACATATATGCACCCAATATAGGAGCACCAAAATATATTAAAAATCTTCTGGAGGACTTCAAAGGAGAAATCAACAGCAATACAATCATAGCAGGAGGCTTCATCACCCCACTGAGATCACTGGATAGATCATCTTGACAAAAAATTAACAAGGAAACAGAAATTCTAAATGAAGCACTAGATCAAATGGATTTAATAGATAGCTACAGAGAATTACACCCCAAAAGTGCAGAATTCACATTCTTCTCAAGTGCACATGGGACATTCTCAAAGATAGAGCACATAGTAGGACACAAACTAAGTCTCTACAAGTTCAAGTAGATTGAAATCATATCAAGCATCTTTTCAGATCACAATGGCATGAAACTAGAAATTAATTGCAACAAGAACATGCAAAGACATTTGAACACATGGAGGCTTAAATAGCATGTTTTTGAACAATGAATGGGTTACCATGGAGATTAAGGAAGAAATTAAAAACTTCCTGGAAACTAATGAAAATGAACACAAAACAACACAAAATCTCTGGGATGCAGAGAAAGCAGTTCTAAGAGGGAAGTTCATAGCACTACAGGCCCACCTCAAGAAAGAAGAAAAATTTCTAATTGACTACGTAATCTCATAACTTAAAGAACTAGAAAGCAAAGAAAAAGAAAACCCCAGAGCAAGTAGAAGGAAGGAAATAGTAAAGATCAGAGGAGAAATAAATGACATGGAGACCAAAAAAACAATTCAAAGGATCAATGAAACAAAGAGCTGGTTTTTTGAAAAGATAAACAAGATCGATGGACCCTTAGCTAGACTCACCAAGAAACAAAGAGAGAGAACCCAAATACACAAAATCAGAAATGAAAGAGGAGAAGTAACAACTGACACCACAGAAATACAAAGGATCGTTAACAAATACTATGAACATTTATATGGCAACAAATTCGACAATCTAAGTGAAATGGACACATTTCTAGAAACACATAGTCTCCCAAAACTGAACCGGGAAGAGATAGAAACTTGAACAGGCCAATAACAACGAAGGAAATTGAAAATGTAATCAAGATTTTCCCAACAAAAGTCCAGGCCCTGACGGCTTCACGGGTGAGTTCTAGCGAACATTCAAAGAAGAACTAACACCCATTCTCCTCAAACTATTCCAAAAAATTGAAGAAGAAGGAAGACTTCCAAACTCATTTTATGAGGCCAGCATAATTCTAATTCCAAAACCAGAAAAAGACACTACAAAGAAAGAAAGCTACAGGCCAATACCCCTGATGAACACAGATGCCAAAATCCTTAACAAAATACTAGCAAATCGGATCCAGCAATACATCAAAAAAATTATTCACCATGACCATGATTCATCCCAGGGATGCAAGGCTGGTACAATATTTGCAAATCAATAAATGTGATACATCACATAAACAAAATGAAAGATAAAAACCATATGATCATATCAATAGATGCTGAAAAAGCATTTGACAAAATCCATAACCCATTTCTGATAAAAACACTCAGCAATTTGGGAATAGAGGGATCATATCTCAACATTATAAAGGCCATATATGAAAGACCTACAGCCAACATCATACTCAATGGACAAAAACTAGAAGCATTTCCCTCAAGAACAGGAACAAGACAAGGATGCCCACTTTCACCACTCTTATTTAATATAGTATTGGAAGTCTTAGCCACAGCAATCAGACATGAAAAAAAAATAAAAGGAATCTAAATTGGAAAGGAGGAAGTGAAACTGTCATTATTCGCAGATGACATGATATTATACATAGAAAACCCTAAAGATTCCATCAAAAATCTACTAGACTTAATTAATGAATTTGGCAAAGTAGCAGGATACAAAATTAATGTCAAGAAATCGATGGCATTCTTATACACCAATGATGAACTCACCGAAAGAGAAACTAAAAAAAACAATCCCATTTACCATCTCAGCAAAAAAATTAAGATACCTAGGAATAAACTTAACCAAAGAAGTAAAGGACCTATTTGCAGAAAACTACAGGACATTGAAAAAAGAAATAGAGGAAGATATAAAAAAGTGGAAGCACATACCTTGTTCATGGATTGGAAGAATTAATATCATTAAAATGTCCATACTACCTCGAGCAATCTATAGATTTAATGCAATCCCCATCAAAATATCAACGACGTATTTCATAGAACTAGAACAAATGCTTCAGAAGTTCATATGGAACCAAAAAAGACCCCGAAGAGCTACAGCAATCTTGAAAAAGAAGGACAAAGTGGCGCGATCACAATACCAGACATCAAGTTATACTACAAAGCTACTGTAATCAAAACAGCCTGGTACTGGCACAAGAACAGGCACATAGATCAATGGAATAGAACAGAGAACCCAGAAACTGACCCAAAACATTATGCTCAATTAATATTCGACAAAGTTGGCAAGAGCATACAATGGAGTAAAAAGAGCCTTTTTAGTAAATGGTGTTGGGAAAATTGGACAGCTACATGCAAAAAAATGTAACTAGACCATCAGCTTACACCATACACAAGAATAAACTTAAAATGGATAAAAGACTTAAATGTGACTCATGAATCCATAAAAGTCCTAGAAGAAAATGTAGGCAACAAAATTTCGGACAGCATACACAGCAGAATCTTCACTGATATATCACCTAAGGCAACAGAAACAAAGGAAAAATGAACACATGGGACTACATCAAACTCAAAAGCTTCTGCAGAGCAAAAGAAACAACCATCAAAGTGGAAAGCAACCCATTGTATGGGAGAGCATAATTGCCTATGATATATCAGATAAGGGATTAATTTCCAAAATATATAAAGTGCTCATACAACTCAACAAAAGAAGACAAAGAACTCAATTAAAAAATGGGCAGAAGAACTAAATAGACACCTCTCCAAACAAGACATACACATGGCCAAGAGACATATGAAGAAATGCTCAACTTCACTAATCATCAGAGAGATGCAAATTAAAATAACAATGAAGTATCACCTCACACCTGTCAGAATAGCCGCCATCAACAAAGCATCAAACGACAAGTGTTTGTGAGTTTGTGGCGAAAACGGGACTCTAGTACACTGCTGGCGGGAATGCAGACTGGTGCAGCTACTATGGAAAACAACATGGTGTTCCTCAAAAAAATTAACACTTGAACTGCCATTTTACCCTGTGATCCCACTTCCAGGGATATATCCTAAAAAGCCTGAAACACCAATCAGAAAGAATATATGTATCCTTATGTTCATAGCAGCACTATTTATAATTGCTAAGATCTGGAAACAGCCCAATTGTCCACAAACAGATTAGTGGATAAAAAAGCTTTTGTACTTATACACAATGGAATATTATGCAACTGTAAGAAAGAAAGATCTCCTGTCCGACCAGTGTGCCTCAGTGGTTGAGAGTCAACCCATTCAGAAGAGATCGCTGGTTTGATTCTTAGTCAGGACACATGCCTAGGTAGTGGGCCTGATCCCCAGTGAGGGGCAAGCAGGAGGCGGCCAATCGATGTTCTCTCTTATTGATGTTTCTATCTCTCTCTCTCCTCCTTCCTCTCTCTCTCAAATCATTAAAGAAAAAAAAAAATATTTCTTATCCTTTAAGATGACATGGAGGGACCTGGAGAGTATTATGCTAAGTTAAATAAGCCAGTCAGAGAAAGACAAGTATCACATGATCTCACTTATTTGTGTAATATAATGAACAAAATAAGGTGTTGAACAAAATAGACCCAGAGACATGGAAGTAGGGTTCAGACTGACAAACTTCAGAGGAGGGGGTGGGAGGGAAGAGGTAAACCAAAGAACTTATGCATATAAGCATAACCAATGGATATAGACAACAAAACTGAGGGGGGGGGCAGGAATGGGAGGAGAGTGTCAGTGGGGTAAAAATGAGAAACATCTGTAACAAATATAAATTAATTAAATTAAAAAAGAAAAAATCAATTGTATGTTTTTTGAGCATATATTATTTGCAATGTCCAGTGATTGGCAATACTGTAAATATATCTACAAAGAAGTATAAATCATAGTCATTCTCCTTAAGAAAAACTTTAAATTTTACAAGGGAAGATAATATTAGCATACCGATAACTTAATGAAGCAATATATGCTAATTATCTTAAAAGTGGCACAAAGAAATCCCCACTTCTTTTAGTCTAATACCCGAGGTGTAATTCAGCTAATTAGGAGGGCATCAATCTAACTTTGTTCCACTCCTTATTCTCAGATGACAGGACTAGAAGTCTACTTCCATTGAGATATCTCTATGGCTTTTGCTACATGAAGAACAACAGAAAGTTTTATTCTCTGACAACTCAGACTCCTGTTTGGCTTGACTAACCTGCTCTTACTTACCTTAGGAAGGCAATTGAAGTCAAAGAAGTTGTAGTGACTTGGAGCTTTGAACTACGAAATTCTTCAGATTTAAGGGCATATGTAACCTTTCATGTACACAGTTCTCATTTTAAACTACCTAAGGTTACCTGGCTTTACCGATTTATAATTAGGACTGAGATTCTCATTGAAAATTTGAATTACTTATATGCTTTTTTGGTATGCATTTCAGACTGTGTTGGCTGAAGCAAATCATTGTAACAGCACTCAAGAAGTGGATGAATACAACAGGAAAAATCTTCAACCACCCCTGCCCCTGACAACCTGTAAGTAAATCCTGCTGTGTTCCCTGTTCACTGAAATATCTTTCTGACATCACTTGTGATAGCTGAAAGACTTCTTTTGCTATAAGCTAGCAAAATCCCAATACAATTTCTTCACTTTTTAACCATGTCTCAAAATCCCTTAAGAAAGCTTCTGCGATTTGCTGTTAGACTTTTATACTAGAATTAAATTTGTTGTACCATTCAGGTTTAGTTATTATATGTGTGTACAAGTACCATTGCGATAAATGAACATCAATTGCGCATAAGGTTTACACAGGAAATCTATATGAATTATGGCAAAGAGAGAATATATTTGTCTTCATAATGATTCAATTACATTATGTGATTGTGCATTCCAGGCATTCGATAAATATAAAATTTAGTAACAGAAGGTTTTTTTTTTTTTAATCCTCACCCGAGGATTCTTTTCCATTTATCTTCAGATAAAGTGGGAGAGAGGGAGAGAGAAAAACATCCACATGAGAGAGACACATCAACTGGTTGCCTCCTGCACAACCCTGACCAGGGCCTGGGATGAACTGCAACCAAGGTACATGCCCTTGACTGGAATTGAACCCAGGACTCTTTGGTCCGTGGGCCAATACTCTAACTGCTGAGCCAAACCGGCCAGGGCAAGAAAGGTCTTTATTTGTATTTCAAAGAAGAAAAAACCTAAAACATCAATTTGAATCTATTAAATATATCAGTGAATAGCTGCCAATGAAAACTTTCTTTATTACTAATGGTCAAGAAAACAAGATAAAATCAAATCTAACCTACTCACAACTGAATTCATCTATAAACCTTTCTTGATATAAAAGAAGAGAAAGCCCTAACTGGTCAGGTCCATGGATGACTTTTATAAGCTATCAAGTCTTTCCTGTCTCTTACTGTGCAATATGCTGTTTATGAAAATATTTTACATTTAAAAGGCCTGAAATAAAAATACTTTCATTGTAGTTGCACTTATTTTGAAGCTAAATAAATTCTCCAGTTATTCAGCAATAAAATCAGGCCTCATATTAAGGTAATGTTTAATCTGTAAAACAATAATTCATAGTATATTAATTTTTTTTTAATCATTACCCAAAGATACTTTTCCATTTATTCTCAGATAAAGTAGAAGAGAGAGAGAGAGAGAGAGAGAGAGAGAGAGAGAGAGAGAGAGACATCAATGTGAGAGAGACACATCGATTGGTTGCCTCCTGAATGACCCGACCAGGGCTGTGGACTGAACCACAACCAAGTAAGTGCCCCTGACCAGAAGCGAACCTGCAACTCCCTGGTCCATGGGCCGACACACTAACCACTGACCCAAATCGGTCAGGGCTACTTTTTAAAAAAATATACTGCAATATTCAGATTCATAGAAAAGCTTTAAAAGTATCTAAAAAGTAGGGTAAGCTAGATATTTTATCTTTCCAAAATTTAGATTAATGAGACACTCTAAAACAATTTTTGATTTCATAACTGATATTTTAACTTCTTTTGAAAGTTTATTTATTTGTAAGTTTATTTACATCTACAATAAATTTTAAAATAATGATTATTGAGGAATCACAATACAATATGCTTTAACATTACCGTACTATATAGATATTGCTAAACATGTTAATTTTGTTTCAGATTCTGAAAAAATAATTCAATTCTATTTATAAATACTTTCTTCTATTCACTTTTTTTTTATCCTCACTCGAGGACATTTTTTCATTTTTTGTTCCGATAGAGTGGGAGGGAGAGAGAGGAAGAGAGAGAGAGAGAAACATCGACGTGAAAGGGACACATCGAGTGGATGCCACCCGCACGACCAACCAGGGCTGGGGACAAACTGCAACCGAGGTACATGCCCTTAGCGGGAACCGAACCCGGGTCTCTCCGGACCACAGGCCGAAGCTCTAACCGCTGAGCCAAGCCGGCCAGGGCTGCTGTGTATATTTTTAATGTAAGTGTGAACACATGGCATATCAAAATGAAAGTATCAATATTTAAAAAATTAACAGCTGACTTTAAAGGAAAGCACACATATTATAGAAAACTTGGAAAATACTGAAACGTATAAAGGAAGTTAAATCACCTAGAATTCTATTAGCCAAAATAATCAGTTAATATTTTCGTATATTCCTTTAGTCTTTTTCTATTAATTTTCTTTTTTACATAGTTAAACTCATAATGTACAAGGTTTTTTAAGTATGGCTAACAAAGGTCTACGCGGATGATGACAAAGAATATCTCAGTGACAGACAGCATTTGCCACTCAAATTATTCAATAGGTTTTCAAGAAGCAGAAAAGAATCACTCCTATTTGTATGGCCATCAAAACATCTGTAAGCTCGAAAGCTGTGCTAAGTTTCCACTAAGGTGAAGCCTGACATGGATTACCATGGTTTTTTCTGCATCCAAGTAGGTATAAAACATTTTACATGACAAGAATACTCCATACATAAAGCTTTCAATACCGTGCAAAAGCCCTCCTAGGAGAGGAAGGACAACAGCTGCAGTCTGATGAATAGGTTTTAGTATCCTACAGTGAAAAACACAGTGTGCCTTAAACATTTTGCACACTTCAATTTACATAAAACAGTTTTAGCAAGAAAGTAAGGCATATGACAATGGCTCAAGGAAGTTCTCAACAGTGGAACAGAACTGATCTTATATTAATAAAATTCCAAAGAATTTATTATCTAAACTGAAAACAAAAACTTCAGATGTACATAAAGTAATAAACCTTTACAACAGCGGTTAAGGAAAAGTGGCGAAGCAAGTTTACACGCGTCACTGAAGGAAGCAAAGAGCGAGAGTACTCCAGCTGGAATGTTGATCACGTTCACAGTGTCCTCTTGATTTAAATACTCATGACACACTGAATGAAATCATCATATGGGAAATTCATGACACCTTGCTGACCAGTATCCCTTCTTCGAAAGGATACTGTCAGAGCACGCAGTTTGACACAGCAGGCGATGTAGTCATCGAAGGTGATCTTTCCATTGGTGCTGTATCGTTTTGCAATCGAATTCACGGCCTGGGGACTCAACCGAAATCCCATTGTTGTCAGGGCCTTCTGCAGTTCTTGAGGATCCACTGTTCCACTCCTGTCGCTGTCGAAACTGATGAAGTGTTGGCTCCAGCCATTCAGTACAGACCAGAGTTCCTTAAATTCACTGAAGCCCATCGTGCCTGACAGATCTCTATCCAGCATTGAAACCATAAGCCGACAAGTCTCCATGTTAAAAGGTTTGTATCCTCCAGCAATGCCTGATTGTGTCAGGCATCTCTGCAATTCATCAGCATCTATTTGTCCCTCCTGTCCAGCTACTGAAGCAAAGTAACCATACAGCGGATCGTGAGTTTGTCCGGGAAACGTAGGCCCTCCGGGAGCCCCTTCATACCCGCCCGGGTAGGCGCCGGGGGGCCCGGGGTAAGCCGTGGTGCAGACTGCGCCACCGCCGCCCTGCGCGCCACCCCTCCCGCCCTGCTAGTCACTTAACTCTTAATTTCTCAGTTGAAAAGCAGTCTCTACAGATGTACAAAAATGGTTATCTAAATATCACTGAACATTAGCTTAATACAGAGATTTTTCTACCTGAGGAGATGCCTTTTTTCACTAACATGAAATTTCACCTCTGAGACTTATAGTTCTTAACTAAAACTGAAAATAATTTTTTTTGTTAACTCTAAGAGAAAAATCTCAATTCTGTAATCATGTGAGAAGTAAACATTTTTTCATTGTTTTTAGTTTCTGACTGAAACAGAAATCTGAAGACTAAGATTTATGATTGATTCAGCTTCTCCTGATGACGATTGAATTTAACAAGTACCTATTACCTTTAACCAGTCAAAACACATCTATAATCAATCATTTCCAAGTTATACACCAGTGAGAGTAGGTTTAAAATCAAGAAGAAGATGGTAAATAAAAGTTATATTTTTATGAAGTTTTTAACCAGAATTAAGCCTAACATTAAAATGGGCTATTTATACAACTTTCTAACCTAGTGCAGTTTTGTGATATGTTTGTAGAATTCTTTTCTCTAGACTAGCAAGAGAGCAGATTGAAATCTCTCTTCCTAGTAACAGAATGAGAAGTCCATTTGCTCATTACTTTAAAATCCTAAGAATCAGATTCTCTTAAAGGCCACAGGCACCATGGGACCCTGGGTGTTATTTCGACATCTAAAACATGAATCCCTAGTTCATGACTCAGGGACTGCCATAACATCTCACACATATAAAGAGTTTTCTCCAGAGTCAGAAGTGCTGTTGTCACACTCCTGGGATTTTCGGTAGTCAGGGTGACTCCCCTCTGGTTTTATTTGGGATTATTTCTGCAAATATATCCAATGATCTCAAGTTATGTTGCAGAAAACTTTTAGGATATATGATACCAGAGTGAAAGACATCTGAAGCAAATTAGAGTAGGTCTATTCTTGAGGGAGAATGATTATAATTTATAATGTTTCTTTATTTAAAATGTTAAATATCTATTGGTCCAGTGAGTAATGAAATCCTATATTACAAAGATTGTTGTAAGTTTCAACGGTGGGTACTATAAGAATTTATTTTTTCATTTACTAAGACTACACTCAGATTGTTGTTGTTTCTTAAAGCTACTATTTAGTCTTGTCTTTTTTTGTTTTTTTGTTTGTTTAATTTCATTTTCTTTTGTCTTTATTCATTTCTTTTATTTCTTTAACCCATGACATAATTTTAATTCTAGGCCTGTCATTCTGCCTTCATCATGGTATTTCTTTCTGGCATTTCTTGATATGTGATCACGAAAAGTAGATTGAAATGATAGAATGAATCCAGGACCTAGAGTCAGACTACCTATCTTATTTATTTCCTTAATTTTCCTCATGAACCAGGAAAGTCATTGTATCACTTTCTGAGCCCTGTCTCCTCATCCATAAAATGAAATGTTGCAAAAGATGATCCCTAAGGTCTCTCCATGTGCAATGCCCTTTGATTCTATTAACAAAAGAACTACTGTTCTGTATGGGTTAGCTTTAATTAGGAGAAATGTCAAAACTGTACAAAACATAAATGTTCATTTACTTGAAAATAAGTGAGATCTCATTATTAGTACTGACTTCTCTACTGATAGCCTTGATCTATACTGATACTCTTATGTCTTGAGTTTCAATGTCATTTAACTCTCTTGGTAAATGTAGTGATTATAACCACAAGATTTAAGTCAGAAAACTTGGGCTTGAATTCTGAGCTAGGTATTTAATAGCTCTGAATTTATAACTATCTTAGCCTTTTCTGTAAATTAAGAATAATTCCTACTCCACAGTCATTTTATTGGGTATTACATAAACACATTTAAAGCATCTAGCATAGTACATGACATGAAATATAAATTCAAAAGAAGAATTATTGTTATAGTTTCTACTATTGAGTTATATATTCCTTCCTGAGAGCAGAATTTGAAAAAAAAAGAAATAGAGAGTGTGAATATAAAAGTGCTAGATATTAGAGAAGGGTACCGTCAAGGGACAAAACAATTGTAAAATATGAACATTTTAATCTGCTATGAAATATTCCCTAAATTAGGGATGGCAAACATTAACACTCCCTTCCAGTCTTCATGGTGGATATCACTAAATATCATAGCCCCAATGAGCTTGGGCATGACCTTAGAATCCTTTTAATTTTAGTCTTCAAATAGACACTACCCATTGAGTCATTCAGCACTTAAAATCTAATTTGTCATCTCTGGTCCAAGTTTATTATTAGCCTAGAACTTTTAAAAAATAAATCTGCTTGAAGAATGTGTGTTAAAAACTCACAAAATAAATGTAAAAGTTAAATTTAAGGCATAGGTATTATACTTGCCTGTCCTGCTTTATTATTGAATCTTCAGAATTCTTTAATCAAAAATAACTCAGAATTGGTTTCACAACCATCCTTACAATACACTCAAAATCATACTATGGGATGTTCTGTGGTATGTTTATTGATCAAACAAAAACTTATTGAAAACCTATTTTGTACGTGCCACTGTGAGTTGAAAACTATATAAAAAAATCTCCAAGAGATTTCATGGAAGAAACTTTTTTGGAATCCTGGGTATCATTTTGTAGAAAGGAAGAAAAGAGAAATATGGTTGCAGAAATGCTGACTTTATATATGGAAATATTTCCCAGAGAACTGCAAAATCAATATGGACAACACTGAAGATATTTTATGTTTGTATGGTAAGTCCAAAACGTTTCAGCATCTCACTTATCTGAATAACCCAGAAGCAATGCTGACAACTGAGTGTGGTATAGAATGTTCCCTCGAAGACTGTTTCAGAAAGTAAAGCACTCTTACAATAAGAAAGTGTCTTAATTAAATAAAATAAAGGATAATTTGAGGTATCAATTTGTAAGCAAAAAAATCTCAATGGCAATTTACCTGTCTACCCTTCTTTTTGGAAAAAATAAAAATCATCTTCTTAAACATCATTAATTTATCAACCTTGTTAATAAAGTTTAAATTTACAGAGAATGTTGTATCTTGTATTTTACTTCCTAATACATGTGATATAAATGAGTGAATAGCATATTTGGTATTTTACAATATATTTTAGTCGATTTAAATACATTTTATTACAATCGATTAGACACAATTATCTAAAAAGACACTTGCCATTGTTTATATAATTACAAGTAGAAATTTACCAAATTTGAAATTGTTTTAATAGTTGAAGAGTGATTACATTGTACTTTCTTTTCCAAAACTAATTAGAGGTTAACTACACAGCAAATCAAATCCCAATTTTTGGACAATATATTAGATAAAGATATTTTTAATGAAGATATTTTAGAACAATGATCATCAATATGTCAGTTTTTGATGGCAGCTGCACAGTGATTGAGGTTGGTCAGGTGATATAAAATGTGTGAATGTGCCACTTAAATTAGTTATAGTAACGAATGTTCTGGAGTATAATTTCAAATGTAATGAATTATATGTGAAAAAAATAAAATGTTTCTACTTTTTTAAACTTTTTTTAAATGGAGCATCAATTAGATGCTAGAACTGTTCATTATTTCATACTTTAACTCTTTCAACAATTTGCTGTAGCTGGTTCTAATTGCATGCATTTTGTAGCTATGAAAACTCAAACAGAAAAATTTAGAAACTTACTCAAGTTAGAGATCCCAATTTCTAAGATTACATTCCTGGTTCACCATATCCAAATACTTCAGTTTCCCAAATACTTCAAGTGTTCTCTTATGGGCTTTATAGTTATCTCTGCCAGGTATACCCTTCCTTTGCATAACGGTACGACAAGTTCATTCTTAACTTCAAGGCCTTATCTCAACTCTCATCTTTGCAGAGAGGCCTCCTTAGACCATGCTATTTTAATCAGCCCACTAGCCACTCTAATATCACTCTGAAACTGCCTTTAGAGCCAGCTCTTATTCTCTGTTATGGACTGAATTGCCCCCCACCCCCACCCCAACACACACACAGATTTCATGTTTAAAAGTCTTAACTCCCAGTACCTCAGAATGTGATTCTATTTTAGATGGACTTTTAAAAAGGTAATTAAGGTAAAATTAGGTCTCATGAATGGACTTTAATCCAATATATGACTGGTGTCCTTATAAAAAGAGATGATTAGGATACAAACATACACAGAAGTGAGATCATGAAAAGACACAAGAAGAAGATAGCTATCTACAAGCCAGGGAGAGAGACTTGCGGAAGAAACAAACCCTGCCAACAAACCCTTGATCTTGGACCTCCAGCCTCCAAAACTATGAGAAAATATATCACTGTTGTTTAAGCCACCTAATCAGGGATACTTTGCTATGCTCTAGAAAACTTACACATTACCATTGTCATTGATTTATTTCCTATAGCCCCACTTCTATAAAATAAAATCTCAAGTACAAGGACTTTCTCTTACTTACAATAATATTCCCAGTGCCTGGTAATGTGACTGGAATTTACTGAGGTCTCAACAAATTATGCCTGAATGAAAAGATGTCAGTTAATAACTGGCAAAGATAGAATTGACATTTATATTTGCCTAATCTAAATCTTATTATCTTTTTCTTTTCACCATATGCCTTCTGTAAACCAGGCTATACACCAAGGGCTCTTAGAAACAAGAAATGGGTTCTGACTTTCAGTTATCCAAATAGAGATATTTAAATATAAGAATTCAGGATTTAGAATGTGGAAAATTTACCCCAATACAAAAAGGAAGCCACAGGCTCCTTGCTTGTGTAGGTTACTTGGAAGAAGATCTTATGTTAAACTCCACATTGTTGGCTTTAGCCTTAATGAACATGCCAAGAAATATGCTGGAACAATTTAGGTACTCCTAAATGTGCTTAATATGTTACCAATAACTTGGGATCATTGAAATACAGAAGAACATCAGTGGATCCAGCTATGAGGAATTGGGAAAGACAGAGGCAGGGGAAATGAGATGGTGTCTGAAATAGTTAACTCAGACATTATTTCACCAGTAAATTTTCCATTATCTCCCCAGTTATCTTCTTTTATTTTATTTTATTTATTTTATTTTTTAATGAATAGAGCCTCAGGGACTTTTTTTTTTTTATCCTCACCCGAAGACACTTTTGCATTTATCTTCAGATAGAGCTGGAGGGAAAGAGGGAGGAAGAGAGAGAGAGAAACATCGATGTGAGAGAGACACATAGAGTGGTTGCCACCCATACGACCCCACCTGGGGTCGGGGACAAACTACAACTGAGGTACGTGCCCTTAATGGGAACCGAACCTGGGAATCTCTGGTCCACAGGCCAACACTCTAACCACTGAGCCAAACTGGCTAGGGCCCAGTTATTTGCTTTTAAAGCTCCTTATGTATATTTTTATTATGCTTCCTACCACATTATAGTGATATCATATACTTATACTTATTTCTACTACCAGGCCTTATTTACCTTTGTATCTCTAGCACTTACCACAGTGCCTACCGTATATTAGGTGCTCAGTAAGTGTTCAGTAGAATCTGAAATTGATATAGGGATAGCCAGTATATTTACATGACATGAAGTAGACAAAAGCGCATTGATTATTATTAACTTAGTTCTTGTTTCTTATGCAATTTCTCTATTCATAGATGGTCATTTTAGTTATGAATTATTTTACACACATACACTTTTTAAAAATATGTTTTTATTGATTTTAGAGAGAGGGGAATGGAGAAGGAGAGAGAGATAGAAACAATGATGAGAGAGAAATATCAATTGGCTGTCTCCTGCACAACCCCACTGGGGATGGAGCCTGCAACCTGGGCATGTGCCCTGATCAGGAATCAAACCCGTGATCTATTGGTACATGGGGCGATGCTCAACCAACTGAGCCACATCGGCCGGGAAACACATATATACTTTTGAAAGTACTTAACCCAGATGTTACATTAGTTTGTGTTTATTCCCAATTAATAATCACCTAATTTCTTCAACCATGATTAAAACCATATTTTTTCTGATATTTCTCATACCACCTTTCAAAGCAATATTAGATTATAGACAAGTGTCTCAGGTAAGTGCTTCAGTCCCTCAGCAGTTGGTTACAAGTTCAATTTTATACAAAATAACCTAAATGTCATAATTTAATCTTGTAGTATGGCCTTCCCATTCTCGCTACTCATCTAGGGTCTCTATCTTTTTAATTAATAAGGTTTAAAAAATAAATATTGAGTGCTATACTAGCTAAGTCTACTGAAGGAGCAAAATCTGGATCAGTTCAAATAAGCCTAGAGTAAGTAGCTAATTAAGACCTATGTAGACATCCTCCTGTTCTAGGAAGGTTAAGAACTATCACAAGAATCCCTGGAAGTCTCCGTCTTTTCTGAATCTAGGCACAATCAAATGTATCTCATCTAGGAAGTGATGTGGTTTAAGAAACATCATTTTTCCCCAGTGTACCAAATATCCATTTACTTAAATTAGAACAGACTCTACTCTCCCAATATAATATGTACAAGAAATTAAGAAAAATAAAACCTGGTGAACTAAAGTTGTAGTGAGAGAAAACAAATCGTTAGGCAATTGTTCATGCCGAATTAAGCCACAGGACAATTGAACCATAAGGCTTGGAATATGACTTAAAAGTTCACTGGGAGAAGCTACCCTTGTCCCATATAGTATCCTAGTCATTCTCTATTTCATTAGCCTGTTTTATTAGCACTTATCAATATATGAAATTATCTTTTTGATCTGTTTACATGTTTATTATATTTATTCAGATTGCTCTATGAGAGTGGGAACCTTGTCTTTTGTTTCTTGTTGCATTGTCAGCTCAAGAATTCTTTGCTGACCTATAAACTGTGATAATATATGTACTATCTAAGATCATTGAAATAATTAAATTAAATAGTATATATGAGAAGCCCTTTGAAAATATTCAAATGTTGTATGGAGATTATCACTGGAATTATTATCGGTGTGATTCCTTTGAAGGATAAACAAGCATAAATGAAAGAAAAAGTAAAGGTGATAAGATGATGTATTGAAAGTCTAATATGGGGCTTCTCTCCCTGTTAGACTAATGGTTGGATCCTGGCTCTGTCACCCCCTGGGTAAACTTAGATGTGCTATTAACCCTTTGTAAGAAGCAGTGTATTTATAGACTATCAGATACATTAAATTGGATAATATATGTAAAATGTCTAATATGATCTCATTAATTCTAGTCAAGAAATACCTGCTACTATTGTTATTTCTTCCAAGCATTTTGTTTTCCTTTACAGAAATATTCATGCAATATGTTCACTCAAATGGTCTTTTAAAAGTATCTGATTGTGTATGTGTGCATACATGTGTATGTGTATGAGTTTAAGCATTTGTTTTCTGTTTTAAAAGGATATATAAGTGCATCGAAGGAAGATGAGTATAGATATTGACATATCAGTGACACATAAGAAAGGTAGAGACATTACTCTTAGATTTTAGAAGAGGAAAAAATAGACTTCCTTATGTTCCAATTTGTTTACCTGGAGTGCACCTACGCTAACGCCTGTTGATTGCTCTTAGGCTCTACAGGAAGACTTACCAATCTGTATTCTGTATTTTAAAGTGATAGAAAATGATTTTGTTTCAAAATCCACAAGTCACTGGCTGTATGAGAGTGAGAAAAGCTCTATATTCGCTGGACCTCATTTGTAATATAGAGGTGCTTTAAGACTATACTTTCAGGGATCATTTCTATAGTTTGTAATATAGAGGTGCTTTATTGAGTATTCACTGTACTAGTTAGCTCAGAATAATAAGTGCACAAAGAACCCTGCCCTCTTGGAGCTTATTTAAAGTGATAAATACCAGTCTGCATTCCCACCAGCAGTGTACTAGAATCCCCTTTTCTGCACATCCTTGCCAGCACTTGTTGTTTGATGATTTGTTGATGGCGGCCATTCTGGCAGGTGTGAGGTGATACTTCCCAGTAGCTTTAATTTGCATCTCTCTGATGATTTGTGATGTTGAGCACTTTTTTATAAGTCTCTAGCTCATTTGTATGTCTTCTTTGGAGAAGTGTGTATTCAGGTCCTCTGTCCATTTTTTAATTGGATTGTCTTCCTTTTTTTGAGTTATATGTGTACTTTATATATTTTGGAAATTAACCCCTTATCAGATGTATCATTGGCAAATATGTTCTCACAGACAGTGGGTCCCCTTTTCATTTTGATGCTGGTTTCTATTGCTGTGCAGAAGCTTTATAGTTTGATGTAGTCCCATTTATTATTTTTTTCCTTTGTTTCTCTTTCCCTAAGTGATGTATTGGTAAAAATTCTGCCTCATGGATGTCTGAGATTTTGCTGCCTACATTTCTTCTAGTGCAGCCACTATGGAAAAAAACATGGTGTTACCTCAAAAAATTAAACATCAAACTTCCATTTGACCCAGTGATCCCACTTATAAGAATATATCCTATAAGCCTGAAACACCAATCAGAAAGAATATATGCAGCCCTATGTTCGTAGCAGCATTATTCACAATAGCTAAGATCTGGAAACCACCCAAGTGTCCGTCAATAGATGAGTGGAAAAGAAAGCTGTGGTACTGGGTCAAATGGCAGTTCAATTTTTAACTTTTTGATGTAACACCATAGTGTTTTCCATAGTGGCTGCCATTTGACCCAGTGATCCTACTTCTAGGAATATACTCTAAGAAGCCTAGAACACCAATCCGAAAGAATATATGTACCCCCCATGTTCATAGCAGCACTATTTACAATTGCTAAGATCTGGAAACAACCCAAGTGTCCATCAATAGATGAGTGGATAAAAAAGCTGTGGTACATGTACACAATGGAGTACTATGCACCTGTAAGAAAGAAAGATCTCTTATCCTTTGAGATGACATGGAGGGACCTGGAGAGTATTATGCTAAGTGAAACAAGCCAAGCAGAGAAAGACAAATATCACACGATCTCACTTATTTGTGGAATATAATGAATTAAACAAACTGATGAACAAAATTGACCCAGAGACATAGAGGTAAGGTACAGACTGACAAATCTCAGAAGAGGGGGTGTTGGGTGGAAGAGATAAACCACAGAACTTATTTGCATGTATGCATAACCACTGGACATAGACAATAAAGCTGGGGATGAAGTGGAAGGGATAGGGAGGAGGGTGTCATTGGGGGGAAAAGGAGAAACATCTGTAACAAAAACAAATTAATAGAAACAATTTAAAAAACTATCATGCACACACACACACACACACACAAAAAAAGAAAGCTGTGGTACATTTATGGAATGGAATACTGTGCAGCTGTAAGAAAGACAGATCTCTTACCTTTTGAGATGACATGGAGGGACCTGGAGAGTATTATGCTAAGCAAAATAAGTCAGTCAGAGAAAGACAAATATCACATGATCTCACTTATTTGTGGAATCAATGAACAAAATAAGCTGACTAACAAAATATATTGAGAGACATGGAAGTAGGGAACCAACTAACAAACCTCAGAGGGAAGGGGGATGGGGAGTGAGGAGTGCAGAGATAAACCAAAGAACTTATATGCATATATGTATAACCAATGGACACAGACAATAGTGCAGTGATGGCAGGGGAGGAGGGTGTCAATGGGGAATAAAAGGAGGTACATTTGTAATACTTTAAACAATAAAGATAAATTTTTAAAAAGGGAAAACATAAAATAAAAAGTTTAAAACAAAACAAAAAATAAAGTAATAAACAGACAATAGAATATAAACCTCATAAATAAGAAAAGCATGTAGTGTGTTGGAACGTAAAATGTTCTAATAAAAATTCAATCAGGGAGACCTGGCTGGGTAGCTCATTTGATTAGAGCATCATCCTAATGTGCCAAGGTTGCAGGTTTGATCCCCAGTCAGGGCAAATACAAAAATCAACCAACGAATGCATAAATATGTGGAATGACAAATCAATGTTTCTTTCTCTCTCTCCTTTCCTTTCTCTCTGTAAAAATTAAATAAATTAATTAATTAAATTAAATCAGGGAAAGAGTGGAGGAAATGCTATGAATGAGGGCTCCACATACTGAACCCTAAGTAGGTCATCAAGGTAAGTGTCAAGGAGAAGCTGAAATTGAATCGAATATTTGAAAATGGTAAGATAATTAGTCAATTGAATATCTGTAGAAAGAGTGTTCTAAAGAGAGAAAACAACTGGAGCAAGATCTCTGTGGTAGAAGTGTGCCTAGTATATTCCAGGGACAAATAATTTTATAAAACCAAGGAAATCATGTCTAGGTGAGCAATTTGTCAACTGCGCAGTAATGTAATAAGGTAGATGGTATCATATTAAACGTATTTTGTCACTAAATAACTGTGGCCCTTGGGAAAATCACTTTCTCTTGGCTCCATTTTTTCTTGTAAAGGGGAGGTCTTGAAAGTAAAAATCCCTTCTAGTATAAAAATTATATAACTGTAATATTTGCATTTCTTTTAGTCTCAAAATTTTTGTCATGCACTTTCTATGATGAAAGAGAACCCAAAAGTTGAAAATGGTTACCTGAATTGGTCAGAGCAGAGAATTTTTTGTAAAGTTCTTTTTGTAAATAAATACATTTCATCATTTAGTCCATAGATATACACCATGTTATTTACTAGGTTCACCAAAGACTGTCTATGCTTCAAAAATACCATAGTCATGCAAAACAAGGAATAAATATGAGAATGTCAAAGTTCATAGGAAACATAACAAATGTAATATGTTGTCTTGGATTTTATCCCAGAATAAAAAACAAAAAAAAACAAACAAACAAAAAACCTGGTGAAATCCAAATAAAATCTATAATTGAGTTAATAGTGCTTCCCCTAGTTAACTTATTAATTTTTATAAGTACACCATGGTTATGTAGGATGTTAATATTGGAGGAGGCTGGGAGATGGGTATATGGGAACTTTCTGTACAATGTTTACATTTTTTAAATTTAAGTATAGATGGTATACAATATTATATTAGTTTCAGGTGTACAATATAGTGATATATAGTGATTCAACATTTATATACCTTACAATAAGTTTACCACATTACGTCTAGTAATCATCTGTCACTATACAACTTATCACAATATAATTGACTATATCCCCCTTCACCTTTTTTTACCTATACCCTACCCCCTCCCTACTGGCAACCATCAGTTTGAGATCTGTTTCTATGAGTCTGTTTTAATTTTATTTGTTCATTTGGTATTTTCTTTTTTTTATATTCCATCATAAATGAAATGTATAGTATCTGTATTACTGTTTACAAAATTTTTAATTTGAAATTGATTTAAAATAAAATGTTTTTGTTTGTTTTGTTTTTTTTTTTTTAGTGTGCACGGGTGATGGCTACAGAGTAGGTGGAAGTTACACTCACCTCTTCCCAGGACCAAACTGAAATGACAACTAAAATATAGAAAAATCATCTTGAATAACCAACTGAAGACTAGCTGAGCGGAATTCTTATAACCAAATATTTACAGAAGAAGCCACATCAAGACAGATAGAAAAGGTGGAAACATGAAAAGTTCTGGCCCCACGCTTATAGGTGGTGGCTGAGATTCAGGTAGGCTATCTGAACTGCAAAGGTTCCGCCTGAGTAGCAAGTGGTCATAACTCACACTGGGCTCCCCAGCCCAGAGCACCAGAGCTAGGAAGAAGCTCCCATGTGACAACTGGCTGTAAAATCACTGGGGATTCTGTCTGCCAGAAAGAGACGAAAGTCACCTAGAGACACACAAGTGCCTTTTAAAGGAACCAACACAAAAATCTTGTTCACAGTCACTCTCCCTGGGCGTTGGCAGAGAGAGGGTGAGCATGACTACAGTCATGTGAGGAGAGACTGAGGTTTGTGGCTCTGGGAAGAGCACTGAAGGAATAGCTGCCCCTATTCAACACCACTCAAAGACACCATATTTCCTAAATCAAGTACTCCCCTCCATAGGCATTAGGCTGTGGAAATGCAATACCCCAACTTCCCAAATCCTTGTTGTTCCACCCTGCTGAACACACAACCTGAAGAGGAATAAGGTACCTGAGTCCCTGGTATAGAGAGGTCCAGGCAGACTCGGGGGTTTTTAGAGACTGAGTTATATGGCACTGGGACAGGGGCCATTCCTCCCCTTTTCCCAGGAGACTGATCAGTGCTGCCCCCACCTATGAGAGATATTATAGCCTCATGCTCCCAACTCCTGGCAACCCTGAACTGCCAAGCCAGGGCTGTCAAGGAGGTCTGGCCAGAAATAAGGACAGTCTGAGCTGTGTGATCCTAGGACAGGGGCCATTTTTCCCTTGCACTCTCCACCAATGCCACATTTCTTGTGCAGAACCTGCCCTTCACAAGGGCAAATCTTGGTCTGTTTGGGCCTGATGAACTCTACTGGGCTCACACTGATAACTCTCTGATACTCTGCCACACCACAAAAATCTGTGGGCAACCTGTGGATGGCAGCTGACCTTAGTATACCCTTGGACATTTGCTGAGTGGCCTCAGACCCAGCATTAGTACTGAATTTGAATCTGTATCAGTCTGTTGAACACTACTCACCCCTACCTGTTGACTCCCTGAGAATCTGCCTCATGAAACTCATGTACCACCAGGGGCTCTTTAAGTGGCTGAGCCTAACAGACAGTTGGCAGGTGGAAGTAGGCAGAGGCAGATCTCAAGTTTCCTGGGGCCTTTCGCTGATGTGCCTCCTGGTTCGGTGCTTGTGGAATTTGGCCTTGGTGCACTTCTTGGCTTCTTCCATGCACACTTAGGTCCAGCAGAAGCAGCCACATGTTGTGAATTGCACTGTATTTCCAAATAGATTACCCAGGGTTAGCCACAGGTGGTATCTGATATTGAACTTCACAGGAGTCTCTCCCAAGAGACCCCAGAACCAATACACCTGGTGGCAGACTGCAGAACCACATCAGAACACTAGAGTAGCTCTAAAAGTAGCACATGCAAAGGGAGTTCTCAGCAGGCACTAGATCTTGCTGGACTAATTCTACTTAATTAAGTCAGCACTCATACAGCAGCTTATGCACTATGGTCAGGGTTATTCCTCAAAGTCAGCCAGCCTGAGGGTTGAGCCGCTCATGAAAGGGCCAACAGCGAACAAGACTCAACTAAAACAGGAGAGTTCATATAAGCCACACAAGGGACATTCCTGAAGCACCCTTCTCAGATGATAAGGAAGACTGCTACTGAGCCCACAGAAAATCTATTACATAAGGCCACCATACAAAGACTGGGAAACAGAACAGATCTACCTATTACATAAAAACAAATACAGAGAGGCAACCTAAATAGGGATACAAAGAAACATGCTCCAAATGAAAGAAAAGGAGAAATCCCCAGAAAAACTTACTTGAAAGGGTGGCAAGCAATCTACCAGATACTCAGTTCAAAATAATTATTGTAAAGATGCTCAAGGAACTTAAGGGAAAATTGGATAAACTCTGTGAGAACTTAAAGAGATAATAAACATAAAAGAGGACGTAAAAAAAAAAAAAGAAACCATATAAAAAAGAACTATTCAGAAATAAAGAATACAATATCTGACATGAAGAATACACTAAAAGGAATCAACAGTAGGTTAGATGAAACAGGATCAAATCAGTAATTTGGAAAACAAGGTAGCAATAATACCCAATCAGAGCAGCAACAAGAAAAAAAATTTTGTTTAACTGAGAACAGTCTAATGAACCTCGGATAACATGAAGCATAGCAACATATGCATCATTGTGGTACCAGACAGAGAAGAGAGAGAGCAAGGGATTGAGAACTTAACTGCAGAAATAACTGAAGATATCCCTAATCTAGTGAAGAAAAAAAACACAAGTCCAGAGCATTGCAATGAAATGGAATCCACAATGACAGTCTAGAAAACACCTATCAGTATGCTAACAGTATAGGAGTTCATTGTCTCCATCAACCTTTATAATTTTATTCATTGTTTTTCATGAGTCATGGCCCCACCATCCAAGGCTTGTGGAAAAAGAAATCTCCTTCCAACAGACTGTGGCTACCCAGCTGTCATCATGCAACCCAAGGCAACCTTCATCTTGACCTTCACTTAAGCTATCTGGACAAAGATGTCTTGAGCAAGTTTCCATTTAAGTAACCCTAAGACTTCTGTGACTACCTCAGCTTGCTAGACTGAGATATAAGATTTTATTTTATTAAATAAATTTACCACCAGCTGATCTTTATCAATAATGCCAATACCTTAATCTGTACAAAGATGGTCGATATATTTTCACACAAACCCTACCCACAAGCACCTCTAAGACCAAGACATTGTAGTGAAGCGCATCTTTGGATGTGTTGAGCGTACACATGGATTGTCTCCTGGAACCTTGGTTCACTTCCCAGCTCTGGAAAATTCTGCTGCTTGTCTCAAAATCCTGTAAAAAAGCTCCACAGGCTACCACCCTCAGGCAAATGGCTGTGTATAAAATAAACTTGGCCCCTGTGTAGTAACTTAAAAGTTTCCCAGCAGCAACAATAAATATCAGACCTACAAAAAAAAAAAAAAAAAAAACAAGTCAAAGAAGAACAGTGTCCCAAAAGAATAAACCCAAAGAGGCCAAACCTAAACACATTTTAATAAAATGGCAATGGTTAAACAAAAAGAAAATCTTGAAATTTGGGAGAGACTTATAGTTAGTTACCTACAAGAGAGCTCCCATAAATCTGCCAGCTGATTTTTCAACAGAAACAGGAGGGTTTGGCATGAAATATTCAAAGTGAAGAACAGCGGGGACCAACAACCAAGACTGCTTTACCAGGCAAGGCTATTAATTAAAATTGAAGAAGAAATAAAGAGCTTCCCAGACAAAAATAAAATAAAAAGACCATATACCACAAACCCAGTATTGCAAGAAATGTTAAAGAACTTTCTTTTAAAAAAGAAAGAAAATAAACATATATAGTGAGAAACAGTTATAAAGAATACAATGACAGACACAGGATAGCTGAATGGATAAGAAAAAGTTGTAGTTAACTATATATATATATATATATATATATATATATATATATATATATATATAGAGAGAGAGAGAGAGAGAGAGAGAGAGAGAGAGTCCTACCTCAGAAAAAAGTTACACAAAGACTGAAATAAAGAAATAGAAAAATATGTTTTATGTAAATAAACATTTTTAAAAAGTTGATGTACTGCCCTACAGGTGTTGCTCAGTAGATTGAGCATCGTCCCATGGACTGGGAGGTCCTGGGTCAATTCCCAGTCAGGGCACATGCCTGGGTTATGAGCTCGATCCCCAGTAGAGGGCATGCAGGAGGCAGCCAATCAATGTTTCTCTCTCACACTGATGTTTCTCTCTCTCTCTCTCCCTTCCTCTTTCTCTAAAAAAATCAATAAAAACATATATATTTTTAAAAGCTGGTGTAGCAATACTTTTATCAGACAAAATAGATTTCGAAACAAAGGCTTTAATAAGAGACAAGGAATACACTACATACTGATAAAGGGAGCAATCAGACAAGAGTATATAACCCTTGTAAACATTTATGCACCCAACATAGGAAAACCTAAATATATAAAACAAATATTGATAAACATAAAGTGAGAGGTTGAGAGTAATACAGTAATAGTAGGAGATTTTAACACCCCATTGACATCAGTGGATAGCTCTTCCCAACAGAAAATTGACAAGAAAACAACAGCCTTAAAAGAAACTATTATCCTAAGTGAAACAAGCCAAGCAGAGAAAGACAAACATCATATGATCTCACTTATTTCTGGAATATAGTGAACATAACAGAGTGAGGAGCAGGGAAGTCCGGGGGATGTGGAAGTGGTATACAGACTGACATCTGCCAGAAGAGGGGGTGGGGGAGGGGAGTGATGAACACAGAACTTGTACGCATGTACTCATAACCAATGGACATGGACAACAAAAATGGGGACGGGGCAGGGAGGGAGGGGGAGGGGGGTGTAAATGGGGGAAAAAAGGAGAATCATCTGTAACAAAAGCAAATTAATAATAAAATTAAAAAAAAAAAGACACACTAGATTAGATGTTTTAATTGATATCTTCAAAGCATTTTACCACACACACACACACACAAATTATATATATATATATATACACACACAATTTTTTCAAGTGCACATGGAACATATTTTAGTATAGCCCATATTAGGACACAAAACAAGTCTCAATAAATTTAAGAAGAGTGAAGTCATATTAAATGTCTTCTCTGACTACATTGTTATAAAACTACAAATCAATTACAAGAAAAAACTGAAAAACACACAAAGACATGAAGGCTAAATAACATGTTACTAAGCAATGAATGGGTTAACAATGAAATGAAAAGCAAAATCAAAAGATACCTTGAGGCAAACAAAAATGAAAACTAAACAATCCCAAATCTGTGGGAAACAGTGAAATTAGTCCTAAGAGAAAAATTCATAGCATTACAGGTCTACTTCAAGGAAGAAGACAAATCACAATCTAAACTTACACCTAAAGAAAAAAAAATTAAACAAATAAAGCCCAAAGTGAGTTGAAAAAAAAAAAAAAAGAAAAGATAAAATCAGAACAAAAATAAAATAGAATCTAAAACAAATAATAATAATACAAAATATCAGTGAAAACAAGAGCTGATTATTTCAAAAGGTAAATAAGATTGGACTGTATCAAAATAAAAAGTTTTTGCACAACAAAGGAAACATCAACAAAATAAAGACAACCCAGTAACTGAGAGAACATATTTGCTGATACATCTGATAAGGGGGTTAGAAGCCAAAATTTATAAAGAATTGATAAAACACAACCTGAAAAAGAAAAAAAATCCAATTTAAAAATGAGCAAAGGACCTGAATATATACTTCTCCAAAGAGGACATACAAATGGTCATTAGACATATGAAAAGGTGCTCAACATCAGTAATCATCAGATTGCAAATTAAAACCACCCCACACCTGTCAGAATGACTATTATCCATAAATCAACAAACAAAAATTGTTGGCAAGGATGTGGGGAAAAGGGAACCCTCATGCACCATTGATGGGACTACAGATTGGTGCAGAAACTATGGAAAACAGTACAGAGTTACTTCAACATTTAAAAAGGGAACTGCCTTATGACCCAGTCCTGTGAGTCCACTTCTGGGAATTTATCCAAAGAAATCCAAAACACTAATTTGAAGAAATATATGCATCCCTATGTTCACTGCAGCATTATCCAAGATTTGGAAGCAGTCCAAGTGCCCATAAGTAGATGAAAGGATAAAAAAGGCTGTGGTGTATTTATTTATTTATTTAATTTTAACTATATTATTAATTTATTTTTGTTACAGATGGTTCTCCTTTTACCCCCATTGACACTCTCCTCCCGATCTGGCCCTCGTCCCCCACCCCCAGCATAGCTGTCTATGCCCATTAGTCACTCATACATGCATATAAGTTCTGTGGTCTAACTCTTCCCTCCCCACATGCCCCTCTTCTGAGGTATGTCAGTCTGTACCCTACTTCTGTCTCTGGGTCCATTCTGTTCACAAGTTTGTTTTGTTCACTATATTCCACAAATAAGTGAAATCATGTGATATTTGTCTTTCTCTGCTTGGTTTATTTCGCTTAGCATAATACTCTCCAGGTCCCTCCATGTTGTATCAAATGGTAAGAGGTCTTTCTTTCTTAGAGCTGCATAGTATTCAATTGTGTATATATACCACTGCTTTTTTATCCACTCATCTATGGACACTTGGGCTGTTTCCAGCTCTTAGCAATTGTAAATAGTGCTGCTATGAACATAGGGGTACATATATTCTTTCTGATTGGTGTTCCAGGCTTCTTAGGATATATTCCTAGGAGTGAGATCACTGGATCAAATGGCAGTTCAAGTTTTAATTTTTTGAGGAAACATCATATTGTTTTCCACAGTGGCTGCATCAGTCTACATTTCCACCAGCAGTGTGCTAGAGTCCCCTTTTCTCCACACCCTCGCCAGCACTTGTTATTTGATGATTTGTTGATGACAGCCATTCTGGCACATGTGAGGTGATACCTCATAGTCATTTTAATGTGCAGCTTTCTGATGATTAGTGATGTTGAGCATTTTTTCTTATGTCTCTTGGCCATTTGTATGTCCTGTTTGGAGAGGCGTCTGAAATTGTGTTGCCTACATTTTCTTCTAGGATATTTATGGATTCATGAGTCACATTAAAGTCTTTTATTCATTTTGAGTTTATTCTTGTATATGGTGTAAGTTGGTGGTCTAGTTTCATTTTTTTTTTGCATGTAGCTGTCCAATTTTCCCAACACCATTTATTAAAGAGGCTGTCTTTACTCCTAATTGTATGCTCTTGCCACCTTTGTCAAATATTAATGGAGCAAAACATCTTGGGTCAATTTCTGGTTTCTCTGTCCTGTTCCATTGATCTATATGCCTATTCTTGTGCCAGTACCAGGCTGTTTTGATTAAAATGTCTTTGTAGTATAACCTGATATTGAGATCCCTCCTATATTGTTCTTCTTTTTCAAGATTGCTGTGGCTATTCAGGGTATTTTTTGGTTCCATATAAACTTTGGAGTGTTTGATCTAGTTCTATGCAATATGATGTTGGTATTTTAATGGGGATTGCATTGAATCTATAGATTGTTGTGGGTAGAATGGACATTTTAATGATGTTGATTCTTCCACTCCATGAACAAGGTATATGCTTCCACTTTTAAATATCTTCCTCTATTTATTTTTACAATGTCCTACAGTTTTCTGAAAACTATACTTTACTTATTTGGTTAAGTTTATTCCTAGGTATCTTAGTTTTTTTGCCACAATGTTAAATGGGATTGTTTTTCAGTTTCTCTTTCTGTGAGTTCATTGTTGGTGTATAAGAATGCCGTCAATTTCTTGATATTAATTTTGTATCTTGCTATTTTTCCAAATTCATTTATTAACTCTAGTAGGTTTTTAATTGAGTCTTTAGGGTTTTCTATGTAATATATCATGTCATCTGCAAATAATGACAGTTTTACTTCCTCCTTTTCAAATTGGATCCACTTTATTTTTCCTTCTTGTCTGATTGCTGTGGCTATGACTCCCAGTACTCTGTTAAATAAGAGTGGCAAAAGTGGGCATCCCTGTCTTGTTCCTGTTCTTTAAGGAAAAGTTATCTATTTCTTCCTAGTTTAATTTTGGGAGACTGTGTGTTTCTACAAATTTTTCCATTTCACCTAGATTCTCCAATTAGTTGGTGTAGTATGTTTTAATGATCCTTTAATGATAGTATGTTTTAATGATCCTTTGTATTTCTGTTGTGTCAGTTGTTACTTCTCTTTCATTTCTGATTTTGTTTATTTGGGTCCTCTCTTTTTGTTTCTTGGTGAGTCTGGCTAAGGGTCCATCAATCTTGTTTATCTTTTCAAAGAACTAGCTCTTTGTTTCATTGATCTTTTGAATTTTTTTTTTTTTTTTTTAGTTTCTACGTCGTTTACTTTGGCTCTGATCTTAACTATTTCTTTCCTTCTGTTTGATCTAGGTTTTTCTTTTTGCTTACTTTCTAGTTCTTTAAGTTGTGAAGTTAGTCAATTAAAAATTTTTCTTATTTCTTGAGGTAGGCCTGTAGTACTATGAACTTCCCTCTCAGGACTGCTTTTGCATAGATTTTGTGTTGTTGTGTGTTCGCTTTCATTGGCTTCCAGGAAGTTTTTAATTTCTTCCTTGATCTCCTTGATAAGCCATTTATTGTTTAATAATATGCTATGTAGCTTCCTTGTGTTTGAATTCTTTTGCGTGTTTTTATTGTAATTGATTTCTAGTTTCATACCATTGTAATCTGAGAAGATGCTTGATATGATTTCAATCTTTTTAACTTGTAGAGACTTAGTTTATGTCCTTATATGTGGTCTATCTTTGAGAATGTCCCATGTGCACTTGAGAAGAATGTGAATTCTGCAGTTTTGGGGTATAATTCTCTGTAGATATCTATTAAATCCATTTGATCTAGTGCATCATTCAGAGACTATTTCCTTGTTAATTTTTTGTCTAGAAGATCTATCCAGTGTTGTCAGAGGGGTTTTGAAGTCCCTTGCTATGATTGTGTTGCTGTCGATTTCTCCTTTGAAATCCTCCAGAATTTTTTTTAATGTATTTTGGTGCTCTTTTGTTGGGTGCATATATATTTACCGAGGTTATATCCTCCTGTTAGATAGATCCTTTCAATATTATGTAGTGGCCTTCTTTGTCTCTAGTTATGGCCTTCATTTTGAAGTCTAATTTATTGGTTATGAGTATTGCTACCCTAGCTTTTTTTTTTTTTTTCCTTTCTGTTTGCTTGGAAAAATTTTTTCCATCCCTTGACTTTCAACCTATGTTAGTCTTTTGTTGTGAGGTGGGTCTCTTGTAAACAATAGATATGTATATGAGTCATGCTTTCTTATCCATTCAACTACTCTGTATCTTTTGATTGGAGCATTTAATCCATTTACTTTTAAGGTAATTATTGATATTTACTTAATTATTGTCATTTTTGTTTATTGTGGTTATATTTTTCTTCCTATTTCTTCTGCTAATTACAGCAGTCCTTTTAACATTTCTTGCAGTGCTGGTTTGGTGCTAATATATTCCCTTAGCCTTTTTTTGCCTGGGAATATCTTTATTTCACCTTCTATTTTGAATGATAGCCTTGCAGGGTAGAGTAGTCTTGGGTTCAGATCCTTGTTTTTCCTTACCTTGATTACTTCATGCCATTCACTTCTGGCCTGTAGTGTTTCTGTTGAGAAGTCAGCTGATAGCCTTATGGGGGTTCTTTCGTAGGTAACCTGTTGCTTATCTCTTGCTGCCTTTAAGATTCTTTCTTTGTCTTTAATTTTTGGCATTTTAGTTATTATGTTTCTTGGTGTGAGCCTGTTTGGGTTCTTCTTACTTGGGGTTCTCTGTGCTTCTTGTACTTGTATGCCATTTTCCTTTACCATGTTAGGGGAGTTTTCTGTCACTATTTCTTCAAATATATTCTCTAACCCTTGCTCATTTTCTTCTTCTAGAATTCCTATGATACGTATGTTGGTATGCTTCATGTTGTCCAAGAGTTCTCTTAGGCTGTTTTTTAATTGTTTTTTCTTTTTGATTTTTAATTGTTTTTTCTTTTTGATTTTCTGATTGGGTGATTTTTTGTACCCTGTCTTCTAATTCACTGATCCAGTCCTCAGCCTCGTCTACTCTGCTGGTTATTCCTTCCAACGTGTTTTTAATATCTGCTATGTCATTCTTCATTTCCAATTTGTTGGTTTTCAATGTTTCTATATCTTTATTCATGCTATTGAGCTCTTTACTCATGCTGTTGAGCTTCCTCATGATAATTGCTCTGAACTCTCCCTCTGATATCTTACCTAATTCTATGTCATTTATTTTTCTCCTGCAGAATTATCTTGTTCTTTAATTGGAATTTGTTTCTTTGTTTCAGCATTCTGGCTGTCTCAGTGAGTTTTGGAGCCTGCCCAATTACCCTTGTGAGTGTTGGTGTTCTGCTGGTTTTGGCTCCCTCTACTGGGCTTGAATGAGTGTGGGAGGACTCATGTTGAACACCACTGTCAAGTGTTGCTTTCCTGGATAGATTTGCAAGCTAAGGGAAGAGTCAGTTTCCTCTAGCAATTTGCCTGGAGGCTATTAGTCTCAGTTGCTTGATGATCCTCAGGTGGCTCTTGCTTGCTTATTCAATTGAGATATTAATGAGCCTCAACTTCCCTTTCTCTGGCCTGGCCTGGTGGTGTTGAATTCCAGTGGGAGAGTCTCTTGCTTCTCCACAGAGCTCTAGGAAAGGGCTCTTCAAGTAAGATGGCTACTGTCTTGTGAGGGAATGATTCAGTACTGAACTCCTAGAATCCACCCCTCCTGAACTGGGAATTCTGGACTTTCTCAACTCAGTTCCAGTCCAGTTCCCCCTCCCTGTGCTGTAGCCCAAGGTGAGTGGCTATAGCTGATTTGCCAGTGAGTCCTTACTAAGTCATTAAATTGAGATGTTAAAGAATCTTAATTTGCATTTCTTTGGCCTGGCCTGGTGGTGTGGAATTCCTGTGGGAGGGGCCATTGCTTCTCCCCAGGGCTCTTTGAGTAAGATGGGTGCTGTCCTGTGAGGGAGTGATTCAGTACAGAACTCCCAGCATCCATTCCTCTGGAGCCAGGAGCCCTCTTTTCACTCAGTTTCAGTCCAGTCCACCCTCCCTCTGTCAGAGCCAAAGGTGAGTGGCTGTAGCTGGTTTGGTGCTTTTTAAAAAAATAAAAAATAAACCTCTGCTTTCTCAGCAGGAAGTACACACCCTAATACAGCTCTCTGCTGCTCTGTGGACTCCCAGCCCATGCCCGCATGCCTCCACAGTTCCTACCAGGCTCGATTTGACGTCCCTGGCTGTAGTGGTTCTGTCCAGCTGTTCTTCAGTTGGCTTTCCCCGATGATTTGTCTTTATTTTAGTTGTAATTCCCGTTTGGTCCATTCACTTCGCTGTCATTTTTTTTTTCAGCTGTGATGTATTTAAACAAGGGAATGCTGCTGTATTGTTAAAAGGAGGGAAATCTTGCCTTTTGCAGAAGCTTGGATGGATCTGGGGAGTCTTGTGCTGAGTTGGGTGGGCCAGTCAGGGGAACAGATGCCGTGCTATGTGTGGAGTCCAATAAACAGAAGAAACTAACAAACAAAATAAAAATATAGGTAATCTTATCTTTCAATAACAAAATATATAAACAATTTTTGCTCTATTTTATTTATACTATAATGCATGTATCATGATAAATTAATAACTCAATAGAGAACAATGTAGTAAAATGGAATGTTTAAGGGATTTAAAGTCAAAAGATCTTTGTTTGAGTCCTCATTCTGCAATTTACCAGATATGTGACCTCAGGCAATTGATTTAATAGAGCTGAATGTGTTTCTTGCTGTTCATACCTCTTGTGGGAATAAAATGGGGTAATGTCTGTGAATGTCTATTCCATCCAACAGGGGACATGGAATGGTCAAAAGGCTGTCCTCTGAACTATCACAACCAGGGAGAGTGTTTAACAGCATCACACAGATGTGTCACAGTGCTGCATAATGGAGAAACCAGTTTTCAACTCAAACATCAAAAGTTACTTTTCAGCCCAAGAGAGTACAGAATAGTTCTCCCCTTGCTTCAGTGTGGTAGAGAACAGTGTGGAGGAGAGATGGAATCCAGACATAAAACAGAGTACCTTTTCTCCTGAGTGGAGAAAAAAAGAAATACCCCTCCTAAGGTATTAAATTAATATAACAGATATAATCTAGTATAGACAGGAAGGAATAAACTACAATAAAAATCAACCTAGAAAAGAATGTGTGCTGGCAGTAAACTATGGACAATGGCAACAAAAAGGATTGAGAAAATTATCAAATGTTAAAAACTGTAAATAAAAAAATAATCTTTAATATACATGGAATAAAAACATGATCATGAGAATTACATAAATTTGAAAGATAGAGAATCCACACCATATCAGAAATAAAATGTATTTTCCGAATTTTTATGCATTGTATTTGTGTATATATGTGTATTTTACACACAAAATATATAACACATACATCAATTATTATATAGTAAAAAGTACACAAATTTTATTCCGTGGTACAGTCAATCTTACACTCAATGTTATCTCTTCCCAAATTTCTGAGTTACTTGAAGATATCTCTGGATCTTGTTACAGTATGTAACTGTACTTGGAAGGAAACAACTTTACCTTAGAATTTCAGCTTGAATCTTGGAATTCCAGTTACATAAATCTCAGTAAACAACCTCATTTAGTGAACTCTGACTGTTTCTATTTGGAAGTGTTCCACGTGATAAAAACTCCTAGGAAACCTAAAAGCTTGTTTGAAAGTTTAGCTATTCCAAAGTGTATCTCAACTACTGCAATATCCTTGACCAAAGAATAATCTTCCTCTGCCTGGGAATGTTTTTTTTTGTTTTAATCCTCACTCGAGAACACTTTTTGCATTCATCTTCAGATAGAGTAAGAGGGAGAGAGGGAGGAAGAGAGAGAAAGAAACATCGATGTGAGAGAGACACATTGAATGGCTGGCTGCCACCCACACGACCCCAACAGGAACTGAACCCAGGTCTCTTTGGACCATGGGTTGATGCTCTAACCACTGAGCAAAGCTGGCCAGGGCTGCCTGGGAATGTTTTTGAATAACAAGTCTGAGAAAGATGCCCATGGAACAGAAATATTTTATCATCAGTCAGAGTCAGTCAATTCAAATACATGGATTTGACAATCAGTGAGATTGATAGTACAGTCAGAATGCTCTTATATTTAAGTTTAGGAAATATAAAGCATTTTGTAAATATAAGGGATGATCATTGAAACATGATGTAAATATTACTGTGGAATTTTTATTGAATTACTGATGTCCCAGTTATCATTGTAGTTCAGCCACAAGACATAAAAGTGTTCCCTGCCATCATTGTGACCAGAAACTTATCCCTAGAGAGGGCTTGTGAAGGTCTGCCATTTGAGAAATAAATTTAAAGAAAAACAAAACACAAAACAGACCCTCACTAATGAGCAGGTGTTTACATTTTGTGTTAAACTAAGATCCCTGCATGTTGAAAAGAAATATCGTTAAAAAAAGTATAGTAACTCAAAATTTTTATAAAAACTCACTGCTCTCCTGTGAGGTTTTGTCTTTCATTGCAATCTGGTTTCTTCTAGGAGATATATTTATACTTGGTAGCTATATGCCTAATTACATTTTACAGCATTGGAGACATTTTAAGAAATGCCCTATATAGTTTTTAAACTATAGCTTTGTACTTTGTGTTTTCTGGACAGGACATTTTTTCTATAAATGATTCCTGTAGGAGTCATTCAGAATATTATTTTAAGGACTCATTAATCCAAATAGGACTAATCCTTTTCCAGGGAGTATTCTGTGACAACTCCAAAAACTCACCCAACTGAGATACCAATAAGAGTAACTGCATTCTTTAGGAAGGAAATATTAGACAGTTTTTCTTTTCAATATCTGAAGTGGTTCTATAAATTTATATTTTCTAAAGACAGTAAACTCAGAGGAATTATTTTGCACTGTAAAATAAATTATAGATTGTTAACTTATAGTCAATGTCTCCATAAATGATGTATAAAAAACAAATATATGCATATGGTTCTGGTGCTGGTGAATCCTTCACCAGAAATAGCCAGTACATCATCTCTGGTTCTGGTCTAAACCTCCTTTAAGTCTTCTTGTTTTATGTTGTCAAGCCTTATTGCTCTCCTCTATGCTTTACAATGATCTGGTTCTTTTCCAAAATCATTGTTGATAAATTAATTGCAAAGTACATGTATATACTCATTTCTGTCTTCAAATGGTCATAGTTCCATTCACAGAATATAAGTTGACTCTTGTTTGCTCAAATAGAATTTTATATTTATATTTCAACTGTTCTTAGTTTTTTTATATCTACTCATAATTGACATTCCATGAATCTGTACAAATTAGAAGTATTAGTAAATGTGATTTCTATTGAATTTAATTCTAATGCAAATGCAGAGATCTTCTGATTTTAAAGAAGAATCCCCTTGTCTAAATTCTACTTGGAAAATGCTCTTTCATGAATAAGAATTATTAACACTTATTGAATGCTTACTATGAGCCAGATGCACTTGTAGGCTTTTTATATGTATACTTTATTTTATTACTCATAATAGCCCTATGAAGAAAGTATTTTCTTTTACAGGAAAGAAAACTGGTTCCCAGAGAGGCTGAGTGATGTATATAAGATCATACAATAATGGAACAGTTTTGAACCCAGGTGCTCTGACTCCAGAGGCTCCATTATTAACCTATACATCGTCTTTAAAACATCTGTCTTTTATAGTTGTTTCCTATACTCCCTAACAAGTGCCCTGTAGTGAAATCATTGGCTTCTGGAGCTGAAATTTAGCTTAGCCAACTGATCCAGGGATTTGCTGTTTAATTGTACTTGTCCACAACATTTACACAGATCTGATAAAGATATTGATCACTTAAAACCCATGAATATCTAGCACTCTTTTAGGTGGCACCAAGTGTAGTCTTTCTATTTTTTTCTCTGCCTTTTACAGAGGCCTAAGTTGATATTAAAAGGTTGAGGTATCATGAACCTGCTTTCAGAAAACCAGTTTAAGTCATTGGTTCTTCAATGTTATCCTATTTTTAACAGTTCATTATATTGTACTTAATATGAAATTACAATGAGTCACTTCATAAGTGTACCTTTCTTGGACTTAATTAGACACTGAAGAATTATTAAACATTTGACAGCATACTGTGTGTTTGATTTTGGTATTGAATTCTCAATGATGTTAATACACACACAATGTAACATCTACACACAGTGTAACATCATATGTTCCACTGACTGTGAACTTATATAATTTTTCTCAATTTAATAGCTTTTCAGATTCCCAATTCTTTCAGATGTTTGGCACATAAACATTTTCTAACAAGATAGATGTTACCTTTCATTAAAGATAAGACAATTGGATCAGGTAAAGAACATCTAGGTTCTAAATTTCAAATCTGCCCCTAAGTCTGTGAAATATTTTAGGTGTGGTACTTAATTGTATCAGTTGTCTCATCTTCTAAAAGTTAATGAGTTAAACAGATATCTTCCATCTGTTTTTAGCTCCAAAATATTTAACAAATATTACACAAATTGTTTTGGGGGCTTTCATCATAGAAAGGGCTATATTACTTAATCAGAGGTCTGATATCACCAAATTCAAGTACCTTGTAACTCTTATCAAATTGTAATGCATAACATATAAATTATACTTCAGTTAATTTTTATATTATTTTCTTATTTATTAAAGACTTAGAACTATTTATTTGTCATAAGGACAATTGAATTACAAAATGGATAAATTGGAATCAAATAACATTTTAAGTGAATTAGGATATGTATGCAAACATTAGGTTAACAATAACTAAACAATGTTTATACTATAGAAAATATATAGGAAACCTATAGAAGTGGCATAGGGACATATAAATATTTAGCTTAGCTTCCAAACAGTTTCAGCAGCACCATCAGCAGGGCATTCTGCCCTATTGAACAGAATTTTTAGTTGAAACATGTTTTTAAGCTTCTTGGATTTATTAGATGAAGAAATGATTATTAGTAGAAGAAAAACAAATGTTCACTTTCCACAATCTAATATGTAAACATATACAAATGTAGCCTAATAAACTGTTTTTATTACAATTTCATCATCTGAGTGGAAATTATAGTGTTAAGCATTTTCAAGAGGTGGTTCTATCTACATACACAATGAGGGAGAGTTCCCATAATGGTCTGTAAGGCATATCAAATTTATTCTGTGAGGTAGATAAATGTATTTTAAAAGCTTTACTCTACTTGTGGAATGAATTTCCTATCATGTATATATTCTGAATGTAACACGCCCCCACTCCGTCCACCCGAAATGTGGTTTGCTTTCAAAAATAATTTTTTTTTACATTTATCTTTAGACAGAGTGGGAGAGAGAGAGAGAAACATCGATGTGAGAGAGACGCATCAATCTGTTGCCACCCGTGATCCCAACTGGGTCTGGGGACGAACCGCAACCGAGGTACATGCCCTTGATCAGAATCGAACCCAGGACTCTTTGGTCCACAGGCCGACGTTCTAATTGCGGAGCCAAACCAGCTAGGGCTCAAAAATAATTTTAAATAAAAAAACTTTAATTAAAGACAAAATACACATGGCATGGTTATTAACATTAAACATAATTATATATTCATTACACAGAAAGGCATTTAGGGCAAATTATATCAATACTCATTGAATGAAGTGGATATGATCAAAATTTGACCATCAGGAATAAAGCTACATTTAGATTGTTTTAAATAATGGAAGAAAGTGGGTAACTCATTTTTCCCTCTCTGGGGCACATGTAAGAGATAATTGAAAATATGTACTAAAAGTATATTTCCTCTTGCTTAGTTTCATAATCACAAACTTTTTACTTATAACAGTGTTTTAAAATATATGTTTTAAATGAGATTGATAGATTGAGCATTGTATGTCTGGAATCATATGAAAATTTCCAAAGACAGCATATGTTACTCTTCAAAACCATGTGAACAGTGGTAATATTAACAGTATTACTATTATTATTACTATTCTTGTTATTATTCTTATTTCTACAGTTGAAGATATTCAGTTGCATAAACGTTGAATACTTTGCTTGTTTAGCATATTTTACTGAGTTCCCATTATGTGCCAGTTACCTCACTAAGCCCATGGTGGGGGGAGGGGGGGGAGGAACTGTCAAGAAGATAAAATACTGAGGAAAAGTAAGCAAAGAAAATAACAATTATCATAAAACTTTATGATATATAAAATAATTAAATAATACCAGTGTTAGTCATATAAGAAATAAATTTAAACATTTTCATTAATAGAACCATTTTCACATTTCTTTATATACTAGCATATAACTGCAATGAGGAAAATGTTTTGATTTATTTACTACTGGGCTCACAACTCTCAGAGTGGAACTTGACATATAACACATCCCAAAAAAAGATTATGTTGAATGAATTAAGTGTTGAATGAAATTATTCTTCTATTTTCTATTCCCCTCACCCACTCTAAAGAGAGAAATCTACCATGCCTATTATGGCCTTTTGTTCATGATCTGGAGTTAGTCAAGAGTTGTTGAATACATGAATAAATAAATAAACCATGACTAGTTAAATATTTCATTACCAATTTGGAAGTATTGCATTGATTGATAAAATTTATTAATGAAACTAGTTTTATCTTCTTCTTTACCAGATTTAATTTTTATCATTGCAATTATATCAAAATATATTGCCTTACACATAAATTCTCTTATTGCCCGTGTTTCAATAGTTTGTCTTAAGTTTTATAGATATTTTAGTTATCTAAAGTATTGTAACCAACATTTGTTTTTCTCATACTTTTTTCCCCCTATCATGTTTGGCAGCACTGTGCATATGGAATATATCAGCAAAGATAAAGTAAGAATTAATGGAAAGGAATAACAAAGAGAAATCAACAAAGAAGAAATATATTTTGAGAAATGCTATGACATTTAAAAATATAATCTACATAGGGTGAAAGGGGGGATATCTGTAATACTTTCAACAACAAAGATAAATTTTAAAATATATCATCTACACAGATAGATATAATTTGCTGTAAACATTTATATTGTCTTTCCAAAACCAAGGAAACAAATCAGATAATCCTTTGAGTTTCCAATCATTTAATATTAGAGATTAGATAAAATCCCTCAGTTGAAGAAGGTAAATAATGGAAAATTTGAATTACTTGTCCATGATAATACAGCTGAGCATAAAAGATACTCCTGCTTTCTTAATTTTATAGTGCAGCTACTTCTCTCTCATCGATGTTTCTATCTCCCTCTCCCTCTGCCTTCTTCTCTCTCTAAAATTAATTTTTTAAAAATTATTAAAAAATAAGAACAGCCTGGCCAGTGTGGCTCAGCTGTTGAGCGTCTACCTATGCACCAAGAAGTCACCGGTTCGATTTCCGGTCAGGGCACATGCCCAAGTTGTGGGCCCGATCCCCAGTGGGGGGCATGCAGGAGGCAGCCAATCAATGTTCTCATCAATGTTTCTCTCTCTCTCTCTCTCTCTCTCTCCCTTCCTCTCTCTAAAATCAATAAAGAAAAAAAAAATTATAGTCCAGCTACTAACCTTCCTCAGGTTTAGTTATAACACTGTTCCAGAAAGTAAAGGATAAAACTGCCATCTGGAGAAGCAGGGTTTTCTTTTTATTACCTGAAGTCTGGACTCTGCTTTATGCTCCTTGGGGCTACTAAATATTGTGAGTCAATAAAAGTTAACACTTTCAAGTTTAAGATATATACCATATCATCAAATAGTGCTAATATGAACATCCCATTTGTTTACGTGTATACACCTTGTGTTCCTCCAGGGAATATGCCAAGAATTGGATTCAAATATCAACACTCACAAATCATTATCCAAAAAAAAAATTCTAATTTATATTCCCACCACATTGTTTCAAATTTCTTATTTCCTTACCTTTTGCTAACACATGCTATTATCACACTTTTTCTTTTTCATGAATCTGACATTGAAAAACATCTATTGCATTTTATTGATTACAAGGGCGGTTGGACACTTTTTAATACTGGTCAATAAGGTATGTTCACTCTTCTGAAATACTTTTTTCAAATTGTTTCCCATCTTAACTATTTTTGTCTTGTTTCCTTGTCACTAGTAGGAGCTCTTTATATCATTTGAATGTCAATTGCTTTATTTATTTCATATGTTCCAAATATTTTGCCCAGTCTACTATTTATATTGTATTTTTACTTAGAAATATAGTCATATGTGTACATATGTTTCTTCATGGCTTTTGTATATACAAGAAGACGTACCATTCCACATTCAAATTACAGCTTTCTACATTATTTTCTAAGCATTTATAGGTTTTTGAAAAAGGTATTTATCTATTCTAAGCATGCTTTATCAAAAATCTAAATTTGTACATATTTCCATGTGGGTGAACAACTTTCCTAATACCATATATTATATAATCTATTCCTTTTCTCACTAATTGATAGGTCATCATTACATTGATAGGCCATCTCATAAATCTGTGCGACACAGTGAAAGCAATCCTAAGGGGGAAATCCATAGCATTACAAGCCTGTCTCAAGAAAGAAGAAAAAAAAAATCTAACCATACACTTAAAGAAATAGAAAAAGAACAACAAAGTCTACAAACAACTATATGCCAAAAAACTGGACAATCTGGAATAAATTCGGAGAAATATAAAATATTACAGAACTAATTCAAGAAGAAACATAAACTCTAAACAGACCAATTAAACTAATGAAATCCAAACAGTAATCAAAACAACTTCCAACAAACAAAAGTCCTGGACTGGACTGCTTCAGAGGTGAATTATATCAAACATTCAAAGGTGAACTAACACCTATCCTTTTAAAACTAGTCCAAAAAAACTTAAGAGAAGGAAAGACTCCCAAGCTCAGATTGTGAGGCTAGCATTATCCTAATTTCAAAACCAGATAAAGACAATACAAAAAATAAATAAAATGATAGGCCAATATCCCTGATGAACATAGATGCTAAAATCTCAACAAAATATTAGCAAACTAAATTTAGCAATGCATGCCTGGCTGGTGTGGCTCACTGGTTGAGCGTCGACCCATGCACCAAGAGGTCACTGGTTTGATTCCTGGTCAGGGCACATTCCCAGGCTGTGGGCCAAATCCCCAGTGGAGGCATGCAGGAGGCGGCCAATCAATGTTCTCTCTCATCGATGTTTCTCTCTCTCTCTCCCTCTCCCTTCCTCTCTCTCTCTAAAATCAATAAAAAAAAATTTTTAAATAAATAAATTTAGCAATGCATTAAAGAGATTATACACCATATCAAGTGGGACTTATTCCAGGGATTCAAAATTGGAACAACATATACAAATCAATTAACTTGCTATGCCATGTAAACAAAATAAAGAATAAAATCATATGATCATATTAATAGATGTAGAAAAGACATTTGACAAAATCCAGTGCCCATTTATGATAGAAACTCTCAGCAAAGTGGGAATAGAGGGGACATATCTCAACATAATAAAGTCCATATATGGCAAACAGCAAACATCCTACTCAATGGGGGAAAGCTCAAAGTGTTTCCCTTAATATTAGGAACAAGGAAGGGATATCCACTTTTACCATTCTTATTCAACATAGTACTGGAAGTCCTAGCCATAGCAATCAGACAAGAAAAATAATAAAGGCATCCAAATTGGAAAGGTAGATGATACTGTATATAGAGAACCCTGAAATTTTCACCAAAAAACTACTAGAATTGATAAATAAATTCATTAAAGTAGCAGAATACAAAATAAATATCCAGAACTCAATTGAATTTTTATACACTAAAATGGTGATTGAAGGAAACTTGACTTGAGGTTGTGAACATACAATACAATATAGAGATGATGTACTATACAACTGCACACCTGAAACCTATATAATTTTATTAACCAATGTCGCCTCTATAAATTCAATTTAAATAAATAAATAAATAAATAAATAAATAAATAAATAAATAAATAGAGCAGGTTGAGATTTGACATAGAAAACATCATGAAAAAAGAGCAGCCACTATGATCAGTCAATAATGTGTGCTTGTCAATGGTATCTTAGTACCCCAACCATGTCTAGGCAAGTTAGTAGTCAAATGATCAGCAAGGACTTCAGATAAGGATCAAGCAAAATGACCTTCTTTCATAAATTTACAATACATGAAATATCATATATAGGTTTTATAGGGGATCTGAAGCAAAGTTTGACTTACAGTTTTTTCAAAAATTGAATTATGATCTTGAGGACCAACACTGGTCCTCAGAGCTATCTTGAATTGGAGATTTATCATGACTATGTCTGCATTTCTTCTTTGTGGACCACATTTTTATACATTTAACAGAAAGAGACAATCTAGTGCAAAACAAACAAACAAACATGGAACAAGACTTTGTACATGTATACAAACAATGCAAAGATCAAGATAATAAGGTTTATGGTAAAAATATTTATCAAATGATATACTTTCAAAACAAAAAGATACAATCCAAAAATTTTTATAGAACTACAAAAGACTCCAAATAGCCCCAGCACTCTTCAGAAATAAGAACAAAGTGGGAGGTATCATGCTGTCTAATATCAAACTCTAGTACTATAAGTCTATAGTAACAAAAACAGCATGTTACTGGCATAAAAAGAGAGCTACAGATCAGTGGAACAGACTAGAGAGCCCAGAAATAAACCCATGCCAAAATGGTCAATTAATATTTACCAAAGGGGGCAAGAACATACAATGGGGTAGGTAGTCTATTTAATAAATGGTATTGAAGCAATTGTACAGATACATGCAAAATGAATCACCTTCTTACACCATATACAAGAATAAACTTAAAATAGATTAAAGACTTAAATGTAAGACTCGGCACCATAAAACTTATGGAAGAAAATATAAGGAATAGAAGGTAAGATATTTCTCTTAGTAATATATATATTTTTTTCAGATATATCTCCCTGGACAAGGGAAACAAAAGAAATAATAAACAAATGGGACTTCATCAAACTAAAAAGTCTTTGTGCAGCAAAGGAAACCATCAACAAAATAAAAAGACAATCCACTGAATAAGTGAATATATTCACCAATGATACATCTGATACAGGGTTAATATCCACAATGTATAAAGAACTTATACAACTGAACACTAAGAAAACAAATAATACAATTTTTAAAATGAGCAAAATACTGGAATAGACACTTCTCCAAAAGAACATAAAGATGGCCAATAGACATATTAAAAGATGCTCAACATTACTAATCATCAAAGAAATACAAATTAAAATCACAATGAGATATTATTTCACACCTGTCAGAATGGTTATTATCAATAAACCAACAAACAAGCGTTGGCAAGTATGTGGAGAAAAGGGAACCCTCATGCACTGTTGGTGGAAATGCAGATTTGTGCAGCCACCATGGAAAACAGTGGAGAGTCCTCAAAAAGTTAAAAATGAAACTGCCTTATGACACAGAGATTCCACTTCTGGATATATATTTAAAGAAAGCCAAAAAACTCTTTCAAAAGAATATATACATCACTATGTTCATTGCAGCCTTGTTTATAATAGCCAAGATATGAAAGCAACCCAAGGTGCCATCAATAAAAGATTGGATAAAGAATAAGTGGTACATAGTTGCAATGAAATATTATTAGGCCTTAAAAAATGAAATTTTACCATTTGTGACAGCATGAATGGACAAAGAGGTTACTGTGCTAAGTGAAAAAAGTCAGTCAGCGAAAGACAAATACTATATTATTTTACTTGTATTTGGGATCTAAAGAACAATATAAATGAACAAACGAAACAGAAACAAACTCACAGGTACAGAGAGCACAATGATGGTTGCCAGAAGGCAGGCAGTTAGGGGGCATGAGTGAAAAAGTTGAAGACATTAAGAAGTACAGATTGGTAGTTACAAATAGGCATAGGAATGTTAACTACAGCATAGAATATATAGCCAATAATATTGTAATAACAAGGTATGGTACCTGTTGGGTACAGGAAATATCAAGGGTAACACTTTGTAAAGTTTATGTTTGTCTAACCACTATGTCATACACCTGAAACTAACACAAAATAATATTGAATATAAACTGTTGAAAATAAATGAATAAATAATTACTAAGAATACTAGGTATTGAAATAAAATAATTTACTTCAAATTTGAGTCTTCATGTGGAATTAATATAGTTTTATAGCTTTTATTTTTATTACATATTAAAATAGTACTGAAATAATTTGGGGGATAACAGAACTATAGAAGTAAGATTACAAAAGATCCCATCCATACATTTAAGAAGATAAACCAAACATAGGCAATATCCCAACAGAATTTGTTGTTTTATAGATACTAATTCTAAAGTACATTTGAAATGTAAAAAATATAAAAATAAATAATTTTACAATATTCCACAAGACCAGGGGCTCTACTCTTATCAAATAGGAAATAAATTAAACAGCATAAACTGCAAGATCAGCAAAATTCACAATGGCCAAAATATTATAAAGATAAGAGGACATACTGTTATGATATATATGAAAGAATTAGCATTATAAATTGAATATGTATCAATTATTAAATAGTATCAGAATACATATTTCTATCCATGAGGAAAGATAAAATATAGTTAAATTCTGACCTCACTACAAATAAGAAGAAAGTGGATTAAAATCTTAAATCTAAAATTTTTAAACTTTTAAACACAGGTGACTATATTAAGAATCTATTGTAACATTCAAAAAGAAAATAAATATCTTGATGCCTGGCTGGTGTGGCTCAGTGTATTGAGTATCGTCCCATGGACTAAGAGGTACTGGTTCAATTCCTCATCAGGGCACACCCCCCGTAGTGGGTGTGCAGGAGGCAGTCAATAGATGTGTCTCTCTCACATTGATGTTTCTCTCTCTCTCTCCCTAAAAAATCAATAAAAACATATTTTTAAAAGTTTTTTAAGAAAATAAATATCTTGAAAAAGAGAAAATGTTGTAAATCGTTAAGGAAAAGATTGATTAATCACATCAAAATTAAACAAAAATTTTTGTAAGACCAATGGAAAAAAAAAAGATAAACAAAGGTAAAATGCAGCAAGAGTTTGGGGGAATATATTTACAGTCTTAATAAAATATATTTTTCTGAAATATAATATTTAAGAATACTCAAATTGATAAGATAACAGATGTAGTTTGAGAGTAAAGTTGAAATGGTAATATGAAATGTAGGGTAAAACAACAAAGAGAAATTTGTCTATACCAATTCAGTTGGAAACGCTTAACATTTCTATCCACTTGTAAGACTTGGGCAAAATTTAAACTTGAAGCATGCTGATCAGAAGGGAAGCTGATACTACCACCTTGGAGATCAGTTTACTACTGATAGGTAGCAAATTTGATTATAAAAATAAGTGAGTTCCCAGCATTTCTTCATCTAGGAAAAAGTCCAGAGAAACTCTTACATCATAAAGTACATATAACCATATTCTCTGAATTATAAGCAGTATACACAAAAATTGCAACCATCACTGCTGCTCCAAGTGCCTAGTACTGCCTAGAAATGCTAACAGTTTGTTATCATCCTGCTGCAAGGGGCTTTACAGAATGCAAATCATTACACATAATCTGATTTAGCTAAACTACCTCATTTACACATATTTTTGTTTTTACATCATGATTTTCTGGATTATGGAAAGATTAGGTTAATGTAAATTGGGGTGCAAGTTTCTTTTCTCATCACCAATCAGGGTTAAGCAATTTGTAGACCATGTACTTTGAGTAGCATTGCACTGACTCATATGATCACATTTTTGTATTCTGCAGTGGCACATTAAGGGGAAGGAGAAATAGTGGGAGTGTTCTGCCTGAGAGCTCCCACCACCATCTGTTGTCCTTGTCCATGAGTTCTTCCTCTCTTTTTTAGCTCAATCTTTCAGTTCCCCCTCCAACAGCACCCCCTGCCCCAACACCAGAGCTATCTGCCAGCTCTTTATCTAAGAGTCTGTCTCTATTTTGTTTGTTACTTGAGTTTGTTCATTGAATTCCACATATGAGTGAAATCATATGATACTTGTTTTTCTCTGACTGGCTTACTTCTCTTAGCTTACTGTTCTCCAGGTCTATCCATGCCATCACAAAAAGCAAAATTTTCTTCCTTTTTTATGGTTGAGTAGTATTCCATTGTGTAAATGCACCATAGCTGTTTTACCCACTCATCTACTGATGGACACTTGAGCTGCTTCCAAACCTTTGATATTATACACAACCCTGCCATAAATATAGGGGTGCATATATTCTTTTGAATTAGTGTTTTGGGTTTCTTTAGATAAATTCCCAGAAGTGGAATTGCTGAGTCATAAGTCAGTTCCATTTTTAATTATTTGAGGTAACTTCATACTGCTTTCCACAGTGGATGCACCAATCTGCATCCCCAGCATCCTTGTCAACACTTGTTGTTTGTTTATTTATTTATGATAGCCATTCTGACAGGTGTGAGATGGTATCTCATTGTGATTTTAATTTGCATTTCTCTGATGATTAGTGATCTTGAGCATCTTTTCATATGTCTATTGGCCATCTGTATGTTCTCTTTGGAGAAATATTCAGGTCTTTTGCTCATTTTTAAATTGGATTGTTTGTTTTCCTGGTGTTGAGTTTTATAAGTTATTTATAAATTTTGGATATTAACCCCTTATCAAATATATAGCTGGTGAATATGTTCTCCTATTCAGTGATTTGACTTTTCATTTTGTTGATGGTTCCCTTTGCTGTGCAGAAAGAACTTTTTGGTTTGATGAAGTCTCATTTTTTTTTCTTTTGTTTCCCTTGCCCATATTGATATATCAGAAAAAAAATATTGCTACAAGAAATGTCCAAGATTTTACTGCCTATATTTTCTTCTAGGATTTTTATGGTTTTGAGTCTAATATTTAAGTCTTTAATCCATTTTGAGATTATTCTTGCATGTAAGAAAGTGGTCTAGTTTCTTTCTTTCTTTTTTTTGCATATAACTGTCCAGTTTCCCCAACACTATTTATTGAATAGAATATCTTTAGTCCATTGTATGTTTTTGCCTCCTTTGTCAAATATTGACTATAAAGGTGTGGGATTTTTCTGGGCTCTCTCTTCTGTTTCATTCATCTATATGTCTGCTTTTATACCAATACCATGCTGTTTTGATTATTATGGCCTTGTAGTATAGTTTAATATCAGGTAACATGATTGCTTCAACATTGTTCTTCTTTTTCGAGATTGCTGGTGCTCTTTGGGGTGTTCTGTGGTTCCATAAAATTTTTTGAGTATTTTTTTTAGTTCTGTGAAATAAGCCATTGGTAACTTCAAAGGAAATGGGTTGAATATGTAGATTGCTTTGGGCAGTATGGACATTTTAATGAAGTCAATTCTTAGTCATGAACACAATATATGTTTCCACTTATTTGTATCTTTTAACTTTTTTTTTCTTCAGTGTCTTATAATTTTCAGAGTATAGGTCTTTTACAACCTTGGTTAAATTAATCCCAAGGTATTTTATTCTTTTAGAAGCAATTAGTAATGAGATTGCTTTTTTAATTTCCCCAATAGTTCATTATTGGTGTAAAACATGCAACTATTTCTGGATATTTATTTTGTATCCTTCCACCTCACTGAATTCATTTATCAATTCTAGTATTTTTTTTTTTTTTGGTGGAATCTTTATGTTTTTCTATATACAGTATCATGTCATCTGCAAATAATGAGAGTTTACTTCTTCATTTCCAATTTGAATGCCTTATTTTTCCTTCTTCTTTTCTGATTGCTGTAGCTAGGGCTTCCAGTATAATGTTGAATAAGAGTGGTAAAAGCAGACATCCTTGTCTTACTTCTGATCTTAAGGGGAACAATTGTATTTTTTGTCTACTGAGTATGATGTTGGCTGTGTGTTTGTGATATATGGCCTTTTTATTACATGGAGGTATATTTCTTCTATTCTCACTCTGTTAAGAGTTTTTGTCATAAATGGGTGCTGGATTTTATCAAATGCTTTTTCTGCACCTATTGATAAAATCATGATTTTTAAAATATATTTTGAATGATTTTAGAGAGGAAAGCAGAGGGAGAGAAAGAAACAATGTGAGAAAGAAAGAGCAATAACGTGCCTCGTGCATGCCCCCTACTGGGGATCAAACTCACAACCCAGGCATGTGCCCTGACTGGGAATTGAACTAGCAACATTTTGGTGCATGGGACAACACTCAACTGAGCCACACTGGCCAGGGCTGATCATGTTATTTTTATCATACATTTGTTTATGTGGTGTATCACATTTATTGTTTTGTGGATATTATATCAACCTTGTGTCCCTGGAATAAATCCCACTAGATCATGGTGTATTATCTTTTTAATGTATTGCTAGATTTGGTTTGCTAACATTGTGCTAAAGATTTTATCATTTATGTTAGTTAATGAAGGATATTGACATATAATTTTTTTTCTATGTCATGTCTTTATCTGGTTTTGGAATTAGGATAATGCTGCCCTTGTAAAATGAGCTTAGGAGTCTTCCCTTCTTTTGAGTTTTTTGGAATAGTTCGAGAAGCATATGTGTTAGTTCTTTGAATGTTGGGAAAATTCACCTGTGAAGCTTTCTGGTCCAGGGCTTTTGGTTGTTGGTTTTTATTTATTTATTATTATTATTACTGCTTCAGTTTCACTAGTTGTAATCTGTATATTCAGATTCTCTGATTTTTCCTGATTTAGTTTTGGAAGATTTTATGATACTAGGAATTTATCAATTTCTTCCAGATTGTTTGATTTGTTTTCATATAGTTGTTCATAATATTTTCTTACAATTCTTTGTATTTCTCTGGTATCAGTTGTTACTTCTACTCTTTCATTTCTGGTCTTGCTTATTTGGCTTCTCTCTCCTTTTTCTTGATGAGTCTGGTTAAAGGTATGCCAATCTTGTTTATTTTTTCAAAGAACCAGTTCTTGGTTTCATTGATCTTTTGTATCATTTTTAGACTCTATTTCATTTATTTCTGCTCTGAACTTTATTATTTCCTTCCTTCTATGTACTCTGGGCTTTGTTGGATGTCCTTTTTATTTAAAAAAAAATATTTTATTGTTGAGAGTATTACAGAAGTCCCCCATTTCACCACCTTTGCCCCCTCCACTCATCTCCCACCCTAATCCAGGTCCTCATCTGTCTATTGTCTGTATACATCCACTAGGCATATATACATATAAGTTAATTAATCTCTTTTTTAAATTCCTTTAAGTGTAAAGTTATATTGTTTATTTGAGCATTTTCTTGTTTCTTAAGGCCTTTAATGCTATGAATTTCCCTCCATGTCCCACAGATTTTGGGTTATTGTCTTCTCATTTTCATTTGTTTCAAGATACTTTTTTATTTCTTCCTTGATTTCATTGTTAAATCATTCATTGTTAAATAACATTTTATTTAGCTTCCAGGTATTTCAGTTTTCTTCTTGTGATTGACTTCAAGTTTCATAGCATTGTGTTCAGAGAAAATGCTTGATATGATTTCTATTTTAAATGTATTGAGACTTTTTTTGTGTCCTAACATTTAGTCTATCCTAGAAAACATTCCATGGGCACTTGAAACGAATGTATATATTCTACTTCTTTGGGGTTAAAAACTCTGAAGAGATCTATTAAATCCATTTCATCTAGTGTGTCATTTAAGGCTGCCGCCTCCTTGTTGATATTCTGTCTGGAAGATCTATCCATTGATGTCAATGGGATGTTAAAAATTTCATATTATAACTCTATTACTGCTTCTTTTATCATTATATAGTGTTCTTCTTTGTCTTTTTCTATAGCCTTGATTTTAAAGTCTATTTTGCCATATATAAGTATTGCTACCTCAGCTTTTCTTTCTTTCCATTTGCATGAAATATTTTTTTTTTCATTCCTTTACTTTTAGTTGTATGTATCTTTCATTCTGATGTGGGTCTTTTGAGGACAGCATATATGGGTCTTGTTTTCTTATCCATTCAGCTACCTTATGTCTTTTGATTAGAGCATTTAAGACTTTTACATTTAAAGTGAGTATCATTAGGGACATATTTATTGCCATTCATAATTATTTCTAAACACAGTGCCTGTTTCAACCTTTCTCTTTATAATTCATATTTCTATACTTGTCTATTTATTTTACGAAAATTATTATTGGGGATGAAAAAAGAAAGGAAACAACAGTTCATGGCATCTGAATTCTGCCATGATTATTATTCTTTCTTTACTTCTGTAGGTTAACTAGTAACTTATTGATAATTATCACTTCTACCCAAAGATATTCTTTTAACAGATTGTCATACAGTTACATTTTTCATCAAAATCTGCAAACAAAAAATAATTAGCAAAAGCATTTTTAATCTTCTTAGGCATTTCAGATGAATATTTTGAAACCATTAAAACTTATATGTAGAATAATCTTTTTAAGATACATAAAAATGCCCTGGCCAGTTTTGCTCAGTGGTTAGAGCGTTGGCCCTCCAACCAGAGAGCCCTGGGTTTGGTTCCCACTTAGGGCACGTAACACAGTTGCAGTTTGTCCCCGGCCCTGGTTGGGGTCGTGTGGGTGGCAACCACTCGATGTATCTCTCTCACATCAATGTTTCTCTCTCTCTCTCTTCCTCCCTCTCTCCCTCCCACTCTGTCTGAAGATGAATGCAAAAATGTCCTCAGGTGAGGATTAAAAAAAAAAAAATACATAAAAATATGATGACATTGCTTTGAATGTCCAAAAGCAAAGTTCATATTTAAAAAGCTACAGGAAGATGTAGTTTTAGTGCTAGAAGGTTAAAAAAATCACATAATAATATTTTGCAAAGTTTCCTTTTATAATATAGATAAAAGTTATAAAACCTGTGGTTACCCTGAAGAAATAGTCAAGGAAGGTATTGTCCTTTAACAACAGAAATATACATGAACTATCTGATAATTTCCATTATTGTTATTTAAATCACATTCAATTACGCAGTTGATGGCAACTAGAGCTTTGCATTTTAATTAAGTAATATTAAGTTCCCATATAATGAAATAGGTAGATGTTCTCAGTCTAGGGGAGAGTGATAAGGAATTACAGAAACAGAGAAAAAGCAATGAGGAGTCAAACATAACATGAGGTATAAAAGCATTTTATGACATCTATTATTAATCCATTGTTTTTCTAATACCATACTTATAAACCTGACTGCTGACATTAAAGCTAGACTAATAAAAATGAGTAGTGTAATTTCTTTGATAAGGAATGAAGTTTTGGGTGATTTTTTAAATGAAAGAAGCCTTTTAAAAATTCTAGAAGTAATATAATGCTATCTTTACAAAAGTTATTCCAATTTTCTAGTTTTTAAAAACCATTATGGTGTTGTTTCAAACTATGTCTGTTCTTTTTGTTTTCTTTTATTAGATAAAAATGACCAAATGCAGATAGAACAAAACGGAACACTATAATTTTGTGATAATGCAGTTTAGATTCAAATTTACTGCAGAAATGCTGCCTACATTGATTATTTTGAGAATGGAATGTTACAATTTACCTATTTAGTATTATCAGAATATTGTTACTACTAAAATGTTAAGAAGGGTTTTAATGTGTTCTTTTTAAAGCTAAAAAACAAAACAAAACAAAAAAACCTGTTTTGATGTTACATTTTCTAAAAATTCTGTTATCATTATAATTTTCCTACAGTACCTAAATTCATAGCCACATATGAAGTGCCATTGCCACAATTCGATTTGCCTCTAAAAAGAAATATAAATAGTGCCAACCTCTGGAAAATTATGAAGCCAGTCAAGTTCATTTTTGTCATCTTCAGTTAGTTCCTTTACAAATGTTAAGCCATTCTCCTTTTTTCTCAATGAAAGAGAAACATTTCCTTTGGACTGACCTTAGATGTAGAATGGAGCCAAATTCAAGGAAACAATCTCTCCTTTGAACCCACTCTGTTCCTACACCACTCAATGCTCACACCACTCAAAGATAGTGAGGATGAGATATGGCTCTTTGTTACCTACACTTTTGAATATTCTTCAACAGAAGAATATTAGTGATGAAAGGCTTAAAATGTAAATTCCCACGACATTCTCTAAAAATGAGTTTCGGTCAAAATGCTATTAACAAGCTGGTAGTCATTTTCTGCTGCCTTAAGCAACCAGGGAAATTAACATAGGTAAAGGGGTTTCACTAAAGGATCCTTCAGAGGGCTGGGAAACCATGGGAATAATGAAATGAAAGATCATGAATGGAGCAGAATCAAAAAAATAATGATAATCGTAATAATAATAGCTAACCTATAATTTGTGTTAGGTATTGTTTTAAGTGCTTTATATGAGTTGTTTATTCCACACATCAATCCTCTGAACTATGAATTATGATTAGCCCCATTGTATAGGTAAGAAAGTAAGGCATAGCAGGGATAACTAACTTGCCAGAAGTTACAGTTTATATGACTATTTAATTGGAGGCCTGTGCAGTTTGAAGACCCGTTATTAGAAATAACATTTAAAAAAAGCAACCTTCTATTTTTCAGTTTTTGTTGTGTTTGTGGGTGACAATGAAGATTACTAATTAATATATAATTTCAAAGAAAATTAAATAATGACAGCTAACATTTATTTAAAACAGACTATATGACAGATGTTTTAAATGCTTTTCATGTATTATCTAGCTCAAACCCTATGACCATTTTTCTAAAGAAAAATAGTATTATTTTCCCATTTCATATATGAGACAATAGGAAACGGAGATCAATTACTTTGCTCAAGGCTACAGAGTTAGGCCCAGAGCTGTGGCTCTGTGCCACTATGCTGTGAAGTATATAAACTAGACAAGAAAGTAAGAAAAGAAAAACCAAATGTTTTTAATTACATGAAAGCAACAGCAATTATTAACATTTATATGAGCTGATTATTATGTCTCCTTAATTACTATAGAGAACAATGACAATTCTGTGTATTAGTTCATTAATTTTGCCATACGATTTATTTGATTAACAAAATTAGACTTTATTAATAAAAATTTAGTCTTTATAATTTGCAACTTTCATCATGTCCACTTGGTTGCAACACAATTTCTATAATCGGGAACATTGCTTCAATAATAATGGTATTTCCATATATTTGAAAAGTAACTTGGATAGATCCTATTCATCTGCAATAGGCCCTCCTAAAGCAAGAAACAATAATTACTGAGTAACCCAGGTACACATTCTTCCTTAAATCAATTCCTGATTACCTGTCCCATATTGTTATTCTAAAACATGAAGTCATAGAGCAATTTTGAAAGTTATTTACCACGTGTAAGTTTTGTTCATTTGATTTCATTATAAATTCTTTAAGGATAAAGTCATGCCTCATATGTCAATATTATTCCCCTATTCTTTTTAATAAATTGAGTTCTACATAATTGGGGATTCAAATATGTTTTTCTTTCTCCACTAATTAATGATTGATTGGTTGGTTTAAAAAAGGGGGTCACAGGTTTAATTGTTCTACAGTTATTTGATACCCACTGTGGTTCTTAAACTTGACTAACATTAAAATTCTTATTTAATTGGTTTTGGCTAGAATCCAAACTTAAGCATTTTTTAAAAGCCACCCAGGTGATTTTAATGTTCAATCAAGATGGAGAACACAGGAGGAGGCCAAAAAATGGCGGTGGAGTGAATGGAAGCTACACAGACGATCTCCCAGGACCAAACGGGAATTACAACTAAAATAAAGACAAATTGTCGGGAAAAAGCAAGAGAAAAGCAGCGGGAGAGGACCATACAACCAGAGACACTGAATGAGCCTGGTAGGATCTGCGGAGGTGCGTGAGGGTGGTGGGCTGAGAGGCCACGGACAGCAGCGGCATTGGTGTGAGCGGCAGCCTTATCTGGGAGCAGCGGCGGTGCCTGCCCTCGGAGTTAAGAGCCCCAGCTGATACACAGCGCAGAGGGACGGGACAGAGCGCTAAATAGCCACAGCCACTCACCTGGAGCTCCAGCAGAGGGAGGGCGGACTGGACGGGAACTCTGTGGGGACACCTGGGATTTGGAGGGCGCTCAGAGTTTGTGCTGAGGTGTGGCCACAAAGGACCATGGTGGCCAGCCCCTCCTACCCGGTTACACAGAACGGCAGCCAAGTTTGCTCCTTCCCGGAGCTGTGGAAGCCCCTCCCTCAGAGATTCCCAGGGGAGGAAAAGAGGCAAAGAAATGCAAATTGAGGCTTATTAACAACGAGCATTGGCCCCACCCTTGGGAAATCCTCTTACACTGTAAACATCTGAGGGAGTTTCTCATTCAACTGAGATCCTAAGGCTTTTCAAGAAACTGAGGCTAATAGCCTCCAGGCAAAAAGCTCGAACATAACTAAACCTTTCCTGAGCTTGCAAATCTACCCAGGAAAGTGAGACTGGACAGTGGTGGTGAAGGAAGGCCCTCCACACTCATCCAAACGCAGTAGAGGGAACCACAAATAGCAGAACACCAACACCCACAGGGAAAATTTGGCATGCTCCAATACCCACTGAGATAGCAAAAATGGTGAAACAAAGAAACAGATCCCAAATGAAAGAACAAGAGAACTCCACCGAAGATGAGATAAATGAAATGCAGTTAAGCAAATTATCAGAGGAAGAGTTCAGAGCCATGATCTTGAGGAAACTAAACAGCATGAGTAAGGACATCAACACCATGAGTAAAGATATAGAAACACTGAAAACCAAACAAGTGGAAATGAAGAATGACATAGCAGAAATAAAGAACACATTGGAAGGACTGACCAGCAGAGTAGAGGAAGCTGAGGACCGGATCAGTGAATTAGAAGACAGAGTAGGAAAAATCAATCAGAAAACCAAAAGGAAAAAACAATGAAAAAACAGGAAGATAGCTTAAGAGAACTGTGGGACAACTGGAAACGTAATAACATTCGCATCATTGGAGTCCCCGAAGAAGAAGAAAATGAGCAAGGGTTAGAGAATATATTTGAAGAAATAGTGACAGAAAACTTTCCTAACCTGGTGAAGGAAGAAAGCATTCAAGTTCAAGAAGCACAGAGAGCCCCAAGTAAGAAGAACCCAAACAGGCCCACACCAAGACACATAAGAATTAAAATGCCAAAAATTAAAGACAAAGAGAGAATCCTAAAGGCAGCAAGAGATAAGCAACAGGTTACCTACAAAGGAAACCCCATTAGGCTATCATCTGACTTCTCAACAGAAACACTACAGGCCAGAAGGGAATGGCATGAAGTAATCAAGATCATGAAAAACAAGGATCTGAATCCAAGACTACTCTATCCAGCAAGGCTATCATTCAAAATAGAAGGTCAAATAAAGAGCTTCCCAGACAAAAAAAAAAGGCTAAGGGAATATATTAGCACCAAACCAGCACTGCAAGACATGTTAAAAAGACTTCTGTAATTAATAGAAGAAATAGAAAGAAAATTAGAACCACACTGTACAAAAATGGCAATAAATAAGTACATATCAACAATCACCTTAAAGGTAAATGGACTGTATGCTCCGATAAAAAGACACAGAGTAGCTGACTGGATAAGAAAGCATGATTCACATATATGTTGTTTACAAGAGACCCAACTCACAACAAAAGACTCACATAGGTTGAAAGTCAAGGGATGGAAAAAAATCTTCCAAGCAAACGGAAAGGAAAAAAAAGCTGGGGTAGCAATACTCATATCTGATAAATTAGATTTCAAATTGAAGACCATAACTAGAGACAAAGAAGGCCACTACATAATATTGAAAGGGTCTATTCAACAGGAAGATATAACCTTGGCAAACATATATGCACCCAATATAGGAGCACCAAAATATATTAAAAAATCTTCTGGAGGACTTCAAAGGAGAAATCGACCTCAATACAATAATAGCAGGAGAATTCAACACCCCACTGACATCACTGGATAGATCATCTAGACAAAAAATTAACAAGGAAACAGAGACTCTAAATGAAGCACTAGATCAAATGGATTTAATAGATATATACAGAGAATTACACCCCAAAAGTGCAGAATTCACATTCTTCTCAAGTGCACATGGGACATTCTCAAAGATAGTCTCTACAAATTCAAGAAGATTGAAATCATATCAAGCATCTCCTCAGACCACAATGCCATGAAACTAGTAATCAATTGCAACAAGAACATGCAAAAACATATGAACACATGGAGGCTAAATAGCATGTTACTGAACAATGAATTGGTTACCATGGAGATCAAGAAAGAATTTAAAAAATTCCTGGAAACCAATGAAAATGAACACACAACAACGCAAAATCTATGGGATACAGCGAAAGCAGTTCTGAGAGGGAAGTTCATAGCACTACAGGCCCACCTCAAGAAACAAGAAAAATTTCTAATTGACTACCTAACCTCACAACTTAAAGAACTGGAAAGCAAACAAAAAGAAAACCCTAGAGCAAGTAGAAGGAAGGAAATAGTAAAGATCAGAGCAGAAATAAATGACATGGAGACCAAAAAAACAATTCAAAGGATCAATAAAACAAAGATCTGGTTTTTTGAAAAAATAAACAAGATTGATGGACCCTTAGCTAGACTCACCAAGAAACAAAGAGAGAGAACCCAAATACACAAAATCAGAAATGAAAGAGGAGAGGTAACAACTGACACCACAGAAATACAAAGGATCATTAGCAAATACTATGAACATTTATATGGCAACAAATTCGACAATCTAAGCAAAATGGACACACTTCTAGAAACACATAGTCTCCCAAAACTGAATCGGGAAGAGATAGAAAACTTGAACAGGCCAATAACAACGAAGGAAATTGAAGATGTAATCAACACCCTCCCAGCAAACAAAAGCCCAGGCGTTGAGGGCTTCACGGGCGAGTTTTACCGAACATTCAAAGAAGAACTAACACCCATTCTCCTCAAACTATTCCAAAAAATTCAAGAAGAAGGAAGACTTCCAAACTCCTTTTATGAAGCCAGCATAATTCTAATTCCATAACCAGAAAAAGACACTACAAAGAAAGAAAACTACAGGCCAATATCCATGATGAACATAGATGCCAAAATCCTGAACAAAATACTAGCAAATCGGATCCAGCAATACATCAAAAAAATTATTCACCATGACCAAGTGGGATTCATCCCAGGGATGCAAGGCTGGTACAATATTCGCAAATCAATAAATGTGATACATCACATAATCAAAATGAAAGATAAAAACCATGTGATCATATCAATAGACGCTGAAAAAGCATTTGACAAAATCCATCACCCATTTCTGATAAAAACACTCAACAATTTGGGAATAGAGGGATCATATCTCAACTTTATAAAGGCCATATATGAAAGACCTACAGCCAACATCATACTCAATGGACAAAAACTGAAAGCATTTCCCTTAAGAACAGGAACAAGACAAGGATGCCCACTTTCACCACTCTTATTTAACATAGTACTGGAAGTCTTAGCCACAGCAATCAGACATGAAGAAAAAATAAAAGGGATCCAAATTGGAAAGGAGGAAGTGAAACTGTCATTATTCGCAGTTGACATGATATTATACATACAAAACCCTAAAGACTCCATAAAAAATCTACTAGACTTAATAAATGATTTGGCAAAATAGCAGGATAAAATATTAACGTCAAGAAATTGATGGCATTCTTATACACCAATGATGAACTCACAGGAAGAGAAACTAAAAAAAAATCCCATTTACCATCGCGGCAAAAAAATTGAGATACCTAGGAATAAACTTAACCAAAGAAGTAAAGGACCTATTTGCAGAAAACTACAGGACATTGAAAAAAGAAATAGAGGAAGATATAAAAAGTGGAAGCACATACCTTGTTCATGGATTGGAAGAATTAACATCATTAAAATGTACATACTACCCAAAGCAATCTATAGATTTAACGAAGTCCCCATCAAAATACCAACGACATATTTCATAGAACTAGAACAAATGCTTCAGAAGTTCACATGGAACCAAAAAAGACCCCGAATAGCTACAGCAATCTTGACAAAGAAGGACAAAGTAGGCGGGATCACAATACCGGACATCAGGTTATACTACAAAGCTACTGTAATCAAAACAGCCTGGTACTGGCACAAGAACAGGCACATAGATCAATGGAATAGAACAGAGAACCCAGAAATTGACCCAAAACATTATGCTCAATTAATATTAGACAAAGGTGGCAAGAACATACAATGGAGTAAAGACAGCCTCTTTAATAAGTGGTGTTGGGAAAGTTGGACAGCTACATGCAAAAAAATGAAACTAGATCATCAACTTACACCATACACAAGAATAAACTCAAAATGGATAAAAGCCTTAAATGTGACCCATGAATCCATAAAAATCCTAGAAGAAAATGTAGGCAACAAAATTTCAGACATCATACGCAGCAAAATTTTCACTGATATATCATCTAAGGCAACAGAAACAAAGGAAAAATGAACACATGGGACTACATCAAACTCAAAAGCTTCTGTACAGCAAAAGAAACAACCATCAAAGTGGAAAGGCAACCCACTGTATGGGAGAGTATAATTGCCTATGATATATCAGATAAGGGACTAATTTACAAATATATAGAGTGCTCATATATCTCAACCAAAGGAAGACAAAGAACCCAATTAAAAAATGGGCAGAGGAACTAAATAGACACCTCTCCAAACAGGACATACAAATGGCCAAGAGACATATGAAGAAATGCTCAACTTCACTAATCATCAGAGAGATGCAAATTAAAACAACAATGAGGTATCACCTCACACCTGTCAGAATAGCCGCCATCAACAAAGCATCAAACAACAAGTGTTGGCGAGGATGGGGAGAAAAGGGGACTCTAGTACACTGCTGGTGGGAGTGCAGACTGGTGCAGCCACTATGGAAAACACTATGGTGTTACCTCAAAAAATTAAAAATTGAATTACCATTTGACCCAGTGATTCCACTCCTAGGAATATACCCTAAGAAGCCCGAAACACCAATCAGAAAGAATATATGTACCCCCATGTTCATAGCAGCGCTATTTACAATAGCTAAGATCTGGAAACAGCCCAAGTGTCCTTCAGTAGACGAATGGATAAAAAAGCTGTGGTACATATACACAATGGAGTACTATGCAGCTGTAAGAAAGAACGATCACTTGTCCTTTGCGATGACATGGGAGGACCTGGAAACTATTATCCTAAGTGAAACAAGCCAAGCAGAGAAAGACAAATATCATATGATCTCACTTATTTGTGGAATATAATCGACATAACAGTGTGAGGAACAGGGTAGTCCCAGAGACGTGGAAGTAGGGTACAGACTGACATTTGCCAGAAGAGGGGGTGGGGGAGGGGAGCGATAAACACAGAACTTGTACGCATGTACTCATAACCAATGGACATGGACAACAAAAATGGGAATGGGGCAGGGTGGGAGGGGAAGGAGGGTGTCAGTGGGTGAAAAAGGAGAAACATCTATAACAAAAGTAAATTAATAAAAAAAAAGAAAGAAAAGAAAAAAAAATGTAAAAAAAAAAAAAAAAGATGGAGAACCACAGAATCAGAGGATCTTAAAAATCTCCGAGTTTGACAGTGGACTTGTCCAAATGTTATAATTGGGACTCACTTATTTCTTGATTGCCCCATCCTCAATACTCAGTGATTTCAGCTTATCAATGCTTGGCTGAGGCATCAACTCAAATGTTAGTCAAAGTACCCTGTTTCTTAAGATCCAAATCAGTGTAGCTCAAAATCCAGTACGTGTGCAATGAGATCCATGTGTCCCCAAATCTCTTTGGAGATGACAGGGGACAGATCTTTAATTTTTTCTTAGTCACTACTGGCTCCAAATTCCTGCTTCATCATAGTTTTTCCACTTTTTTACCTTTTCCTCATTTCATATATGGATCAAAGATATTTTTATTTGATTAACATATGTTAACACCATTACCATTTAAAGAAAGCAATAGACTTGCAATGTGGATTTCACAGGAAATTAAGGAAGATAGAGAAACATTTACATCCTGACCAGAAAAAGAACTTGGAATTGAAAATATTAGTCATACTCTTTTTAAAACATTATAAATCATTTTTGTCCAACTGATTTTAGTCTTCTCAGATACTTTGTTTCCTCTTTATTCCTTTGCTTTGATTATTTGAAAACATATTCCTCACACTTTCTTGGGCAGAGTAACTTAGTCATGCCTATTAAATGTAGCTGCATTCCTTCCTTTGAATATTCAAAGTAGATTCAGTAAGTTTTTCTAAGCAATAGGCTGTTTTCTCTGACTCTTACTATCCCCTCCCTTCTCTCTGTCTGTAAATAGAAAGAGAAGAGTTTAGAAATATATTTTCCTGTTTTTTTCATCAGTTTATTTTGTTCATTAGATTACTCATATAAGTGAGATCATGTGATACTTGTTTTTCTCTAACTGGCTTATTTTGTTTAGCATAATAGTCTCCACATCCCTCTATGCTACCTCAATATGTAATAGATCATTCCTTTTTACAGCTGCATAGTATTCCATTGTGTAAATGTTCCATTTTTTTTTTTGTCCACTCATCTGCTGATGGGCACTTGGGCTGTTTCCAGATCTTAGCTACTGTGAATAGTGCTTCTGTGAACATAGGGGTGTATATATTCTTTCTGATTGGTGTTTCAGGCTTCTTAGGTTATATTCCTAGAAGTGGGATCACTGGGTCAAATGGTATTTCAATTTTGAATTTTTTGAGGTAATTCCATACTGTTTTCCATAGTGGCTGCACCAGTCTGCAATCCCATCAGCAGTGTACTAGGATTCTCTTTTCTCTACATCCTCACCAGCACTTATTGTTTGTTGATTTATTAATGGTAGTCATTCTGGCCTCATAGTCATTTTAATTTAATCATCTCTCTGATGATTAGTGACTTTGAACATTTTTCATATGTCTCTTGGCCATTTATACATCCTGTTTGGAGAAGTGTCTATTCAGGTTCTCTGCCCATTTTTCAATTGAATTGTTTAACAGAGATATGGAAACATGGAGCAGAATGGCAAATCTCAGAGGGAAGAGGGAGGGGTGATGGAAAGAGATTAACCAAAGAACTTATATGAATATTTGTACTACCCGTGGACACAGACAATAGGGTGGTGAAGGCCTGGGTCAAGGTAGGAACCAGGAGGAGGGGGCCAATAGGGGGAAAATAAGGAGGATATCTGTAATACTTTTAAGAATAATAATAAAAATAAAAAAGGGGGGGCTCATAAAAAAATACATTTTCCCAAATTTCAAATTTTGCATGTAAGTTTTTACTCCCACCCTGTCTACTAGAAGAAATAGTTACACTCCAATTTGGAATAAGTAAGAGCTTTTTTAAAAATTGTCATTAATGTATCATGTTATGCTTAGTACAGTTTTTTATATCATCAAATCACATGCTTCTTCAAAATAAGTAGTAATATTTGGGAAGTTTTATTTATTCATGTCAAACTTTACCAATTAAAAATTGTGATCCCTACCCTCAGTCATTTGTAACTTTCTTATTTGGTAATAACTGACCAGGCTTAGCTCATCTACTATCATTAAATGATATCAGAAACAAATATGTTTGCTTGTAAAGAAAGTTGACAAGTTGTATATAGTAAGCTGCCACTATTTCATAATTGTAGAGTAGGGAGACTGTCAAAAGCAACCCTAGCTGCATATTGGAATTTCCTAGACTTAGCATAGGAGGGGTAACCTTTGTGCATGAATAATCCCTGTAAAACTGTTCACTTTGGTCTCTCAGCACTAATTCCTTGTTTAAGATATCATAATTTCTCCTCTGGATTATCATAGTAGCCTCTTAACAGTCTTCCTTTTTTACTCCTGCACCCCATTCTCTATTCATAAAACACTAGCAGCCTGATTCATTTAAAACACATCAGATCTTATCACCAAGTGATAAAAACACTGTCTTTCCACCTCACTCAAAGCCCTGCTAACCTCTGACCTCACTCACTTCCACCTCCCTCTCACTCTCCCTTCTGCTGACATTGCTCTAGTCAAGTAGGTCTCATTCACCAAAGCCAGTTTGTTGGGGGGGAAAAATGAAATGATATTTACCAAAGGAACATGAAGAATTGAGCAAAAAAGAGAGAGAACTCATAGGCATGGACAACAGTGAAGGGGTAGGGGGTGGAGGTAGAAGAGGGCATAGAGGGGATAAATGGTGATGGAAAAAATAATGTAATATAAAATTTAATTTTATTTAAAAAAGAACAATAAATTAATTTTTTTCTGAACTTCAAATTTTGGTTGCTGGTTCCTTGATAGTATTTTTCCCCCATGGGTATAATTTTTAAAAAATTAATGATATACTTTTTTAGAACATTTTAAGATTTATAGCAAAATTGAGGATAGATGCAGAGATTTCCAATATACAATCTGCCCCACAAATGCACAATGTCTGTCACTATCAATATCTCTCATGAGTGGTACATTTGTTATAATTGATGAGCCTACACTGACACATAATAATTACTCAAAGTCTACAGTTTACATTTAGTTTCACTTTTGGTGTTGTACATTCAATGAGTTTAGACAAATACATAATGATAAATATATAAAATCATAATTATGGTATCATGTAGAATATTTCACTGCCCTAAAAATCCTTTGTACTTCATTTATTGATCCTCCCTACCTCAATCCCTAGCAACCACTGATCTTTTTACTGTCTCCAAGTTTTGCATTTTTTATAAAGTCATGTAGTTGAAACCATACAATATGTAGACTTTTCAGATTGGCTTCTTTCACTTAATAATGTACATTAAAACTTCTTCAGTGCACTGGCTGGTGTGGCTCAGTTGCTTGAGAGTCATCCCATGCACTGAAATGTTGCTGATTCGACTCCAGTCAGGGCATGTACTTGGTTGCAGGCTTGACCCCCAGTTGGGATAAGAGCAGGAAGCGGCCGATCAATGTTTCTCTCTCTCTCCTTCTCCCTTTCTTTCTTTAAAATCAGTAAAAACACATGAAAAATTATCCCATGTCTTGTTACAGCTTGATAGCTCATTTGTTTTTAGTGCTGAATACTATTCCATGGTCTGAATGTACCACAGTTTGTGCTGAAAAACATCTTGGTTACTTCCGAGTTTTGGCAAGTATGAATAAAGCTGTTATAAACATCTGTATAGGTTTTTGTGTATATGTAATTTTTTATCTTCTTTGAGTAAACATCAAGGAGCATGATGAGTGGATCATATAGTAAGGTTATCTTTAGTTTTGTAAGAGACTGCCAATCTGTTTTCCAAAGTGACTGTACAATTTTGCTCTCCTATCAGCAATGAATCAGAGTTCCCATTACTTCACATCCTTGCCAGGATTTGATATTATCATTGTTCCAGATATTGGACATTTTGATAGGTGTGCAGTGGTATCTCCTTGTTGTTTTTATTTGAATTTCCTTAATGATGTCATGTAAAGCATCTTTTCATATGCATATTTTCTATCTGTATATGGTCTTTGGTGAGTTGTCTATTAAGATCTTTGGTCCTTTTTTTGGAGGGGTGTCCTTAGGTTGTTTGTTGCTTTATTATTGAGTTTTACAATTTATTTTGTATATTTTGGATAATAGTCCTTTATCAGATGTGTATTTTGCAAATATTTTTCTCCCAATCTGTGCCTTACCTTTTAATTCTCTTCACATTGTCTTTTACAGATAATTTTTTAATTTTGATGAAATACAGTTTGTCAATTATTTACTCTATGGATTATGCCTTTGGTGTTGTATCTAAGAAAGTCATCACCATATCCAGGTCATCTAGGTTTTCTTCTCTGTGATCTAGGAGTTTCATAGTTTTTCATTTTACATTTAAATCTGTGATCCACATTGAGTTAATTTCTGTAAAGGGTGTAGATCTGAATCTAGATTCATTCTTTGGCATGTGGACAACCAGATGTTCCAGCACCATTTGTTGAAAACATTATCTTTGCTTCTTTGTATTGCCTTTGTTCTTCTGTTAAAGATCAGTTGACTATATTTGTAGAGGTCTATAGCTGGGCTCTCTGTTTGTTCCATTGATTTATTTGTCTCTCTTCTTTAACCAATACCACACCATATGATTACTGTAGCTATACAGTAAGCCCTTGAAGTCAGATAGTGTCAGTCCTCCAACTTTGTTCTTCTCCTTCAATATTATGTTGACTAGTCTGGGTCTTCTGTCTCTATATATAAACCTTAAAATCATTTTTTAAATATCCACAAAATAACTTGCTGGAGTTTTGATTGGGATTGCTTTGAATCTATAGGTCAGGATAGGAAGAACAGACATCTTAATAGTATTGAGTGTTCTTATAATGAACATAAAATATCTCTGAATTTGTACAGTTCTTTAATTTTGTTTATCAGAGCTTTGTAGTTTTCCTGTAGATCTTGTATCTATTTTGTTAGATTTATACCTAAGTATTTTACCTGAGGAGATGTTCATATAAATGCACTGTGCTTATAATTGCAAACTTCATTGCTAGTATATAGAAAATCAGTTGACATTTTCATATTAACCTTGTTTCCTGAAATCTTGCTATAATAACTTAATAGTTCCAGGAGCTTTTTATTGAGAGTTTTCAGATTGTCTATGTTGAAGATCATGTCATCTGTGAACAAAGACAGTTTTATTTCTTCCTTCCCAATCTGTATACCTTCGTATCATTTTCTTGTCTTAACGCTTTAGCTAGAACTTTCAGTACAATGTAAAATGGAGTAGTCAGAGGAGATATGTCAATAATTTTCATTGAGTCAAAATAATGGAATCAGTGGATCCTTGGACAAATCAGATGTCTTCTCACAGGATTAATTTCTTTGTGTCTAAATTAGGTAATAAGCTCGGCCCGTGTGGCTCAGTGGTTGAGTGTTGACCCATGCACCAAGGGTTCACTGGTTCGATTCCTGGTCAAGGCACATACCCAGGTTGTGGGCCAAGTCCCCAGTGGGGGGCATGCAGGAGATAGCCAATCAATGTTCTCTCTCACTGATGTTTCTCTCTCTCTCTCTCTCTCTCTCTCTCTCTACCTCTCCCTGCCTCTCTCTCTGAAACTCAATAAAGAAAAAAATGTTTTAATAAAATAAAAATAAATTAAGTGATAATATAAACTATTCTGGGTTTTGCTGAAAGATTGAATGAAGCAACATACAAAGAGCCCCTGGGTGCTCAAAGGTTGTAATCAATTATTGTTTTTAAAAATAATTTTTAAGTTTTTTATTATAAAAATAATATAATTGCTTTATTTGGAAAAATGGAGAAAAATTTACAAAGAGAATAAAAATCACTTTTATTTATTCTTTCTTGTTTATAACCTTTTATTGGCATCCTATTGACTTCAAGATAAAATGTAAGTGTCTCAAGATGGCCTTCAAGTCTCTTCATGATCTCTAGTCCATTTATACCTTTAGCGTCAGTGTTTTCTAGTTTTAAGTTATGCCATGCTCTAGGTTGACACAGGATTGACACCTCAGTTTCAGGACCCAGCTCATATGCTGCTATCTTTGGGACTCAAGGCTGGTTAAGTCCCAAGGAGCTTCTTTGGCACCATAATGTGACACTCTGTGTTGTAATTGTCTGTTTAATTGTTTATCTTCTCTCTTTAGACTTAAAACTAAAACAACAACAACAACAACAACAACAACAACAAAAAACCAAAAACCAAAATAAAACAAAAAAACATTTAAACTCCTGGAGGAGAGAGGTGAGGTCCCATTCACGATTATATCCTCAGATCAATCACAGTGTCTGTTTTAAAATAACTTTTAGAAATACCACCAGAACTATTTGTCTTAACAATATGAGGTATTTCTTTCATAGATTTTGTATGCATTTCATATACACAGGTATTTTGACAAATCATATTTATAACTTATAAATTCTGAACAGAGAAATGGTACAGTTCTGACCTAACTAAAGTAGAGATTTAAAAAAAAATATTTCTGGCAGACATTTCATAAAGGTATCTTGTCACAAAGACACCATAGTAAACTTGTCAGATCTTCTAGGGAATCCATAAAAAACAGAAGTCCTTCTTTTTTTTTGTATGTGTCCCTAGCGGGAACCAAACCTGGGACTCTCCAGTTCACAGGCCGATGCTCCAACCGCTGAGCCCAACCAGCCAGGGAGGAAGTCCTTTTCTTTGATACTGCTTTGTTGGTCTGTATAAGGGCAGATGGGCTAAGCTCGCCTACTTTTAACTGACTATTAATCACTTACTCCAAAAATGTGGAAACAGAAACATTAAACACTTCTCATATTGGCTGTACTTTGTTTTTCCTCTCTCTCTCTCTCCTCTTTTTCTTATATTAAATTTGTTTCCATTTGTTGAATAAAATCAATCTATGGATTCACCTGCCTTACATATGAGTAAACAACATGCTGGTAATGAATTAGATATATTAGAAACAGTCTTTTTCTTTTAGTGACTTGATTTATCCTAGAATGATAGTGATAAATAGCAGCTTTTAATGTTTATGTTCTATTTCTTCTTACATTTCAAATAGTTCATAATTTATACCATTGTTGTATTATTGTTACATAAACATTCTTAGCTATTATAAAGACTACCTAAAAGATAGTGGTACTTTTTATCAAATGTAAAAAAGACATTTTGAGCCCCACTGGTGTGGATCAGTGGATTGGGCATCATGTCATGGACTGAGAGGTCCCAGTATGATTCCTGGTCAGGGCATATGCCTGAGTTGTGGGCTCAATCCCCAGTAGGGGGAGTGCAGGAGGCAGCCCATGCATGTTTCTGTTTCAAATTGATGTTTCTATCTCTCCCTTTCTCTCTCTCTAAAATATCAATTAAAAAACAGAACAAAACAAAAAACAACAACTTAAAATAAAGAAATTTTGATACTTTTTATGGTTTTCACCTTGAATTCTATTTTGTCTGATGTTTGCATTGTATTTCCCAATTTATTTTATTTATTTATTTATTTTATTGTTTTTGGTGAATTTTTTTCTTTTTTATTGAATTTATTGAGATGACATTGATTAATAAAATTATACAAGTTTTAGTTGTACAATTCTACATACATCATTCGTATATTGTATTGTGTGTTCACCACTCCACATAAAATCTTCCATGATCACTTATCCACACTATACCCTTTTCTACCTCCCCCCAACCAACCTCCTTTTCCTCTGGTAATCACCATACTAATGCCTGTTCTGTGAGTTTCTCTTCCTTCCTTCCTTCCTTCCTTCCTTCCTTCCTTCCTTCCTTCCTTCCTTCCTTCCTTCCTTCCTTCCTTCCTTCCTTCCTTCCTTTCTTTTTCTCTCTTTCCTTCCTTCCTTCCTTCCTTCCTTCCTTCCTTCCTTCCTTCCTTCCTTCCTTCCTTCCTTCCTTCCTTCCTTCCTTTTTTGCTTAATCCCTTCATCTTTTCACCCAGCCTCCAAATACCACTCCCCACCGACAGCTGTGAGTATATGTTGTCTATCTATGATGCTGTTTTAATTTTGTTTCTTAGCTTACTTTGTTCATTAGATTACACATGTGGCTGAAATAATGTGGTACTTTTCTTTCTCTGACTGGCTGATTACTCTTAGCATAATGTTCTCCTGGTCCATCCATACTGTTGCAAAGGGTAATATTTGCTTATTTTTTTTTTATAGCCAACTAGTTTTCTACAGTGTAAATGTACCACAGCATTTTTATCCACTCATCTACTGATGGACAATTGGGCTGTTGCCAAATCTTGACTATTTTAAATAACACTGCAGTAAACACGGGGTGCATATATTCTTTTGAATTACTATTTGAGACTTCTTCAGATATATTCTAAGAAATATAATTGGTGGTTCATAAGGCACTTCCATTTCTAATTTTTTGAGATAACTCCATACTGCTTTCCAAAGTGGCTGCACCAATTTGCATTCCCACCAACAGTGCACAATGGTTCCCTTTACTCCACATCTTCACCAACACTTGCTGTTGGTTGATTTATTGATAATGAGATGATATCTCATTAAGGTTTTAATTTGCATTTCTATGATGATTAGTGACATTGAGCATCTTTTCTGTCTATTGGCCATTTTTAGGTCCCTTTGGAGAAGTCCTTTGCCTATTATTTAATTGGATTGTTTGTTTTTTCATGTTGCATTTTAAACATTCTTTATAAATTTTGAATATTAAACCCTTATCAGATATATTAGTGGCACATATGTTCTCACATTCAGTGGCTTGTCTTCTCATTGTATTGATGGTTTCCTTTGCTCTGTAAAAACATTTTAGTTTGATGTAGTCCCATTTGTTTATTTTTTCTTTTGTTTTCTTTGCACAAATTGATATATCAGAAAAAATATTGCTACAGGAAGTGTCCAAGGTTTTACTGCCTATGTTTTCTTCTAGGATTTTTATGATTTTGAGTCTAACATTTAAATCTTTAATCTATTTTGAGTTTGTGCTTCTGTGCAGTGTAAGAAGGTGGTTTAGTCTCAATTTTCTCAACACCATTTATTGAATACACTGTCTTTACTCAATCGTATGTTCTTGCTTCCTTTGTCAAATATTAATTGACTATGAAATTGTGGGTTTATTTATGGGCTCTCTATTCTATTTCATTGATCTATATGTCTGTTTTTATGCCAGTACCATGCTGTTTTGATTACTAAGACCTTGTAGTATAGTTTGATATCAGGTAGCTTGGCTTCTCTGACTTTGTTCTTTCTCAAGATTGCTGTTGCTATTCAGGGTCTTTTGTGATTCCATATAAAGTTTCACATTGTTTGTTCTGGATTTGTGAAATATGCCATTGCTATCTCGATAGAATTGTGTTGAATCTATATATATTTGGGGGGGGGGATATAAACAGTTTAAATATGTTAATTTTTCCTATCCATGAAAACAGAATATGCTTCTACTTATTTGTGTCTTCTTCAATTTCTTTCTTCTGTGTTTTATAGTTTTCTGAGTACAGGTCTTTTACAACCTTGGTTAAATGTATTAATAGATTTTTAAATTTTTTTGAAGCAATTATAAATGGGATTGTTTTCTTAGTTTCTGTTTCTGAGAGTTCATTATTGGTGTATAAAAATGCAACCGACTTCTAGATATTTATTTTATATCCTCTATTTTATTGACGTTCTTTATTAGTTGTAGTAGCTTTTTGGTGGAGTCTTTAAGTTCTCTATATACAGTATCATGTCATCTGCAAATAATGACAGTTTTACTTCTTGCTTTCCAATTGAATGTCATTTATTTCTTCTTCTTGGCTGATTGCTATGGCTAAGACTTCCAGTACTATGTTGAATAAGAGTGATGAAAACGGACATCCCTTTGTTGTTTCTGATCTTAAGGGAAATGCTTTTAGTTTTTGCCCATTGAGTATGATATTAAAGTGGGTTTATCAAATATGGCCTTTATTAGGTTGAGGTATGGTCCCTCTACTCCCACATTGCTGAGAGTTATTATCATAACAGGGTTCTGGGTTTTATAAAATGCTTTTTCTGCATTTATTGATATAATCATGTGTTTTTTTATCCTTCATTTTGTTTATAATGTGTATCATGTTTATTGATATGCAGATATTATACCTATCTTTTATCCTCAGAAAAAAAAATCCACATGGTCATGTTATATGATCTTTTTAATGTATTCTTGGATCTTGTTTACTAATATTTTGTTGAGGATTTTAACATCTATGTTCATCACTGTTATTGGTCTATACTTTTCTTTCTTTTTAGTGTCTTTATCTGTTTTTTGACTTAGAATAACTCTGTCTTTATAAAAAGAGCTTGGAGGTCTTTTTTCCTCTTGAATTTTTTGGAATAGTTTGAGAAAGATGTGTTAGTTCCTCTTTGAATATTTGGTAAAATTCACCTGTGAAGGCATCTGATCCAATAATTTATTTGTTCAAAATATTTTGATTACCTCTTCAATTTCACTACTTGTAATTTGTCTATTCACATTCTCTTATTCTTCCTAATTTTTTATGGAAGATTGTATGTTTCTATTTCATTCAGATTTATCCATTTCATCCAGATTGTCCAATTTTTTTGGTATATTTTTGTTCATAATATTTTCTTACAATCCTTTGTATTTCTGGAGTATCAGTTGTTACTGCTCCATTGTTGCTTCTGATTTTATTTATTTGGGTCTACTACACTCTATTTTTCTTGATGAGTCTGGTTAAAGATATGTTAATCTTTATTTTTTCAAAGAACCAGCTCTTCATTTTATTGATATTTTATTTTTTTTTTATCTTGATTGTTGAAAGTGTTACAGATGTCTCCCCTTTTCATCCCCATTGACCCCCACCAACCTGCTTTCACCCCCCTCCAGGTCTTCACTGCACTATTGTCTGTGTCCATGAGTTATGCATATATATATATTCTTTGGTTAATCTCTTCCTGCCCCCCTCCCCTTCCCTCTGAGATTTGTCCATCTGTTCCATGTTTTCATGTCTCTGGATCTATTTTCTTCCTCAGTTTATTTGGTTCATTAGATTTCACATATAAGTGAGATTATGTGATACTTGTCTTTCTATGACTGGCTTATTTTGTTAGGCAAAATACTCTGCAGGTCCCTGCATTCTATCAAAGGGCAAGATACCTTTTATTATTTTTAATAGCTGCATAGTATTCCATTGTGTAAATGTACCAAAACTTTTTTATTCACTCATCTACTGATAGGCACTTATGCTGTTTCCATATCTTAGCTATTGTAAATATTATTGTTGTTGTTTTTAGATGTTTCCTTTATTTCTGCACTGATCTTTATTATTTCCATCCTTCTACTCACTTTGGGCTTTGTTTGCTGTTCTTTTTCAAGTTCTTTAAATGTAAAGTTAGATTATTTATTTGAGATTTTTCTTGTTTCTTGAGAAAAGCCTGTAATACTATAAGTTTCCTTCTTAGGACTCCTTTTGCTGTGTCCCACAAATCTTGTGTTTTTGTGTTCTCATATTTCATGTTTCAATGTATCTTTTGATTTCTTCCTTGATCTCATTGTTATCCAATTCATGGTTTAGTAACATGTTATTTAACCTCCATGTCATTGTGTGTTTTTCGGTTTTATTCTTACAAATTATTTCTGGTTTTATAACATAATTGTCAGAGAAGATGCTTCATACGATTTCAATCTTCTTAAATTTATTCTTTTGTTTTGTGTCCTAATAGGTGGTCTAGCCTAGAGAATGTTCCATGTACACTTGAAAAGAATGTATATTCTACTGCTTTGGGGTAAAATGTTCTCAAGATATCAGTTAAATCCATCTGATCCAGTTTGTTATTTAAGCCCACCATTTCCTTGTTGATCTTCTGTCTGGAAGATCTCTCCATTGGTGTCAATAGAGTGTTAAATTCCCCCACTATGACTTTATTACTGTAAATCTCTCCCTTTATATTCATCAAGATTTGCTTTAAATATTTATGTGCTTCTATGTTGGATACATAAATATTTACAATGCTTATACCCTCTTGTTGTATTTCTCTCTTTATTATTTTGTAATGTCCTTTGTCTCTTTCTCTGGACCGCAGGCCAACGCTCTAACCGCTGAGCCAAACTGGCCAGGGCCCTTTGTCTCTTTCTATAGCCTTTGTTTAAAAGTCTGTTTTGTCTGATATGTACTCTTTTTTTTTTTTTTTTATCCTCACCCGAGGACATTTTTTCATTTTTTGTTCCGATAGAGTGGGAGGGAGAGAGAGGAACAGAGAGAGAGAGAAACATCGACGTGAAAGGGACACATCGAGTGGCTGCCACCCGCACGACCAACCAGGGCCGGGGACAAACTGCAACCAAGGTACATGCCCTTAGCGGGAACCGAACCCGGGTCTCTCTGGACTGTAGGCCAACGCTCTAACCGCTGAGCCAAGCCGGCCAGGGCTGATATGTACTCTTACCCCAGTTTTTTTCTTTGCCCATTTGCCACGTATCCATTGCCATTTTATTCTTTTAACTAGGTTCCTCTGTTCCTCCTCCTCCTCCTCCTTCTCTACCATCTCCACCACCTCTCCACCTACTCCTCCTCCTCGCAGGCTCTTTAACATTTTTTGTAATGTGGTTCAGTGGTAACAAACTCCTTTAGATTTTTCCTGTCTGGGAAGCTCTTTATTTATCCTTCATTTTCAATGATAGTTTTGCTGAGTAAGGTAGTCTTGGTTATAGGTCCTTGCTTTTTGTCACTTTTAATATTTCATACCGATCCTTTCTGGCCTGAAATATTTCTATTGAGAAATGAGCTGAGAGTATTATAGGAGCTCCCTTGTAGGTAACTACCTGCCTTTTTTTTTTTTTTCAGCTTTTAAGATTCTCTGTCTTTGACCTTTGCCATTTTAATCATGATGTGTCTTGGTGTGGGCCTTTTAAGGTTCATTCATTTGGTACTCTTTGAGCTTTCTAGACTTGTGTCTTTTTTACCAAGTTAGGAAAGTTTTCAGTCATTATTGTTTCAGACAGGTTTTCATTTCCTTGTTCTAGCTCTTCTCCATCTGGTACCCCTATGACACAGATGTTGGTACACCTCTTATTGTCCCAAAGCTTCCTTAAACTATCTTCATTTTAATATTTTTTCTGTTTGTTGTTGTCATTGTGTGTTCTTTTCTACCTTGTTTTCCAAATCAGTGATTTGAACCTCTGCTTCATGCAACCCATTATTTATTCCTTCCAGTGTATTCTTCATTTCAGAAAATATATTCTTCATTTCTAATTCACCCTTGTTTTTATGGTTTCATGTTTTTTCATGCTGTTGAGCATCCTATAACCATTACTTTGAACTTTATATCTGATAAATTACTTGCCTCCGTTTCATTTAGCTTTTTTTCTGGAGTTTACACTATTTTTTCATTTGTGATCTGTTTCTTTTTCTCCCAATTTTGGCTGCCTCTATGTGGTTTTTTGGTTTTTTGTTTGTTTTTTATGTATTAGATAGATCTGCTATAACTTCCAGTCTTTATGGAGTTGCCTTATGTAGGAGTTGTCCTGTGGGGTCCAGTAATGCAGTCTTCTTGATCATCTGAGCTGGGTGCTCCAGGAATGTTTCTTTTGAAGGTTAGGTGTGCCTTCCTATTGTAATTGAGTTTTCATTCCTATTGGCCTCTTCTTACCTGGGATTGGCCTTCCGAGTGTCTGGCTGTGAGGCTCAACCTTAACCACATTTTGCAAACTGCCATGCAGGCTCTGACAAAACAAAGCAGAACTGACCTCAGCATTTGGTGTCTGCTGAGATCTCCCTTTAGATATGCCATTTGTGAAGTTCATTGGATCCTGCTCTGATGTTGTCAGAAGCTGGCCACTGTGTGTGTTGGTTCTGGGTCTCTTGGAAGGGACTCTGGTGCAGACCAATGTCAGTCACTACCTATGACAGGTTGTTGGCAACTTGTTTGGAGTTACAAGTGATCCACACTTTGTGGCTGCCTTTGCTGGGCATAGGTGCATATGAGAAGGACCATGCTATGCACCAAGGCCAGCTTTTACCAGCACCAGGCCTACAGACAGGTCAGCAAAAGTCCCAATGCACCCCAATATTTGTCTCCCTCTATATCTGCCTGCAAGCTGCCTATTAGGTTCAGTCACTGATAGAGCCTCTGGCAGTACTTAAGTTGCATGAGATTGTTTTACAGTGAGTCACCAGGTAGAGGTGAGTGGTTATTCCATGTGGTATAGGTGCTGGTGGGGCTTTGGGAAAGGTGGGATGTGTGGCTCTTGCCCTAGAGCCACACAGCTGAGTCTGTCTTGGATTTTGCCCCACTTCAGCATGTTGGATCCAATAGAAGCCAGACAGGTGGGGCCTCCAGAGTCAAGAAGGTGGGTCTGCTAGGAGCCTGGAGGGTGGTTTTAACAGGCTTGCATGAGAAGGAAGAGCCAGTCAGATTCATGGGAAAGTGGGGGGAGTGGCCTCCACCCCAAAGCCACACATCTCAGACTCCCCCTGAGTTGGTCCAGACCTGTACACACTGGCCAAAGCAGCAGAGTCCTCAGTAGGGCATAAGGTCTGCAGAGTGGAGTGAAAAGGGGTCCAGAAGGTAGGACTATTGCTTCTCCCCAGGCTGATACCACGGATAGGGGAGTGCTCCACCCCAAAATGGTGGTGTCTGTGGTGTGTGAGAGTGACTCAGTACAGGGGTCTTGGCAGCTGTCCCTCTAGCTCTTATTCCAGAGCTACAAACCCCAGCCTCTCCTGATGCAACTTTAGTTCACCACCCTCGCTCTGTCCTTCCTCCACCAGAGTTCAGGATGAGTGGCTATGAACACAATTTTATGTATTGGTCCTTTAAGAGGATATCTGTGTTTCTAGCTGACTTCAGTTTTCACTGATGGACAGAAACCTTGCTGCTTTTCACAGCCGGATGTTATGTGGGTGCTTCTTCCCAGCTCTAGTGCTCTGGACTGGAGAGCCTGGCTTGAGGTTTAGACCTTTTGCTTCTCAGGGAGAACCTCCACAGCTGAGATATTCCTCCAGAATCTCAGCTCTCAACCATGGGAGCAGGACCAGCTCTTTTTGTGTCTCCACTTTTCCTATCAGTCTCTATATGGCTTCTTCTGTAAGTCTTTTATCATAAGACTTCTCTTCAGCTAGTCTCCACATACTCTGCTGCCATCTTCGATTCCTACTTTATTTCTCTGAATCTGATCTACTTCAAATATTATTTTCATTATTTTTATTTTAAAATATATTTAATGAGGATTTTTATATTCTTTAAATTTGAGTATTTAATATTTTTGTTTCAGAGTATAAATTGGATATGGTTGAGTGTATTTTTATTTGCTCTTTTGTCAAAGAAGTGTTTTCTTTGCTTTTAGGTTTTTCTCTTATTTGGCAAATAATTATTTTGTATTTGATTCAAATAACTTTGAACTCCTTTTTATGTAAGATGTAAAATTTATTAAGCTTTTTCTTCTTCCACAGTCAGATCAGCAGGTCTTTACTAATATTATTAAAGGATCGTGGTTGTTATTGATATCAATTTTTATTTTATAACTTCTATTTCGTGTCATTTTACCATGAATTTGATATTGTTTCCAAAGGGAAACAATTATTTAGATAATCTATATATTCAGTTTTTATTTATGTTCAAAAGTGCTTACATCACCAATGTTCTCATTTTTAGATTTGTTAATTCTTCTATTTCACTTATCTTTTTTCATTCAATCTTAATGAAGCTTGAATGTAATATTTACTAATTCCTTGAATACTGGACAATATATTTTTGCTTCCTTTACTAATAAATGGCATTTGGCTAAATAATATTATACTCATTCCTCTAAAAATTTTAAAATACTCATAACAGTATGAAGTATAATTTTTGAAATTCTGAATTATTTGAAGATAAATCTTGAATGGACAATATATTTTCATAGAATAAATGTCAAGCAATGGTATCCTACATCAAGTCTACATAACCCAGTGTTTCATATTTCATAATCATATATATTATATATTTGTAATAATTTTCATGATCTCACTTAAACAATGAAAAATAGATTATAAATTTTCTCACAATATGTAGTATTGGCTTTTCAATATAATGTGTTTGTGAAAAATTAAATTACATGTTTATGCTAAAATGTTGTGTTTATAATTTATATAAATATAAGTAAATACAGATAAATTCTTCCAAGAATAATTTTGAAGTTAAAATTTATGATTTATTTTGCACATATATAAATATTTATAGCTTTATAAAAATTTATAGTTTTAAAATAATTTTTGTCTTTACTTTCCTATTTAATCCTTATGGCAGTGATGCTAAGTGGTCAAGATGATCATTTTCACTTTACAGAGGAGGGGACTGATGTCAACACAGGTGAGGGGTTTGCCCACATCTATTAATGTTTTAAGTGGCACAGTTGAGGCTAAAACACATGTTTTCTGTCTCCAACTGCAGCATTCTAATTCTGTAAATTATACTTTCCAAAATCTGATAAAAATATTTCTAAAAAATTGATACTCTTCTAGTAGAAATAATAATCCTATGTGAGTCCAATTAACTTACAGATCCTTGAAAACAAGGCAGTTCAGACTTATTAGGAAGAGAAGAGATATGTTTTTGAATGTTGACTCTATATGGATAAAATTAATCTATTTATAAAGATCCCCCCAAAATTAATATGTGGCCAATGAAAAGCAAAACATAAAAGGGAATGGTTGAGGAAGGAGGGTAGAAAAAGAAGTACAGTGAGCACTATAATCTGATGGGATAGATAACACTTCTTGTTTTCATTGTTCTAATTATGTTTCACATTATAAAAGTTAATGTTGCAAAAAGTCATTTTAAAAATCATAAAAAGCATTCAGTCTAGTGCATCACCCAGTTAAATTTTTAAAATAAAATAAAAATAGTGTTTTAATAATGCTAAGGTACATTTAGAGAGTTTTATTGTAAAATTCAAGTATTGTCCTGAATGCTATTATTCATTTAATTATTTAGTAAGAAATATATGGTGATATTACAACTACAAAGTTATTCTCTATTAAACCTATGGTTCATAGCATTTTAACCATAATTACTGTTTTAAGTTTTTAAATGCTGCAATGCCAAATATTCTTTAACAACTACTAATATGCAATCTTAAATATTTCTGATGATCTCTGTTTATGTTTTAGATAATTTTCCTTTTCTAATTCTACTATGTGGTCAGTAAATTACCCAATGATTACATGGAGGGGGGATATATATTTTAAACGAGGTTAAGAGAGATGCCATTATCCTACTGAGCTTCCTTTAAACATTCTTTCCTACCAAAATTATAGTCTCTCAAAATTGAAATGGCTAGCTGATATTCTTTATGATTGACATGATGGGCCAAAAAAAAAAAAAATACCAATATCATCAATCTTTCATATCTCTATGAGGATTATTAGCAAGAAAACTAACAAAAATATTTTCCCCTGTCTCCCTATGAATAAGAGTCTCTCATCCTGCAGCCTTCCCTTTTATTCTGTGTCTGATCACAACTACTGAATGCTCCTTTCAGCATCAAGACAGTAACTCAAATGAATCAGTTATGCAATAGGTTTCTACACTTTTGGTGAACTATGACATGTTCAGGATCTTACGCCTTAGGTTGTAAGCTATTGTTATTATTTATTGAGTGAGTGAATGAATATTGAGTATTTGAAATGAACATGAAGTTACACAAGCAGGCACACAGGGCCCTCCCTCACCTCCCACATCCTCAAATACATTCTTCTAAAGACTCTCTGATCAAAGTTACAACTAAACTACAGAACAACCATCATTCAAAACCGCCTGAAATCAAGCTGAATGGAAGTCCTACAACTACGAAATTAAAGAAGAAGCCACATTGAGACTCGTAGGAGGGACGGAGGCGAGAGGGGCTGGCCCCACTCCCGCGTGTGGTGGACAAAAATTAGGAGGACACCTCGGCTGGGAAGGTCCTCCCTGAGGACTGAGGGGTCCCCGTCCCACACCAGGCGCCCAGCTCAGGGTTCCAGTACCAGGAAGAGAAGTCCCCATAACTTCTGGCTGGAAAAACCAGCAGGAACTGAGGCTGAGGTGGCTGGAGCCCCCGGCAGCTCCTCTTAAAGGGCCCATGCACGGACTTACTCGGACTCCCACCCTCCAGGCTCCAGCATGCAGGAGGGAGCTTGAAAGGCACCAGAGTCATATGGGGAAGAACTGAGCTGTTTGGCATTGGAGCGAGGGCTGGAGAGGCAGCTTTCTCCTGGACAGACGTGCTGTCAGAGGCCTTTGTTCCTTTGGTGAGCCCTACCCTGGGCCAGCAGACGCCGCCATATCTGGGACTCCAGCTACCTGGCTCACACTGTTTGCCCCGCCCTGGTGATTCCCTGAGGGCACCCCCCACAACTTTCAGGCCCACCCAAGCTGTTGCCAGTTGCTTTACCATAGGATTGGTCTGTTTTGGATCCTGCTTCAGCTTTTCCTAAATTCTTTCAAACAAGCAGCATCTGGTCTCAGCTAGCCCCATACCTCTCACTAAGTAATACATAGAAACAAACACAGGGAGGCAGCCAAAATGAGGAGACAAAGAAACAGGTCCCAATGAAAGAACAGAACAAAACTCCAGGAAAAGAACTAAGTGAAATGGAGTTAAGCAACCAAACAGATGCTGAGTTCAAAACACTGCTTATAAGGATTCTCAATGGACTTTGTGAGAACCTCAGTGAATTCAGTGAGGGCCTCAAGAGCATAAAAAAGGACCAGTCAGAAATGAAGGAGGCACAGTTAGAAATGAAGGAGGCACTAACTGAACTAAAGAATAGTTTACACAGATTCAATAGTAGAGTAGGTAAAGCCAAGAAGCAAACCATCGATTTGGAATATAAGGAAGCAAAAAACACCCAATCAGAACAGCAAAAAGAAAAAAGAATCCAAAGAAATGAGGATAGTGTAAGGAGCCTCTGGGACAACTTCAAGCATGCCAACATTCGCATCTTGTGGGTGCCAGAAGGAGAAGAGAGAGAACAAGAAATTGAAAACCTATTCGAAACAATAATGGCAGAAAACTTCCCTAACTTGGTGAAGGAAACAGACATACAAGTCCAGGAAGCACAGAGAGTCCCAAACAAGATGAACCCCAAGAGGCCCACACCAAGACACATCATCAAAATGCAAAAGGTTCAAGACAAAGAGTGAATCTTAAAAGCAGCAAGAGAAAAGCAGTTAGTTGCTTATAAGGGAGCTTCCATAACACTGTCAGCTGATTTCTCAGAAGAAACTTTGCAGGCCAGAAGGGAGTGGCAAGAAATATTCAGGGTGATGAAAAGGAAGAACCTACAACCAAGATTACTCTATCCTGCAAAGTGTCATTTAGAATCGATGGCCATATAAAAAGTTTCCCAGACAAGGAAAAGCTAAAGGAGTTCATCACCACCAAACCATTATTATATGAAATGTTGAAGGGTCTTCTTGAAGAAAAAGATAAAAAAAAATGAACAAACAAAATGGCAATAAATACATATCTATCAACAATTGAATCTACAAACAAAATGAACAAGCAGAACAGAAACATTCCCATAGATACAGAGAACTTTTGTTGGGTACCAGATGGGTGGGGGCTGGGGGGATGGGTGAAAAATGAGAAGGGACTAAGAAGTACAAATTGGTTATTAGACTAACAAACCTCAAAGGGAAGGGGGGTTGAGGGGTGGGAAGAAATAAACCAAAGAATTTATATGTATATATGCATAACCAATGGACACAGACAACAGTGTGGGGAAAGGCAGGAGGGGGGCGGGAATGGGGAGGAGGGGGTCAATGGGGGGAAAATGAGGAACGAACGTCTGTAATACATTCAACAATAAAGATAAGTTAAAAAAATTAAAATAAAAAATAAATAAATAAAAACTCTCTTAAGAAACTCCATTTTGTAATGTTTGTAAAAAGAGGCTTCAGTCGAGATCAACAAGTTCAATTCTATTCACAAATGTTTGATTTTATCACAGATGAAGTATGAAGAAACATTTTTAACTCCCCAAAGTAAAAATAACTGCAATTTAGTGAGCTCTAACCGTGTCAGGAGTCTTGAACATATTATCTCACTTAATCTTCAAGAAGAGCCCTTAGAGAAGATATTATTGTCTATTTTACATAAGAGAATATAAAGGGTTAGAGAAATTAAGTAATTTGCTGGAGTTGCACAATTAATGGAGTGGTTAAGATGCCTTCATGAAGCCTAGGTTCCTATTAATCCAAGTTCCCTCCTCTCAATTGTCCTGAAAGTCTGCATCTGAGTTTCTGGAGTCAAAAGGGGAGAATTCAGCTAAAAATGAATGAAATCAAAATGGAATAGCAAACTTCACATCATAAAGGGTTACGTTTCATTTTTGTGATATTTGAGGAGTTCCTTTAACTTTGTTCTATGAACTGATACATAATTATTTGTGAAGAATAAATGGGAGGGATACTTCCATCATGAATAAGCCTACTCTTGTTTGTTAATTTCTATATACTAGACAGTATATCTCTTCTCAAGTTATATTTTAGTACTGCTGAACTTTTTTAGTCTCATGCACATATTATGATCATTCTATAATCTATGCCTACTATGACCTCATGTCTACTTAGCCTGGACGTTGACTTTCTTTATAGTAATAGGTAAGAGATTTACAATATCCTGGGCATCAGCTAAGTGTTTTACATGTATTGTCTCAGTTATTCTCTCAACAACCATATTGGTATTAGGTACTACTAAATACCTATTATGCTATTAACATAGGTATAATAATGCCCAAGAAACTGAATCAGACCTAGTTAATGTTGGAACAAGACTTGAAATCAAAGCTACCTCATATTTACACCATTATTCCAGTTTCCTGAACTTCCTTTCTACTTGTACCATCTGCATTATTTTGGGATCAAACAAAGATCCAAAACTGTAATATTGTTTGTAGTATTCTTAGCCACTTTTTATCTTTTTAAAAGGAAACTATATATTATATTATCAGTGGTCAGATGATATAAAGTAACCTAACATAGATAAGAAACTATAAAAATTTAAAAATAAATGTCTGTTATTCATATGTTGCTGGTGGGAATGTTAATGATATAATCATTCTGGAAAATAGTTTTGCAATTTTTATATAGCTAAAAATGCCTTTACCATGCAACCAAAATTCTTAGGCATTTATTTTAGAAAAATTAATACTCATGTACAGGAATGTTTATAGTAGTTTAAAAACTGAGGAAAATTCCAATGTCTTTCAGTGAGTGTAAGATTAAACAAACTGTGGTGCATTCACATCACGGAATGGCACTCAGCAATAAAAAGTTCAAGCTAATGATACATATAATACATGAGACAACCTGGGCGAATTTCTAGAGAATTATGTTGTATGGAAAAAGGCAATCTCAAGTGGTGACATTCTTTGGGATTATGTTTACATAACATTCTTAAAATAATGTAGTTATAGTGATGGAAAGCAGATCAGTGGTTATCAAAGATTAGAGTTTGAGGGATATAGATGTTAGAGAGTAGAAGTTTCAAGGGTGATATAAGATATAAAGTGGTAGCATAAGGGAACCTATGGTGATGGAATAGTTCTACATTTTTGTTATGGTTGTAGTTATACAAAATTACACATGATAAAACTGATTAGGACTATCCACACATAAAGGAGTGTATGCATGACTGGTAAAATCTCAATAAGCTCTAGGGTTGTACCAATGTCTTTGTCATGATGTTGATATTGTAATACAGTTAGACAAGATGCTAACATTGAGAGAAAGTGGGTGTAGGGTACAAGGGACTTTCCTATATATTTTTTCATAACTTCCAGTGAATCTGTTACTTCAAAATGAAAAGTTAAAAACAACTGTCCATTAGTCTGTAACCTGAAGCATCGCCTTTGCCACCAGTAGCATGTGAACCTCCTAGCCTCAGTTCTAGTAGTTTAGATGTGTCTGACCACATTCCCTGCCTTCTAAGTGTGTACATGGCACAGACAAAGACAAAGCTAAAAATAGTCATGAATTATTTAGGTAGAAGAACATTAGTAATTATTTCATGAACACAGCTCAACTAATGTGTAACATTTGTACATAATACACACGTAAGAATAAGCTGAAAGATGTAACCCATTTTTTAGTGAAGATAGCATTAGTATTATTTCAGGAACATGGTTCTACTAATGTGTGGTATACATAAGCTAACTATAAATTCAAATATATATCTTGCTAATATAGTGGTTAGGGTTAAATCATTCATATGAAACTTACATAAACATAATGTTTATAAAGGCCCAAGTTACAAAACCTCAACATGCATGTGTACGCATTCTCAAAAACCGAGAAATCATCTTGTAAAGATTGTTACTGATCTCCTGGAATTATTTGTTGAACTTTTTTCCAATCCTACTTTGAATGTTTGTTTTGGAAAAGTTATGGTAACCCAGAAACACCATTTAAACCCTATATTGATTTTTATTCATGGAGTATCAAACTATGTTTTTATGAATTAGAATATATCTTTATAAGAGATGAAGCACATCTGGAGAATATTACAAGGAGCTATGTGCAAAAGAGAAGCATAATCTGTTCCCTCCCCTTGTGTTCCAACATAAAAATACTAAGAAAACAGAAACAAGAGATTCTTTTATTAAAATAAATTTATGTGGATTAGGTCTCTGAGTTCTGAATGTTGAAAAACGTATAATATATATGTTCTTACATCTTTAACATGAAGTTTCCTGATTTTCCTTGCCTTATATGTCTGTTAGAGAAGCTATATATTAGCTAACATTTTTAGTATTGAATTAAAAAAAATTTTCCCCCCATAAAATGTGCCATTGCTTTATATTTTAATTATAAAGTAAAAGTCCCACAGGGAAGCTTTGTCTTTAGCTGAAAGGGTTAATATTTTTTTCTTATATATTTAATATGCAAGTATATTTGATGTTCATTGACAGAGTCACAATAGGAACGATCTTGCTTTATGTACCAGTTACAAGGTTTAATATCATTATACTGCATGCAATATTAGTTTTTATTAGTCGCCATTAACAAGAGGCTTTCTACTTGAATTCTCATTTACTTGTTCAATGTAAAAATTATCTTTGTAAAAGAGAAAAACACATCTTCAAGTGTCAGCTATATTAAATTAAAGAACTGTTTACCCTTTCTAAGAAAAGCATATGTATCTAAATAGGCATCTTTTACCGTTTGCATAGTAGATTGGAAATTAGCATTTTTGTTCATTTTCCTATGTATGCACAGTGACTGAAAGAGTAATACTCCGTGCATATCAGATCAGCCAGCCTACAATTTTTGTGCAATATATTATTTGGCAATCTAAAATTTTTAATTTGCATGAAATTGCTTAATTAAAATACAGTCACTCAGGGTATTAATTTCTCTGTCTGGCAGTTCAATGTATTAACGGCGGGCTTCAGAAAATGTGAAATCC